>CM037777.1:69855616-69905616 GCA_021229015.1 Solen grandis
CATTACTTGCACAGCCCAGGAACCGTAGACGGGGATTAGTATATGTTGTTAGAACTTGTAACCAACTGATGCAAAACAAATAACATTAAACTAAATCTATCATTCTGATTATTATAATCATCATGGCATTAGATTGAAAACTTGTAAAGATGTCAGATAGTTGCTACTGAGGAATTTGATCATATAAACACTTTTTTAATACATAGAGTCACTTAGTTAGAAATGCATGAGGAAAACTTTTTTTTTTCACAAGAAGCAGATGAACGTACTAAATTGTGTATTGATTTAGAAAGTGAGAAATCAAAATCATTGGTATCAATTGATTGCTAATTTTGAAGAAAAAAATCTATTCCAGATATATTTCATTTCATTTCAGTCCAAATACAAAGTTTAAAGGTGTTGAAATCTTTTTTCTAAAAAGTTGATTAAAAATCGGTAAATAAACAGATGTAGAATTAGATAGGCCCTATTTCTATATTTGAGAAGCTGTGGCTCTGGTACTTAACAGGTATGGGAGCTACATTTTTGGCAGAAGAAAAATAATAATAATAGTAATATCATCTTGACCTTTGCATTTATTTTACTTTATACATTGTGAGGCTCTTTGAATCATAAAACTTTATTACCTGTGAAAAAAAAACAAACACGAAGATTGATTAAAAAATAACAGTCAGGAGCAACGTAAAACTTAAAAAAAGTCATGTATTTGAAATTTTGATTTTCCCCCAAAATATTAGTGAAGTTTGACCGCATACTGTGGACAAAACATACATACCCTGAATTCCCCACCCCATATATTTTGTGCGTATATGTCTTGCGTATCATATGCAGCAAACAAAAATAGGCAGGTTTTTTGCAGACCTACTCTCAATTCCACAATTTCGAACATTCAACTTCTTCTAGCGCAAATATTTTCCCGCTTCCAATACTTTAAATCCATCCTATTCTGTTTTGCTGTCAACAAGGAACATAATGTTGAAAACCGCATCTGAATCAGGCTACAACCTCTTGAGTTATAAGCAAAAGAGTGATTTTAAGTTAAGCGACCCCTAGCGGCAAAATGAGAAACAAAATTTTTACCATTATTTACCTAAAACATTTAGGGAATAGTTCGATTTAGTATTCAAGTCGCATTAGTCGAGCATTATTTTGTCTAATATATCACAATTTGAAGTATAAAAACTGATTAACAATTGTCCCAGTAAGAATCAAACATTAGACTGTCGTAAAATGACCAAATGAAACCCGATCTTCAAAAGCTAAACATCACTAGAATGAGCTCTTCAAGAACTAATTTTTTTGTACATATACGCTTGATAAAACATTTTTAGTTTTGGAGCTATTTGAGGCCGAAGAAAAAAACAATAAGCGAAATATGACCATTTAAATTGTGAGGCCTTTGGAAACCTAAAACTACAAAACCTGTGAACATTTTGTGACGGTTGAACAAACAATAAAGTCAGGAGCGACAAAAAAAAATAAAAAATAAAAAAACATGTTTTTGAAATTTTGATTTTACTTAAATTTAAGTGAAGTTTGAACGCTTCTAGAGGACAAACCATGCATTCTTTAAATTCTCCATCCAAAAATATTTTGTGCATATATGTCTTGCAAATCATATGCAGCAAACACATTCTTCTATCTTATCTCTAAATAAAGATGTTTTCTTTACCTAAACCTATTCTCATTCGCATAATTTTATGCAAGGTTCGAACATCCATCCTCTAAAAGCGCAAATATTTTCCCTCACCTGATACTTTGAAGTTCATCATATTCTGTTGTGCTCTCACCAAGGAACATAATACCGAAAACCGCATTTACATCAGGCTTCGAATTTTGAGTTATAAGCAAAAGAGTGATTTCAAACAAAGCGCCCCCCCCCCAATTTTGTTTCTTAAATGTCACAATTTGAAGCTTTAAAAATGATTTACAATTGTTCAAAAAAGAATGTTACTTTAGACTGCTGTAAAATGACCAAATCAAGCCCGATCTTCAAAAACTTAATATCACTGGAAAGAGCGATTCAAGAACTTACACCTTTGTCCTTTATACTGTCTTAAATAATTTTAGTTTTGGAGCTATTTTGGGCCGATGAAAAAAAAGGTAATAATAGTAATATCACCTAGACATTTGTAATGTTTAACTTTAAAAATTATCAGGCTCTTTGAATCATTAATCTACTTTACCTGTGAAAAGATCATGAATTCAGGAACTACAAAAACATCTAAAAAGGTACGTTTTTGAATTTTTGATTTTTTTTTTCAAAATATTATTGAAGTTTGACCGCATCGTGTGGACAAATCATAAATACTCTAAAATTGCCAACCCATAGTTTTTTTATATGTATATGTCTTTCAAATTATATTCAGCAAACATAATTCTTCTATCTATTCTCCAACAAAAATGGACAGGTTTTCAAAGACTTTAATTTGCACAGTATATTTGCAAGGTTCGAACATTTAACCTCCCCTAGCGCCCCCTAGCAGCAAAATGAGGAACAAAATTGATCAAAATTTTACCATCTATCTAGCAATGCAGCAAATTTAGTATACAAGTCGCATTAGTCGAACATTTCATTTCTTATATATCAAAATTTTAAGTATAAAAACTGATTTACAATAGTTCAAAAAAGGATCAAAATGGACTGCCGTAAAAAAATTCATATACCTATCATCATAACACGGTTGTTTTTTTTGTTGTTTTTTTTGGCAAGGTTCGAACATTCATCCTCTTCTAGCACAAATATTTTCTCGATACTTTGAAATCCATCATACTCTTTTGGGATTTTAGCAAGAAACAGAATGCTGGAAACCGCATTTAGATCAGACTTCAACTTTTTGAGCTATAAGCAAAAGAGAACTTACAAGCAAAGCGCCCTCTAGCGGCAAAATGAGACACAACATTGAATAAAATTTTATCAGTAGATATCTAGCAATATAGCAAATAGTTTAATCAAGAACTTACACTTTTGTCTAAATACTCTCGATAAAATATTTCTAGTTTTGGAGCTATTTGGTCCGAAGAAAAAAAGAACAGTCATCGTAATATGACCTTGACATTTGCTCTTTTTAATTTTTAAATTGTTAGGTCCTTTGAAACATAACACTACATTACCTGTGAAACTTTCTTAAGGAATGATCAATAATAAGTCAGGAACGACAAAAAGAAACGAAACAAACTTAAACCATCATGTTTTCGAAATTTTGATATTTCCTAAATATTAGTGAAGTTTGACTGCTTTAAGAGGACAAACCATACATTCCTTAAATTCGACACCCCATATATTTTGTGCGTATATGTCTAGCAAATCATATGCAGCGAAAAGAATTCTATCTGCTCTCTAACAGAAATGGACAGATTTGTCGTGGACCTGATTCCCTCACTTTCACTTTCAATCTTCCGTAGCTCAAAAACTTTTATTCACTCGTACCCTTGAAACCTACCATTTTTTATAAGGCTATCAACAGGGAAAAGAATACAATAACCGGTATTTGATTCTGACTTCAAATTACTGAGTTATTAGCCATAAATGCATTTCATGTAAAACCTCTTGGCGAAACATGAATGAACATTTTATAAACGTTACGATCTTCTTAAAATACGTGGTAAAAACTGATTAAATTTTCATGAATGTGGCTTTTCTGATCATAGAGATTTGCCGTTCAAAAAAAGGGGGGGGGGTTAGAAACGCTTACCTGATTATTAATGAGCAACAAATGTTGCATTTTTCATATTGACCAACTTTTTGACCCCAAACGATCCAACTTCAAACTTGTCCAAGATTTTAAAACATTCTCACCAAATTTTATTAAGATATGGCCAAAAAACATATAGATTGTTATTTAAAAATTTCAAGAAAACAAACATTTATACCAAGTTTCATGAAGATATAGCCGTAAATGTGGCCTCTAGAGTGTTAACAAGGTTTTACTATTATTTAACCTCATGAACTACTTTTAAATTTTTTTAATTTCATCTCATGACCTACTTTTTGAACCCACATGACCCACATTTCAACCTGTCCAATATTTTATAGAGCAAAACATTCTGACCAAGTTTCATGAAGATTAGGCCAAAAATGTCCAAGAATTGGTTCAAAATGTGGCCTCTAGAGTGTTAAAAATGTTTTTCTAAGATTTGACCTCATTACCTACTTTTTGATCTTACATATTTCAAACTTGTCCAAGACCATTCTGGCCAAGTTTCATGACGATTTGGCTAGAATATGGCCTATAGAGTGTTAACTAGCCAAATTGTTGACGATGCACGTCTCACGACGGGCGATCACAAAAAAATAAATAAAAGAAATAGGTTTTCACACTGCCAGGTGTGATAACCTAAAAAAAAATAAAACAGTAAAACAGAAAAAGAACAATAGGTTTCAAAATCTAGAAACGCAGAGAGACTGCCGATACAGCTATTTCTGCAAATATGGTTATGCGCACTAAATATTGTGGAGATGTCTACTTGTAAACACAGAGGCATTTAGCAAAGTCCACGGGGTTCATTTCTGCCCGGCCTGAGAGATTGCATACCGCCTAAATTAAGTTTATGTATAATGCCTGGTACTGCGTTCGACTTGCAGTTGTTAGGCGTTAGGTTTGTTCACATAATTATGCAATCGGTGTGTCTAATTTACGTTAGACAATTTAATTGACAATTCCGCCGTATTTTTTTTTTTTTTTTTTTGGATTAAAATAGGTACTTGAAATTGCATATACTTTAATGCCGGGGAAACGAAGTAAAGTGACCCCGAAATAATAATGTCCCCTGGTCATTATTTTTCAGAAAAAGTGACCCCCTAGATGATATGTATCAGATATTGACCTTGGTCATTATTCTTCAGAAAATGTGACCCCCTCGATGATATCGACCCGGGTCAATTAATTAAAAAAAAATGACCTCCTTTCTATAAAATATTGTCTCCGTTTAAATAATTATCCACCCGATGATACATCTCTCTCAAGAAGACATGGTTTCTTAATTACTGAAATACTGTCGGTATAACTCTAAACAACAAACAAACTACATTTAATGAAGCTTTTAAGTACATCGAGAGTACAAACCCTAAAAAGCTTCATACGGAACACATGATTTAAGCAATGTATATGTTAAAGTTATGCACACTATTATAAGTAACGTCCTTCTTTGTCGATTATTTTTCATAGGATATATATGAACTACTACTGTCGGGACAGCAACAGTAGAAGAAACAGAGAAAGGTATTTGCAATTATCATAACTACATAAAAAATATAAGGTATAACAATTAAACAGATCTCACCTGAAGGAGGGGTCATTATTTTTATAACGGGTGTCAGTATTTTATAGAAAGGGGTGACTTTTTCTGAAAAATAATGACCGGGGTCGTCATTCTATGGGATTCACTTAACTTCGTTCCACCCGTCATAATAAAATATCATTTTGACCGGGGAACATTTTTCCTGAAGAATAATGACCGGTAGGTCTTTATTCTATAGGGATTACTTTACTTCGTTACACCGACATGTCAGTAAGGTTAGTCAATTTAAATCCCCAAGGTTTTGTTATGGAACCGGGAAGAGTTCGCCATTCTCTATGCAGTATCTAGCTGTAATGATGTAAATTGTTTCTTGCATTTCCATTTCAGTAATATTATTTCATTGAGCAGTACACATTTATGTTTCCTCTATACGTTTTTTTTTTTTTTTTTTTTTGCTACCAGTGTTTTTTCTTACACATTTGTATTTTTGTACCTGTAATAGTACACAAGTTTATGCAGGCGTGTCTGTAATGATATGTATCATACCCAAGGTTTCAGTGACGGAACCAACCGGAAAGAGTCGACACCTTATCGTAGTTTTGGTAATTGTACACTGTACCTCGTATGGTACACAATTATATTTTATTTACCTGCAATGGCACACAACAATATCTTTATACTTGTAGTGATACACATTTATATTTTGTACCTGTCAGAGAACTCATTTATATTTTTATTATGCCTGTAATTATACACTTTCATTTGCGTTGTACTCGTAATGATACCTATTTATGTTTGATGTACCTGGAATGATACCATTTATGTTTGATGTACCTGGAATGATACCCATTTATGTTATTAAGTATCTTTGTTTTTGTAGTTTGTATAGATAAATTAATTATGCTTCAACTCGTAATAGTGTCTACAGTCGACTCTCGAAAGTTAGAATTCGGATTTCGGAACACCACATGTTTTTCGAACACGTTTCTTGGTCCCGGCAGAATTCCTATATAAATTCATATGTTCAGGTACTGATAATCAGAATCGTGATAATTGGAACTTTCGAACAAGATCTGAGGTGCCAGTACAATTAAATCAACGTAATTTATACCTGTAAATTCGAATTCCTAATCGCACCCCGAATTAACACCTCCGACGAATGTGTGAATAGTAAACAAAGACATATGAGTAAGTGTGTTTGTTGCGACGCGTGTAAATTGATTGACAACTGGCTCATGTTAGTTCCGCGTGTAAAGTGAGTGTAAAGTGTGTGACTAATCAGCTTGTTAATTGCAGCAATTAATGACAGTTTGCTGTTCATGGCGTGACAGAGTAGAAACTTTCAAACGTCCGACCCCTATATATTTTCAAGACTACAGTTTCCGACATAACCTGCAAAATGTCTAACGATACGCATATCAGAACAGCTGAGCAACTTGGCCAAGGACCCGGTAACGGGGGGATAATGACCAAGTCAGCATCTGACAAGCGTGTATCCTATCCCACGCAATCGGCATGCATAATGTGTATACACAAGACGTGCATGGAACATACAGATACATAAATTAAACACGTAAAATTTTATTTTCATTTTTTATCAATATAATTGCAGATATATTTCACAAGTACATGTTAGTACGTGTGGCCAGTTTGTTTTTAAATGTATATACAAATGAAATTGCCAACAAACCGGCGATAAATGTTATGGTGCATGTCAAACATTCTTGTTTCTGTTTACTTTGGAAAATTCGCACTACCGAAAATTCGAACAATTTTTTTGTCCCCGAGGGTGTTCGAACTTTCGAGAGCCGACTGTATTAACAAACTATGCAGGTATGACCTATACTTTTGCAAGTCATATGCTTATTCGTAGGTCCGGAATGTTCATCCTATTATCACTTCTATAACCCGTGAAAATAGGATTGGTTATCAGGCATATGCTTGTTGATTAACCCATATTTCTAAATTTAACTTTTTCGATGCTTCTTACGGTACCGGCGAATTGCACGTATGTATGTTCTTCATTTTTTCAGATATTATACCACCCAAACTAAAGCAGTAGACAAACTAAAATACTTAAACATGACACCGATTCAAGGGGAGCTTCGAATGCATTTACAATAAGTGATAATTTATACACCATTTTCCAAAACCCAGGTTACTGTACCAGTTAATATTCATCAGAAAATGACACTTCCATTACGATCATGAATGCTGTTCTTCTGGCATGAAACAAAGAGGTCTGTAACTCAACGAGCCTGTAAAATTGGGCCTGTAACTCAACGAGACCTCACTAGTGCTCAAACGTCATACATTAGTCTACGTGCTAAATGTAGTAGCTAAATGTAGTACATACAAAGGAATCAACTAAAGTTCAAGTGGTTTTATATGGCAATCTCAAAACTATATCAAAGCTGCCTTTCCTTGCCCTCTATTCTACAGTTAACGGTAGCTACGCAAAACAGTACTCTTTTCGTCTTATAAATATAGTTTTGACGAGAAAAAAATCAATTTCAGTGTTTTAAGTTTTGGTTATTATATACAATTACACACAATTATCGATTTGCATTCTTTTAAATGAAGTCATCGTTCTGCATTAGGAAACAATTACGTGGTTAATATTCAGCTCTTTAATGAACTAATGCTGTAGGAGCATGGGTCCCATTTTGGCAGTTTGATAATGCCCATTTATGTGGTGAGTCCAGATTTTATTTGTATCATGTTTTATTTGTATCAGACGTGATATCCGGTCAATGGAGACGTTTTATTTTCGCGCTCTCAAGGAATAAATAAATTGTGATCTGTTATTATCAAACGGACATTCAAAGATAAGCGAGGATTTAATATGGATCAGGAAATGAACGCAGCAGAGAGCGAAATCGGTAAGAGCCATGCAAATCCTAATCTTGCCACCGAAAACCCTTTTTCTGTGTTGGGGTCCCTCAACCCTGATAACCAATATGGCGGCTACGACGGCCTTACCAATAACAATGAAGTCTTCACAGACACACAAGCCTGGTCTAAAGTAACAAACACTAGGAAAAGACCGAAGATCAGCTCTACAGAAGAATTCATAAAGCTTAGCAATGATGACAAACTCTTGTTACTTTTTACTGATCTCAATAAACATAATGATTTATTCACAAATATTGAGTCAAAGCTTGACAAATGTCTTCAGATAAACGAACGAGTCAGTCACATAGAGTCAAATATGGATAATATTGACAAAAGGCTACTGTTATTGGAATATAAGTCACTCGACCTAGAAGCCCGTGGGAGACGAAATAATTTGATTTTCATTGGGTTTCCTGAGGATAGATATGAAAATGTACATTTAAAAATTGGCTCTTTTTTAGAAGAACGCCTCGATTTCGAACGCGTCCCAGTTATTGACAGGGCCCACCGGCTAGGACAATACAAGAGAGGCGCCAACAGGGCCATAATTGTCGCCTTTCGTGACTACACAGACGTTGAATCAATTCTGTCCAGTGCTCGCAAATTAAAAGGTACTAGGTTCAGTATAAACAAAGACTTTCCCAAAGAAATCGTGCAGGCAAGGAAAGCACTATGGGGCCAGTACAAAGAATTGAAACGGGACTATCCCTCCAGCAGAATAAGCTTGGTGTATCCAGCTAAAATAATCAAAGACGGTCGCACAGTCGCCGACATGTTTCCGCACTGGAACAAAATAATGAATGGTGACCGAGTAACGGTTAGTTCTCGTAACACTCTACGCAACCCAGCCAATGTGTCGCAAGCACGTGATGTCCATGCAGACAGTGCCGCTCAGCCAAAACACAGCCAGCAATCCCAGACAGTGCGTCCCGGAGACAATCCAGGTCGCCGTCAGGTGACGTCCACGACGTGGACCAGCGCCCAGACACCGCAGCACTCCTAGGTCAGGCAGCAACTTCCGGCGCCCATGGACCTCCACCCCACCAGTAGACCGCGACGAGTTTCCGCCTCTCTCTTCTTCTAATTAGGACAGGTGGAGGGAAGATCCACACTATGTAAAGACATTACATGACTTAAAAATAGGATCTTTAAATGTAAGTGGAATTAAAAAACGTCTTTTCTACCCTGAATTTATCGAGTTTGTTAATAAATATGATGTATGTTGTGTTTCTGAGACTCATATTGATGATTCAGACAATGTAAACATTGACGGATATGTTTTTTATTCAAACAACAGGAAACAAAATTATAAAAGAAAGTCAGGGGGCATAGGCATATATGTCAAAGAGAATATTTCCCAATATGTAGACATTGTCAAAAATATCTCTGAATATGTCTTGTGGATCACTATCTCTAATACATTAACTAAATTAGACGATTCAGTAATTTTAGGCTCAGTTTACCTACCCCCAGAAAACTCGAGATTTCTTAGTGATAATTACTTTACCCAATTTGAGAAAGAAATATCCGACAAATGTATTAAATACAAATATGTACTCTTAATTGGTGACACAAATGCACGAACGTCTTCTGACTGCTGTATTTGACATAGATGACGATTCAATTCAATCTCTTGACAAATACAGAATTCTCCAGGATCTGATTATTCCCCTGGAAAGGTGTTCCGCTGATAAAAAAACAAATACAAATGGTTTCAGACTTATTGATATATGTAGGTATAACAATTTGTTTTTGTTAAATGGCAGGATGCATAAAGACAAAATTGTTGGTAGCCATACATTTCGAAACAAATCAGTAATAGATTATGCCATGGCCACGGCCGAGTTCTTTAGATACTTTATTGATTTTGAAGTCATTGTCACTGACAGTTTATTATCTGATGGGCACAACGCTATCTATCTCAAAATTGCAATACCCACTGTTGAAGTCAATATCAAAACACCCAACGAAAAGAATACCAGACCAAATTGGAACCCTAAGTTAGAAAGTAGTTTCCAACAACATATTAACGCTGATGAAATAAATGTACTAATTGATAAGTTATCAGCCAATCCCGAATCACCATCGATCATCGATTCTGTTACAAATGATATCACTAGAATATTCAGCACAGCCTCAAATCGTACCTTTCCTACAAATGATAAACGAACATTGACTTACCGTAGTGGCAACAAGCCATGGTTTGGTCCCAAATGTCACCAAGCAAGATCAAACTACCATGACGCCAGAAATGAATTCAGAACTAATCCAAACCCTGAAACAAAAACAAGATTAAGTAATGCAAGCAAAATGTATAAACGAACAATGCATAAATTCATTAATAAATATAAATTCGAAAAACAACAGAAATTAAGGACCCTTAGCCGCAAAGAACCTAAACAATACTGGAAGTTCCTCAATTCATTCAAAACAAAAAATAATACTGTTTCATCACCTTCAGTACAAGAATTTTACGATTATTTTAACACGGTTAATCAAAGCACAATAGCTGATGAGAAGTTTAAGGACGAGGAAGATATAGTAGAAACAAATAGTTTACTTGATTCGCCTATAACTAGCAAAGAGGTTTCTGATTGTATTAAAATTCTGAAAAATGGTAAGTCGTCCAGTTGTCATGATAATATTTTAAATGAACATATCAAATCTACTAAAGATATTCTTCTGCCACTTTACGTGAAGTTGTTCAACAGTATACTTAATTGTGGACATATACCCCACACATGGCTAGAGGGAGTAATCATACCTATATACAAAAACAAGGGTGATCCTAAAAATACTTTAAATTACCGACCAATAACTATATTAAGCTGTTTAGGCAAATTATTTACCTCTGTACTCAACAACAGAATTACTATATATGCAGAAAATTTCAATATACTTGACAATAACCAAGCTGGCTTTAGGAAAGGATACTCGTGTGCAGATCATATATTTACTCTTTACTCTTTAATAGAAATATTAAGGAAAAGAAAACAAAAATTATATTGCGCTTTCATTGACTTTTCTCAGGCCTTTGACAAGGTTTGGAGAGCCGGGTTATGGCATAAATTACTTCAAAATTCAATAAATGGTAAATTTTTCAGACTCATTAAAAATATGTACAGTAATATCAAATCTAGAGTTTTTCATAATGGATCTTTCTCTGAAAGTTTTATTTCTGAAATTGGTGTAAGGCAGGGTGAAAATTTATCTCCTATACTGTTTTCTCTATTCTTAAATGACATTCAGTCTTTCTTGCAATCCAAAGGTGCAGTCGGTGTAGAGTTATCATCTAACACATTTAACATACACTTATGGCTTAAACTTTTGATCCTCCTCTACGCAGACGATACAATAATATTATCAGATTCTCCAAAAGACTTTCAAAAAGCATTAGATATCTTTCACGAATACTGTAATAATTGGCATCTAAATGTAAACGTTACAAAAACTAAGGTAGTAATATTCGGGGCCAGACTGAATAATCAAACTTTCAAGCTCGGTGATCAGGCTCTTGAAATAACAAAACAGTACCATTACCTCGGGGTCACATTCTCAAGTAACGGATCTTTCCTTGCAGCACGAAAACATATTGCCCAACAGGCCACTAAAGCTTACTCTTTAACCGTATTAACAACGCAGACTTACCACTAGATCTTATTCTTAACCTGTTCGACCACACAATATTACCAATCCTAACGTATGGGTCTGAAGTATTCGGTTTTGAAAATATCGACATGTTAGAAAAAATACATAATGACTTTTTAAGAAAAATAACAAATGCTCGTAAATCAACTCCTATCTCATTCTTATATGGAGAGTTAGGTAGATACCCCATTTCTATTATAGTTAAAACTCGAATGATCTCTTTTTGGTTAAGATTACTCCAGTCTAACAGAGAAAAATTGTCAACACAAATCTATACATACATGCTATACTTACCTAATACTGAATTTAAATGGCTCACCAAAATTAAAAATATTCTCTGCTCAGTAGGACGCCCCGACCTGTGGGAAAACCAGTTCCGAATAACAAATTGTAATAAAATACACTTACAAATAAAACAAATACTTATTGATCATTTTAAGCAACAATGGCATGAACAGTTGCAACAGACAAATAAAGGAATTATATATCATTCTTTTAAACAAAATGTGCAATTTGAAGATTATTTTAATGTATTGAATGCTACAGAATATAAGAACATATTTAAACTAAGAACAGCAAATCACTACTTACCTGTCGAAACTGGTCGCCACGAAGGAACGCCTTTCCAGGACAGAATATGCAACCTGTGTAACACCTCTGAAATAGGAACAGAAGAGCACTACCTATTATACTGTAACTACTTTAACTCTGACCGCGAATCACTGCTAGGTTTCATCAATGCTAATGCACGACCACACATAAATACAGAGTACATGCTATCAAAAGCACCTGTCAACGTCCTGAAAAACGTTAGTCGGTTTATTTCTATTATATTCAATAAATTTAAAAAGATTAACAAATAGACTCACCTAAAATTGAAAACAATCCCAACCTCTACCTTTCTCTCTCCCTTTTCATACAGTTATCGGCAACAATCGCAGTCAAAACACTTCTGATCGTTTGGGTCCCATAAACATGTCTATTTCATGCAATGAGTCTCGAAACCATCACGTCTATTTCGTGCAAGTTGAGCTTACGGTTTCTCAGTAGGTCAAAGTATTTAAAAATATCTCTGACCCGCTTATTCTCCCCCCCCCCTTCTCTCTCTCTCTCTCTCTCTCTCTCTCTCTCTCTCTCTCTCTCCACACACACACACACACACTCTGTACACTCTCTCTCTCTCTCTCTCAATTTACTCAATAGTGAATTAATAATTGTTTTGCATACAGTATATACATGCTTGACTAGTTATGTAAATGATCCTTGTTAGTTTACTTTTACGCATACTGACTATTTTATTTAAATCTGTAATTTAAATATTGGAACTATTCTGCTACTGATATATAAATACAGCACAGGTTACATACATTTATGTTAAATATTTCGAAATTATGAAGTTGTTGAAGCATATTCTCTACACAGCATGAAACATGTATTGCATTTTTGATGATTTTATTTGATCTCTCTCCCTTTCTCTCTCCCTCTCTCTCTCTCTCTCTCTTAATTTACTTCTATCAAAACAGATGTGTATAAATTATTGTTGATTATGTTGGCTAAACCTATATAAGTCTAAATTTGTGTATTTGTAATTTTTGTTGTTCGATGGAAATGTGACATTTGAAATTCCCTCCACACATAAGAACACGAATCAAACAAGCACTCACACACTTTCACACACGAACACCCCCAGAATGTCATTTGATTTATTAACTATTTTCTCTCTCTTTCTATTTTGCATTCTATTAAGGCCAAATTAAATTCCTTCTTCTTGACCGGAAATATCACCATATATGATGAATTATTATTGTATATCCCCATGTTGTATGCATTTGTAATACCTGGGTGAAAATAAAGGAGTTGTTCTGTTCTGTTCTGTTCTGTTAATAATTGTTTTCTATTTATTATCTGCTTTTTGACATCTAAAAATTGAAAAAGATTATAATCTGTTGATCAAGTACTGCGCATGCCTAAAGAAACAGATGATGTTATTCTTTCTGCCTAACAGGCAGTCTTATTAAAGTAAAGTAATTGTAATACACACTAGAGGTTGTTTATATTCTCAACCGAGTTTATACTATACCATCTTGTACAAGACTCACTTACCATCAGTATATGTGAAAATGACATAATGGTATAAAGAACATTTGTACAACAACAGAAACGTTACATGGTGCCAGAGAAATTAATAAGAATATTAGGCATATAATATCATTTTACAGCTGTGATTAAAAGAAAGCAAAACATGGATTTAAGTGGTTTTCCTCCCCCAGTAATGAACTGGGAAGCCACAAAATTATTTGCCTGGACAGCTCCAGAAATTTGAAACGCATGTTAAATTAGTGTTCTCTAGACCACTAATGGAAAGGGAGAAGAAGAAAATATATTTTACCTTCTCTTATGTATCGGGGAAGAATGAATAAATATTTATCAAACTTGAAAAATAACTGAGGCAAAGAAATTAGAAACCCACTTTGCTAAATTTTAATTGCACGTTCTACAAAGACCGGATAGGCCATTTAAAAATATAGGCACTGGTATATTCCATTTCGATGGAAAGAATTATTTGTTCACAATTGATTATTATAGCCGCTTCTTTAAGATAGACTTGCTACTAAACACGCCCGCTAGCACAGTCATTCCCAAACTACGAGCTCACATGTCACATTATGGTATATGTTACATTTGTAACAGTGACCATGGTCCGCAATTTTCATCAGCTGAATTTGCAAGAATTGGGGATCGGGGATTTGAACACAAAAGATCTCGTCTCCGTTAAATAGCAAATCAAGTGGTTTAGCGGAAAAGGTGTTTCTATTACACAGAATATATAAGTCAAGTAAAACAACAACAACAATAAAAAAACAAGAGGACAATGATGGCCCTGGGATCGCTCACCTGAGAACTAGGTACTAATTGGAGGAAAAGAAACAGCAAATATCTTATGGTATTTTGGAAAATGGGCTCTGTCCTCTGCAAGTCATAAATCGGGTGAATACTTTTGGACAAAAAAAAAATATTCAATTTGTACTATATACATATCAGGAAAATGGTCTTAGTACCCTGGCGGCCATGTTTTTCTACCAAACAAAAAAAAATGAACAATTTGGTAGAGAGTCACCAATGGAACATCTGTGCAAAAATAAAGTTTGAAATCCAGCCAGTACTTTTAGAAAAGAAGAATTTTCAATTTTGAACTATATGCATTTAAGGAAAACGGACTCTGCCCCCTGGCGGTCATGTTTTTCAACGGATCAAAATAATTTGAACAGTCTTTGTAGAGAGTCACCTAAGGAACATCTGTGCCAAATAACTTTGAAATCCCCCGGTACGTTTGACCTAGAAGAGTTTTGAAGTTTTTACTTTATACATATAAGGAAAATGGGCTTCGCCCCTTGGCGGCCATGTTTTTCAACGGATCAAAATCATTTGAACGGTCTTGGTGGAAAGTGGCCCAAGAAACATCTGAACCTAATAACTTTGAAATCTGGCTAGTAGTTTTGGAGGAAAAGATTTTCAAAGTTTTCATTTTTTTTCCGTTGCCATGGCTACCATAGTTCTGCATTGAATCAAATTCTTTGAACAACTCTTGAAGGAACATTCCTGTAAAGTTTCTTTCCAATTAGCCCAGTGGTTTAGGAGAAGATGTCGTTTAAGTTAAATGTTGACTACAGACGCCCGACGACGGACAACGAACATTCATCAGTCACAATTACTCACCTTGAGCACGTTGTGCTCAGGTTAGGTAACAACAGAAACATACCTATATCCGTATACATCAATACTAGAGCATAGAAATATACCTCTGGAATGTGGATACACTTTCGCACAACTTCTCATGGGTCGCAGAACCAAATGCATTGTTCCAATTTCACCAAATTCGTCCAACCTCAAACAATTAATCCATCAATTGTAAAAAAAAAAAATGGAAAAAAATCAATGCCAGCAAAATTTATATCAAACAAGGCCATATAACATACAAGCAATAAATGGTGGTATTTATCGTCGCAACAGGCAAATGCTGATAAAAACAATGGAAAAGGAATTCAAACTCTCACCCTAACGTACTTTAAAACCAACAAGATTCCCATTCGTCAGATAACATTCCCATAACCTGAGATGAACCTTATCCCAGAATGTTGAGTCTGACAACAAAGATATCTACCAGCCCTAGCCCCTATTTAACACGGTCATATCGAGCGGTGAAGTCAAGCACTCGTTACCGTAGTGAACAATACTTCACAAACAGATGATAAAAGTGTGATTGCTTCCACACGCTTGTGTGAATGTATATTTTGTAACTAAATGTCTCAATACTTGATAATTCAAAAAAAATGTTAGCCTTTTATATTTGTTTGTATTCTTGCAGATTATGTCATTTGCTATAATTACATAATATAATGCCAGGTTAATGTCAAAATGATAGCTAATTATCTTCCTGTGTGGTATGTCTATAGTAGTACACCATTATAAATACTGACGGGCATAAGAAACGGAATTTGGCGTTATTTTCCTCATACCTATTGAAATTTTAGTGAAATGTAGTCTGAATACATGTACACTGACCGACAATCACGGCAAAGAAAAAATCATGCGCTTCTATTCAGCCCGATGTCCATTTCCGGTGGCTGCTCATGATTTCCACGTGCGGTGACGGTGGCGTAAAGTTAGAACTAAACCACGGTAGGGTCTACGGCAGGTAATCCCGCGTTCCCTCAGTCGTCTTCTAACCGTATAACGACTTATTGGGCGACCACGGTTACCGACTACTAAACGCGACGTCGATTCCGCCGTCACAAACCTGTCACGCAAATGACGTTGATGTATGAAATTATCTTGTCTTACAGACGTCACACGAGGTCTTCCTGAACGTGGCCGATCGGCAAACGTTCCCGTACCTCTAACACGTCAAACAAGACGCCGAATCGTAGAACGCGAGACGTTAAAACGTCTGGCGACTTGTTCTTGCGTTCGCCCGCATTCGAGCATGGCCAAAACGCGAGCTCTCTCTTCAGAATTTAGCCTTGGTATTCTTAAATACGAATGTTTAATCAGAAAATCTCTATCGACTAGCCATGTAACTGTGTAAAATGTGATCGATTTCACCACGTGGTAAACATACACGAGGTGCACGTGAAAATCATGAACAGCCACCGGAAATGGACATCGGGCTGAATAGAAGCGCACGATTTTTTCTTTGCCGTGATTGTCGGTCAATGTACATGTATACAGACTACATTTCACTAAAATTTCAATAGGTATGAGGAAAATAACGCCAAATTCCGTTGGGGCGTTTCTTTTGCCCGTCAGTATATATACAGATAAGCTGACAACACTGTATACCTTATGGTATGCTACAGAGATGAGTATCATTTACAAAGGAAGGGAGATGTAAACTATTTTGAAATAGACTATACTATTTTGATCATGTACTTTGCATGCCTGGTGATACAGAGGATGTTATTCTCACTGTTGGACAGGCATTTTTTTAAATTAAAGTTGTTGTAGTACACGCTTGTGTCTTGTGTTTAGATTCTCAACTGATTTTATATTTACTTGTACAAGGCTCAACACTATATGTCAAAATGACATAATGGTATAAAGTACATTTGTACAACAACAGAAACATTACAGTCATAAATAACATTTCAAAAAACCGTGTTTGTATGTAGGCTCCCACAAATGAACTTCTCCTCGGAGTGAATACAAGGGGTTCCTTAAAGGAAGATTCAAATGATATTCAATCGACTTTTGCTTTAAACCTGATCGACTCGAACACTTTATTTCATCTTTGGCACAATTATCAACATGGAACAGAATAAAAAACAAGAGGGCCATGCTGGCCCTGAATCGCTAACCTGAGAAACATTGCCCTCAACGCCAGTTTTTGTATTACGAGTCATAGTAAATATATAATATATGCAGAAGTACAGCAAGATCATTTAAATTCAAAACAAAAACTGTACCTGCCATCCAAACTTTGAAGGTCAAAGCTCCAATAAGTATAATAATTCAACTGACACCTAAGACGGGGCCAATTTGACCCCAGGGCCATGATTTAATCAAAATGTTTACTAGGCCATATTACTCACCAAATATCTAAACTCCGGGCCATGTGGTTTCTGATAAGAAGATTTTTCTAGTTTTGATTTCTTCTAAATAAATCTTTTTAAAATAAATTGACCCCTGGGGCGGGGTAAATTTTGATCCAAGGGTCATGACTTGAAAAAAACAACAACTTGGTAATGGTCCATAAGACAATGTCACACAAAATATATAAACTTCAAGCCTTGTGGTTTCCGACAAGAAGATTTTTATAGTTTTTCTTATATAAGTCTATATAAAATAAAGTGATCCCTGAGGCGGGGCCAATTTCGACCTCAGGGTCGGGATATGAACAAACTTGGTAATGGTCAATAAGACAATGCCACACGCCAAATATCTAAACTCTATGCCTTGTGGATTCTGATAAGAAGGTTTTTCTATTTGTTTTTTTTTTTCCAAAATAAGTCTATTTAAAAAACCAGAGGGCCATGATGGCCCTAAATCGCTCACCTGAATTCAACTGCTAGAGAGAAAATGCTTAAGCATACGTTTCCTGAAAATTGTTTCGTACATTAATAAATAAATGTGATAAAAGGGAGTAATATTAGAAAAAAAAATATCTTACTAATTTTTCCACTTTTTTTCAACTGACAATGAGTGCTAAAAAATGAAAATATTAAAGTTCAAACAGAGTGAAACCTTGCAATTTTCAACATTTAAAGGGGCATAACTCCTGACATAATAAATTGATGAAAGCCATCATCAAATTTGGTCAAGATATTCTGGTCATAAACAATGTCTTAAGGTTTGAAGGCAATTGCTTAAGAAATAAAGATGCTAGAGTGCAAAGAGCAATCTGGATTCTTTCAAATTTAAAAGGGGCTTAACTCCTGACCTTATGTGTTGATTCCACTCATAATTGAACTTGGCCAAGGTATTATGGTTTTAAACAATGTCATTAAGTTTGAATGCAATTGCTAAAGAAATGAAGATGCTAGAGTGCAAACAATGTGAAATCTGGCTTTTTTTTTTAATTTTAAAAGGGGCATAACTCCTGACCTAATAGTACGATATCAGCCATAATCGAACTTGGTCGTGATTTTATGGTTATAAACATTGATATAAAGTTTGAAGATAATTGCTCATGAAATGAAGATGCTAGAGTGCAAACAATGTGAAATCTGACTTTTTTAAATTTTAAAAGGGGTATAACTCCTGACCTTATGTTCCGATATCAGCCATAATCGAACTTGGCCGAGATTTTATGGTTATAAACATTATTTTAAAGTTTGAAGATAATTGCTCATAAAATGAAGATGCTAGAGTACAAACGAACAAATTGTGGACGACGGACGGACGGACGGACGGACGACGGACATTCATCGATCCTAAAAGCTCATCCTGAGCACACGTGCTCAGGTGAGCTAACAAGTGACCCCTTGGGCGGAGCCAATTTCGACCCCAGGGTCATGATTTGATAAAACTTGGTAATGGTCCAAAGGACTATGCCACACACCAAATATCTAAACTCCAGGCCATGTTGTTTACGACAAGAAGATTGTTCCATTTTTAGCGCACTTGAGCACGAAGTGCGTCCGTCGTGCGTCGTCAACAATTTAATTTTAACGACATCTCCTCTGAAACCGCTTGGCAGAATTTGATTAAATTTGGCAGGGATGTTCCTTGGGTGAACTTTCTCAAAATTTGCTGAAATAAACATGATCCATGTAAAACTCTGGTTGCCATGGCAAAAGAAAGAAAAAAAAGAAAATTCTAAAAATCGTCTCCTATAAAACAATTGACTAGATTTCAAAATAATTTGGTACAGATGTTCTTGGGTAACTCTCTACCAAGATTGCTAAAATTATTCCGATTGGGAAAAAACATGGCCGCCAGAGGCAGGGCTAATTTGTCTTATATGTACATAGTGAAATATTTAAACGGACAGAATCTGATTAAATTTGGCAGGAATGATCCATGGGTAAAGTTTCACATATGTTGCTAAAATTATTCCAATCCATAAAAAACTTGCCCGCTAAGGGCGGGGCTAATTTACCTTATATGTATATAGTGAAAACTTTCAACGATATCGCCTCTGAAACCGCTGGGCAGAACTTGAAGAAATTTGGCAGGGATGATCATTTGGAGAAGGTTCACAAAAATTGCTAAAATAATTTCGATCGATAAAAAAGCATGGCCGCCATGGGCGGGGCTTATTTGCCTTATATGTGTATAGTAAAATCTCTAAACGACATCTCCTCTGAAACCGCTTGACATAATTTGATTAAATTTTGCAGAGATGATCATTTGGTGAAGCTTCACAAAAATTGCTGAAATTATTCAGATCGGTAAAAACATGGCCGCCACTGGCGGGACTATTTTGCCTTAAGTGTGTATTGTGAAATCGTTAAACGACATCTCCTCTGAAACCGCTTTTTAGAATTTGATTAAATTTGGCTGGGATTATCATTTGGTGAAGCATCACAAAAGTTACTAAAATTATTTCAATTCGTAAAAAAACATGGCCTCCAGGGTCGGGGCTAATTTTCTTTATATGTATAAAGTGAAATATTTAACCGATATCTCCTCTGTAACCGCTTGACAGAATTCAATTATATTTGGCAGGGATGATCCTTGAGTGAAGTTTCGGAAAAGTAGCTAAAATTATTCCGATCTGTAAAAAACATGACTGCTAGGGGCAGAACTAATTTGCCTTATATGTATATAATGAAATATTAAAACGACATCTCTGCAACCGCTAGACAGAATATGATTAATTTTGGCAGGAATGATCCTTGCGTAAAGCTTCACAAATGTTGAAGAAATTATTCCGATCCATAAAAAACATGCCCGGCAGGGGCGGGGCTAATTTGTCTTATATGTATATAGTGAAATCTTAAAAAGAAATCTCCTCTGAAACCGCTACACAGAATTTGATTAAATTTGGCAGGAATGATCCTTGGGTAAAGCTTCACAAAAGTTGCTAAAATAATTTCACTTCGTAAAAAACATGGCCTCTAGGGGCGGGACTATATATATGTATTTAATGAAATGTTTAAACGACATCTCCTCTGAAACAACTGGACAAAATTGTATTATATTTGGCAAGGATTATGCTTGGGTGAATCTTTACAAATGTTGCTAAAATTATTCCGATCTGTAAATAAAAACATGGCTGCAAGGAGCGGGGCTTATTTGCCTCATACGTTTATAGTGAAAACTTATAACGACATCTCCTCTGAATCACTTGACAGAATTTGCTTAAGTTTGGCAGGGACGATCCTTGGGTGAAGCTTCACGAAAGTTGCTAAATGTTTTATGATCAATAAAAAATCATGGCCGCTAGGGGCGGGGCTAATTTGCCTTATATGTATATATAGTGAAATTTTTCCTCTGAAACTGCTGGACAAAATTTGATTTTATTTGGCAAGAAGGATTATTTGGTGAAGCTTCAAAAAAGTTGCTAAAATTAGTCCGATTCTAAAAAAAAATATATGGCCGTAATGGGCGGGGATTATTTGCCTTATAAAAATGTATAGTGAAATCTCTAAATGACATTTCCTCTGAAACCGCTGGACAGATTTTGATTTAATTTGGCAGGGATGATCATTTGGTGAAACTTCACAAAAGTTGCTAAAATTATTCAGATGCATAAAAATATGACTGCAAGAGGCAGAACTTATTTTCCTTATGTGTATATATTGAAAACTTAAAATGACCTCTCCTCTGAAACTGCTTTACAGAATTCAATGGATCATCTCCTTCAAATCTACTGGCCAGATTTCAAAATGTTTTAATACAGGCTGGTGTTCCTTGGGTAACCCTTTACTCAGGTGAGCGATCTAGGGTCATCATGGACCTCTTGTTTCTTATATAAGTCAAAGTAAAGTCAAGTGACCCCTGGGGCGGTGCCAACTTCGACCCCAGCGTCGGGATATGAACCAACTTGGTAATGATCCATTAAACAATGCCACACAACAAAGATCTAAACTCCATGCCCTGTGGTTTCTGAAAGGAATGCTTTTTCTATTTTTTTTTCTTATATAAATCTATGTAAAGTCAAGTGCCCCTGGTGCGGGGACAATTTCGACCCCGTGGTCATGATTTGAGAAAAGCTTGGTAAAGGTCCATAAGACAATGCCACACATCAAATATCTAAACTTCACGCCTTGTGGTTTCTGACAAGCAAGAAGGTTTTTCTAGTTATTCTTATATAAGTCAAAGGAAAATCAAGTGACCTATGGGGCGGGGCCAATTTTGACCCAAGGGTCATGATTTCATAAAACTTGATCATGGTCTATAAGACAATGCCACACACCAAATATCTAACCTCTAGGCTTTGCGGTTTCGGAGAAGTAGCTTTTTAAAAAGTTCACTCTAAGAATCTATTTTTAGCTCCTGTGACCTAGACATGCAACGAAACGGAACCGTTTGACTTTGGTAGAGCTTCATGCAAGGAACATCCCGGGCAGCTTTCATTAAATTTGGTCAAGTGGTTTAGGAGGAGATGTTGTTTAAAGACAATTGTTGACGCCAGACACACGGACGCACGAACGGACGCCAGACAAAAGGCGACATTGAAATAAGACTTCAAATTCTTTACTTTAAGGCAATTAAGCAATTGCATGCAAATCTGCAATTGTTTTCCCTGTGTAGAGGCGAAAGCCAAATAAAAATTTGGTTCACGTAATTTCTCATTGTGTACAATTCTTGTATTCGAAATCATAATTTTAGAGATAGTACGGTTGAACAGAACATTTCATACCCTGTATGTATCCGCTTGTCTTGAACAGCTGTCTGCTGAACGGCATTTGAGTTTTGCCCATCTTTCATAAGAATATATGTCATCATAAAGAAAACAAGAGTATCGGTGTAACGGAGTAAAGTGACCTCCATAGAATAATGACCCCAGTCATTTATTCTTCAGAAAACGTTACCCCTTTTCTATAAAATACTGACCCCCTTAAACTTAAAGAATAATTGACCCGTTAGGCGCTAAACAGGGATCTATCAGTGCCATTGATAAAAGAATTGGATCCATAAGAATTAACCCTGTATCATAATTATATAGACACTATGTGAAATAAGAGTATCTAAATTTCTAAAAATGGTTTAGTGATTCTACCAAAGTTTTCTATACAAACTGGGTCATTCTTTAGTAATTAGTTGGATGTCACTCTGTGACCAAATACTGCCATAGTGACAGTAAACTCAAGCACATTATAATAACAAGACAATATAATACCCCAGTAACCCTGTCAGTCCTGCGGACAACATATTAAATTAAATGCACCTCATGTACAGTCAGCTTTGTACTCAGCTGGTCTTAACAGTGTATAATAATCTAAGCAAGCCACCATATGCAAGGTCTTATCTTCATTATTGTTTTTTTTCCTTTACCTTAAATAACTCAAAATCTAAAAATATTTTATTGGGAGAATATGCATATAAATTAAACTCCTTGAGGAGAACTTTCGAGTGATGGATAGTTTTTGAAAATTGGGTAAGATTTAGTGATTTATATATCAAGACTCTCTTATCACAGTAAATTATTTTGTTAGCAGTCCTTTCCAATTGTTCCACAGTTCATATTAACATTAATGTATATACTTCTATGTATTGTTATCCTTAATGATATAGGTTTAAATAGGATTATTTAATACCATGCATATTCTAAATGTAATCAATAATGTGCTTATAATATGTTACTTTAGTACTCTATTCTTGTTTCTTCTCATTATTGTAAGGACAATTGGGGATGGCTCTCCGACCCCTATTGAACCTATTACGGGGATAATAAATGGGGTTTACCCTGATGGGGCCTCAAAGAAAAAAAAAAATTAGTGATTTAACAGCAGGTCTAAGTTTGATCCTCGTTTTAATCAATTTCATATCATTTTGTGGCTAGATTTGCTTAAATATTTTGTGATATTGTTAAATGGAATGTATAACCTTTCAAATATAAAAAAAAAGATCATTAAAATCCGCAAAGAAATTAGCATCTATATCATATCAAATATGGAGGTCTCCGTGAAAAGTGCCCGTTTTGTACAGACAGACGGATAAATACCGTCCCCAGTGGCGAGTTAGAGCGTCCGCCTCGGGAGCGTGAGACATGGGTTATGTAAATTATGTAAGACTTTATTTCATTCTAAAATACTAGGCAATAAATAAAAAAGAAATTGTGTTTTTGTAAAAGGGGATAAAGACATAAACATAATCAAACAGATGGTCACTAGATTGAATAACAACTTATACAGTCAGTTGCATATTTACAGGATGCATGTTATCCAGACTTGAAAGATCAAGCATTAAAAAAACCCAAAATATACAAATTTATACAAAGGAATTGTGTGTCTTACCAATAACATGACCAAAATTACATCTTGTTACTTTAACCAAGCCCATATGGTCAAGTGGCTCATACTTCAGAGGCAATGGGGGTAAAAGTTGAACTTCAAAAGGTGTCATAATCTTTTTTTTTTTACCTTCCAAATTTTCAAATTTCTGTTTCAGCCCAGGAAGCACGGAGCAAGATAAGTAAATTTTAATATTTTCACCCGACACAATTCAAAGCAACTTTTAAAAAAAAACTTCTGTAATGAATAGATTCTCTTTCTTGAAATGAGTAAGATCTCTCTCTGATGGGTAAAACCCCTATTTGTCTCTATATAATGTGTACATCATCTCTCAACCCCCACCCCCTCTCTCTGGTAAATAAATTAAAGTATCAGATTGTGAAACAAATAAAATGGTTATTTGGAAAATTATTTCATTTTAGACAATAGCTTCAATAAACTATAAATGCTGTGAAATATTTTACTCAAATTAATAAACTCAGTAGATTGTATTCTGGCTTGCCATCCTATCTGTATTATAAATTACTTGGTAGGTGGGAATTTGAACACTGTACAAAAAATTGTGCATCCGAAGTCATTCCTATGTAACCAATTACATGTACATGTAATTGTTTGCTTGGATTTCATGACCCACCCTAATTCTATTTTTGAGCGCCAGCAATCTTTCTCTCTGATAAAACTTAGAATTTTCACTAGAGTGCTTGTAGGAGTTTGATTTTTGTTGTGGAAACTTATGAAGATGTATTTATCATGAAAATGAACTTTAGTTGTGCAATAAACCATCTCACTGCACACAATGGTTTACCCTGAGGGCTCAGTTAGACGATCATATAGTGCAAGTGACATGATGAGCTTTCGCTCACGCCCTAGGCAATGGATTATACCTGGTCAAGAAGAATTAGGAAGAGGTCTGGGGATATTAAACTTTAGAAGAACACGAGCAGGGACAGTACCACGCAATATTCGCACAAGAATTACAAAGTAAACTTGTGTAAATCTCTTAAATCTTATATATCCAAAACGATGCAATGATCTTAGCAATTTTACAGAGAATGTCACCTGCTTGACTTTTAATTGCCGACCGTTAGTTAGAAAAGATGTACTTGTTGGACAACTGCTTCGGAAACAGAAAGTTGACTTGCCATTCTGACCGAAACCTGTTATTCAGATGAAAAACAATATCAATTTGAGACCTCGGATCTGAACCAGAATGGTAAAAAATCAGTGTTTTAAACCGTCAAAACAGGCGGTGGTGTAGTTCTTTCATGTCGTAGTGGTATTAACATGCGTAGACTGCTTTCAGGTGCAAAATCAAGCTTCGAATACAGATGTGGCAATCTTCAAAAATATTACAATTCACTGTGTCAGTATATATAGACCCCAATCTTTGGCAACACCAAATCAACTTGTGACAAAATTTTTTCAGTTCCTAGAAGACATAGTTCCAAAGTTTTCAAATGTTATGATCATGGGGGATTTTAATTTACATATTCATGATGACAGTAATGCCGTATCGGATTTCAATAATTCCCTGTTCGCTCCTGGGTTGCTACAGCATGTCGACTTTTCAAAACAAGTGTACGGCCATAGTCTTGATCTAGTGATCACTGAATTCGCAAATGACGTTAGCGGACTCTAATGTGAACCAGGTCCATTTTTAATCAGACCTCTGTGCCGTTAAATTAGTCACGAGGGTAAAGAAGGAGAACATCGTGAGCAAGTCTATTTCTTTCCGGAACTTCAAATATATAGACAATGAGGATTTTGCTAATGATCTCAATGAAATTACATTTTGTTCAGATTCTCCGGAAATTTTTGTCGATCAATTTGAGACTGAGATCGAAACTTTTCTTAATATGCATGCTCTTTTGAAAAAGAAAATGCAAATATGTAGAGCACCGAAGCCCTGGTTCAGTGTTAGTATTATATCCCTGAAACGAGTGATGCGTCGATCAGAAAGACTATAGCGCAAACATCGGCAACCCAAGGACTATAAAATTAAGAAGTCCGCACTTAACAAATATCACTACGAACTTAGTAATGAGAAACAATTTGCTTTCAGTTAACAGGTAATTGAATCAAAAGGTAACTCTAAAAAGCTTTATTGGTTTGTGAAAGATTTTACCGGAAGCAAATCTGAAAATCAAGTGCCAACCGCGGAAGATGAAAACACCCTAGCGTATTAATTTGCAGACCATTTGATGGACAAGATCAAAAGATTACGTAAGTCTCTGAAAAATGTTGAAAACTATAAACCTTCTGTTAAAGACGTATTACAGTTTGGATCTTTCGAAAATCTTACAGAAGATGAAACTAAAATGCTTACTAGTCAGTTACAAACTAAATCTTAAGAGCTTGACATTTTGCCCACAAACGTATTAATCTTTTCTCAAAGAAAACTATAAACCTTCTGTTAAAGACGTATCACATTTTGGATCTTTCGAAAATCTTACAGAAGATGAAACTAAAATGCTTACTAGTCAGTTACAAACTAAATCTTAAGAGCTTGACATTTTGCCCACAAATACTTCTGTTAAAAAATATTATTATGATACATTTGCAAACTTATCGACCCATTAACAATCCAACATATTTGTCCAAATTGATTGAAAAAGCCCCTCTTTGTCGACTAAATGAACATGTAAACGAAAACGATCTCATTCAAATGAATCAGTCGACCTATCGTCAGTTTCATTTTTGTGAGTCAGTTCTTCTTAGGCTTGTAAATGATATTCTTGATGGAATGGAGCTTCAAGAGGTCACTGCACTGATAGCTCTAGATTTAAGTGCTGCTTTCGATAATGTCGACCATAACATACTGTTAAATGTTCTTGAAAGTCAGTATGGTGTCTGTGGATCTGCGCTGAAATGGATGGATTCATATTTGAAGCCGCTAGCTGTCGAGTGAGTGTTAAAAAAAGGAATTGATTTGGTTCCCCAGGAAGCTGTTTGGGCCCTTGGCTTCTTGCGGTATATCTTTGACTTAAATCATCAACCGAAGAAGCAAGCGCAATTCAATCCTCTAGGAATGTGCAGTCCTTATCAATGATTTGATGAACAATAACAAGTTAAAAATGAACAATTCAAAGACAGAAGTAGTAGCAAATGAGGTCTAGTGGAGGAGGGTCCAGAGGGTCCAGTCTCAGATCTGGGTAAGTAGGTCAAGCCTACGTCATCATGATCAATGATCTAGGTCACCAACTGCGCATGCTCATGATTCAAGGTTAAGGTTGAATTGTGGTCAATGATCTAGCTCACCGACTGCGCATGCTCATGATTCAAGGTTAAGGTTGAATTGTGGTCAATGATCTAGCTCACCGACTGCGCATGCTCTTGATTCAAGGTTAAGGTCGAATTAAGGGTATTCTATTAAGGTTACGTCTGCTCATGCTTCAGATTTGGTCAAGGTTGAATTTGACATATTGTGTATATAATGAGTGAGTTTTCACGTTTTCTCCAAACATCGACACTTACGCTCAGTAAAACATTCAGACATCCTATTACCCTATCTTCAGTGTATAATCCATCAAGATGACAGACGCCATTAACCCAAACCCCACAACCACTACCTTGAATATCGAAACTAACTCGCTGATATCAAACAGACCCACGTGTAATACCCGAATTGCTGAACATAAAATCACTTTTATATTTCAAATGATAGTCGTGTATGGCATAATTATAGCTGCCGTTATTAATCTTACATTTCAACATCCAGATAAGGATCTATGGTTGGTGTTGTTGAGTAGTTGTATTGGTTATGTGTTACCCAACCCTCGTTTGAAATATAAACAATCTAAAGCAAGGTATTTTGATGATAAAGATCTGGAGTAGAGATAATGTATTCATGTTTGGAAGTATAAAGCAAACGTTTTAATTCAGTAGGTTAAGCCTATGGCATCACAGTCAATGATCTAGGCCATCAACCGCGCATGTCTATGATTCAACGTTAAGGTCGAATTGAGGCTACTCTATTTAGGCTACGTCTGCGCATGCTCATAGCTCAAGGTCGATGGGGAGATCAGGTCAAGGTTGAATTTGATTCAAATTGTATAAAAAGATGGTAATTTTGTTCAATCCTCTCAGAACATCATCCCACTCACACGTCAATCTCTTGGTTGTGAAATATTGGATTGAATTGGTAAGTGTAAAATATTAATTTGTAAATAATTTAGTTTAAAGTTCTAAGCATTTTTTAAGCTATGTAACTCTGTTAACCTTATTTGATGTATAAGAGTTGTTTCCCTTTACTTACACTCTGTTTCTGTATTTCTGTATAATGATAACAGAGAGAGATTTTTACATCATCAACACTGGTTTAATTCATTGTCTTCTTTTTTTTCCAGCATGGCACAAGCTCGACTTGAGTTTACAGAAGAAACAATAAACTATTTACAACAGAACGGATTGGAAACTGTACAGTGGTCACCAGTTCGTAACCAGGTTTATTGTAATCTCGATCAAAAACTTTCTTTGATGGTGAAAAAGACTGAACATTCACAACATATTTTATTGAAGAAAGGCACATCACAGATAAAACTGAGTTTAAAACAATTCGAAACAGTCTGTGACTTAAAGCATAGTGTTCATTTACTAAAATCCTTTCTTGATGGCCAGTGAACTTATAGACTGTGTTGATTGCATATCGCAAAAAAACTACAAATACTACAACGTTCGAGTTTCCACTTTTGATACTTGGTCATCACAGATAGAACCAAACAAGTATCAGTTAGCCAAAGCAGGATTCTACTATTCTGGGTACAGTGACAAAGTTATTTGTTTTTCTTGTCACGTAGAACTCTCTAAGTGGGAGAAAACAGACAACCCCTGGGAAGAGCATCATAAACATTCACCATCCTGTGATTTCCTAAAAATCATTGGATACACTATAGGTGAAGACGTTGTTGATAATTTCTCTGGATTCCATCGTAACACATACACATTTGGTGAACAATCTCCCTGGTCAAATGATCTCTCGTTAAGCACATTTTCAAAATGAATGATAACACAGCTCACGTAATGATAATGAACTCCTACTTCGATTTTGTATATGCAGAGGCTTTATATAAATGTCTTGGTGATGTTATTAAACAACAATGTTATGGGTGTGAGGTAGACCACCCATCACAAGTTCAACATTCGTGCATCATGTACGATACTCAAGAACATATCGAGATGTACTTTGATTTGTTGGTCAGTGCAGTTAATGAAGATATGATTCTCCTATCTTGGAGTGAGATTATAGATTGTCTCAACATATGTCCTGAACTACTGGCATTACAGAAACTGAAAATATATGATAAAGACTGGTTAGGTGCAATGAAAACTGATCAGTGGCAAACAAAAATGAAGAAGATGGTGCTGACTATTGCATATCTAGAAAATAGATTGTTCTATAGCGCCAAATAAAGTAGTTTGTAACATGAATTTGTTATTGTAAATAATTTATCGATCGAATATGTTATACTTTGTGTGGAAAAGTGTTTGTGTAATAACTATGTTTGTTAGTTATTATGTAATTGATTTCTAATGTTGTACATTTTCATATCTCATGTATTTTTTTACTGATATAAATGTATTTTAATTGTATTTATGGTACACTCTATATATGGTCGTGTAAATAAATATTTAATATATTGTATATAAGAGTTTGTTGTGTTATTACTATTAAATAATTGTCAAAAGTATGGAAAATATATCAAAATTGAATAACTAGAAAAGTTGAGATGGTTTTAATAGGTTAGTGTGGTATCCTCAGTGACCACAAACCATGCGAATCAATTTTAATCCTTATCTCAGCACGGCTCAGTACACCACAGTGTAAACAATCCACCATATGTGATCAGTAAACCATAACTCATACTTGTGTACATCCCAGATACTCTTTAACATCTGTTATGGAGTGTAAACTATTATTAGCAGAGAAGGTAACCTTATACAGCGTACACTAACAGATAATACAAATTCAAAGATCAAAATAAAATAGGTTGTACTTTAACCTTCATTTTAGTTATGGATAAGCATGAGAAAGAGTCTATTCTACAGAAATATTACTATAATACAAATAACCCTGGTGCATTTACGGGTCCTCAAAAGCTTTACAGAATTTTGGAGAAAAAATATCCCAGAGTATTTACACTGCATTTTATCAAGAAATGGTTAAAAAATCAAGACAACTATTCTCTATCAAGAGAACCACGACACACATTTAAAACGGCAAGAGTTCTGGTATCATTTATTGATGAACAGTTTGGTGCTGATTTAACTTCAGTGGAAAACCTGAAGAAATATAATGGTGGTGTGCGATTTTGTTGTTTGTGATTGACATATTTAGTCGTTACCTATGGGTAAAACCGTTGCATGACAAAACAGCCACATCTATTTTACAATCTATGAAAAAAATATTTGCTGAAAGAAAGCCTTTAAAACTGAGGACGGATAAAGGTTCAGAATTCAATAACCGGTTTTTGAAGAAATATTTGAAAGACAACAATGTGTATTATTTTACTACGCAGAATATTCCTAAAGCGAATTATGTTGAACGTGTACAGAAAACAATGAAAGTCATGTTGTATAGATGGATGAGATACAAGAGATCGTATCGATATATTGATGATCTACAAAGTATAGTAGACAATTATAATGCATCGCCGCATAGGAGTTTAAACAACACAGCACCGAAAGATGTTAACAAACAAAATGAGGCTGATTTATTTTATTACATGTATCTAAGATCCCCGAAAAAAATCCAAAGAAAAGTACCATTTCAATTAAAGAAAGGAGATCTGGTTCATATTTCTCATATAAAACATCCCTTTCAAAGATCCTATCATGAACAATTTACTAGAGAAGTATTCAAAATAAATCATAGACAATATAAAGATGGAATTCCCATGTATGCGTTGAAAGACTTAAACAACGAGGTGATTTCTGGATTATTTTATAATACAGAGCTACAAAAAGTAGAAAAAGACGAAAACAGTTTATAGTTTATTGATAAAATTTTAAGGAAAAGAAAACGTGCTGGAAAACTGGAGTATTTCGTATCGTGGGATGGTTTCCCATCCTCATTCAATTCCTGGGTTTCAAGCGAAGAAGTCAAAGAAACATGATAGTGTATATAAAGAGTGACGAAAGTAATGACTATTTTCCCAACAATAAACCCTGGCATTTTAAAGTACATTTAAAATCACCACTGATATTTGAAGGAAAATGGAAAGTGGCATTGATAGAATTTCAAGCCTCAGTTTCAAAAGCACGAAACAGTTCGAGCCAAACTATATTCATATTTTCAAATATTTGTGGTGAAAGTATTGTGGAAGGAAAGAAAGTTCCAGTTTTACGACGTTTAACACAAACTAAAAGTAATCGCTGGGACTCCAGTTTTGATACACCCTTATATTTACCGTTGAAAGAAAAAGAGCTAGTAGAATTCGAAATCTATATAAAGGATATGAAAGATCAAAATGCCTCATTCTTACAAGAACCTATGTTGCTGACATAACAGTTTGTAAGACAAACATGAATTTTGCGTTGTATGTACCTGACCCTAAAAAATGGGTGAAATATTTTGAGAAAAAACCATCAGATACTTTGAAAATGAATAATTCCACCATAAAGCTAAGTTCACCAGTTCAAAGTGTGGTGGATAGAGCGAAATCGGAGATAGAACGTATAAATACAGATGCACCATCTACTTCAATCATTACGACATCAGCTACCAACAAGTACAGATCGAAACGGGCTAGTAAACCTAAACGTGTACAGACAACTAAACAGAGACAGAGGAAAGATAGAACGAAACAAAAGAAAAAAGGTGGAAAAACTGGACAAAAAGCAAAGACAAAACCCTCAAAAATTGTGAAAAAAGCTAAAAGAATCACTCCTAATAAAATCACAAGTAAAAGGAACCACCTGAAAGATATATTTGGGTAAATATGTCAGTGTTAAACAATGAAGCTTTTCATGAGGGAATTCCTATAGGTTTACAGTTATTCGACCTCCCACCAACACAAGTAGCTGTAAACAATGTCACATACCAAGAAATTCGACCATCATCTCAAGTAACAGATGGAAGCCCAATCGAATTTAGAATAAACTCTAGCAATTTAATCGAATACATCGATTTGAAGGGGTCTCAACTTTATGTGAGATTAAAAGTGGTGAAAGCAGATGGGAAACCTCTTGAAGCAAATGAAAAAACTGGTCCTGTTAACCTGTTTCTACAGTCTTTGTTTTCGTCTTCAGAGGTTACTTTACAAAACAAAACGTCAGTGACATGTAACAACAACCCTTACACGGCTATGATCAAAACATTGATGAATTTAGATCCTTCCACTACATCAACACAAACCAATACACAGGTATTTTACCCAGATGATCACGATCATCCAGAGGACCCCGACCCTGCAGGTGCAAACAACGGACTGACAGTGAGATCTCAATTCATAGCAAAGTCAAAAATATTGGATTTGCAAGGACCGTTATTTCATGACTTTTTCCAAATACCACGTTACATATTAAACCAAGTGGATGTAAAACTTAAATTGTATAGATCATCGCCAGCTTTCTGCCTTCTCTCGGGGGAAGCAACACCTACTTACAAGATTGACATTCTTGATGTCATGTTACTCGCAAGAAAAGTGTCTGTTAGTCCTTCAGTGCTTTATGCCCATAATGAAATGTTACAACATACAAACGCGAAATATTTTTATCCTAAATCAGAAACACGCATACAGAGTATTCCCTCTGGTAGTACAACATTCCACTGGGATAACCTATATCAGGGACAAAAACCTGATAAAGTTGTGGTTGGGTTTGTGAAGTCAACCAGTACATCTGGCAATTATGAATCAAATCCATTCGACTTTTTTAACTGTAATATTACATCTATATGTTTGTATGCAGATGGTATACCTGTAATGGGTAATCCGTTAAAGTTAGACTTTAACGAAGGTACAAGCATTGTTAGAGCATACACCAATCTGTTTGTTTTAGCAAACAAATGGAACCAAAACGAGGGTATCAGTATTACCAGAGAACAATTTATTAGAGGATCAACTCTGTTTGCCTTCGACTTAAACCCATATTTTAACGAATTTATTCCGTTGATTCAAACAGGGAATGTTAAACTAGAAGTTCAATTTGGAACAGCATTAAGCGAAACAATAGCTTGCATTGTGTATAGTGAATCATTTGGTTATTTTGAAATAACCAAAGACAGAGATATTATTATGTAATCGTTTTATCATAATGAGTAACTGTATGATAAATGTTGTTTTGTTTGTGTAATTATCATTGTATTCTATGTTATACCTTAATTCAAAATAAAATCTTAAAACAAAGAGTGTTTGTATTAATTTACTTACCAATTTATACCCCCACAAAACACACCCCAACCTCATTATGTACATAAGCGTCTTCCTGAAAACATGGAGGTTTTAAAATTTATTTCACCAGCTATTTGTATAGTAGCGGGAGTTCATCCTCGGGGAAATCAACATTAGTTTTTGAGATTTTAAAACATAGTCATGAAATGTTTACGGAACCTCCTGTGCAAATTATTTACGCATATGGTGTATGGCAAGCAAAATTTGCAGAAATGCAGAACACTATTTCAAATATTGAGTTCTTTGATGGATTACCAACAAAAGAAAATCTAGAATCATGGTCATTGGATGGAAAACATCGAGTTTTGGTATTAGATGATCTTATGAGTGTGGCAGAAAAGGACAAAACAACACTTGATATCTTCACGAAACATAGTCACCACATGAATTTTTCAGTGTTTTTTATTGTACAGAACTTATTTTCTGGTGGAAAATACTTTAGGTGTATTTCACTACAATCTCACTATTTTATTTTATTCAAAAACAGACGAGATGAACAACAAATAAACGTATTTGCTAGACAGTTGTTCCCTTCCAACACACACTATTTCATGGATGCTTATAAAAAGGCAACACAAGACAAGTATGCATACATCTTGATTAATATTAGTCCACACAGCAACCCTGAGTATTCATTACGAAGTCACATTTTGCCGGGACAAGTTGTCAGCATATTTATTCCTAAAAAATGAATGCGGTTGTCAAGAAAGAAAAGGATTTCATTTTACTTTTACTCGCCACAACAAAAAAAAACAACTCGCATTAGTAAAGACTATGACAAAACCACAACTTCAAGTCCTTGTGCAGATTGTATACAACGTCATTCATGGGTATCGATCTTTACCTGAGGAGGATAAAAAGAAGTTACAACGTTATAGATCTGTCATTCGATCATTTATCGCTAAGAGTGTGTCAACAAAAAGAAGAAAGGAACTCCTTACAAAATATTTGAAATATTTTTTACTATTAATTAAAGCTGTGATAAAAGAATTATAATGGCAGAAGAAATGACATTAGTATCTAAACGAAAGTATGAACAGATTTTGGAGGAATTGAAGCAATTGAAAACTGAACAGATATCAACCGAAAAACCCCCAGAAAGCAACCAAATACACGCAGAAAACATTGAAAGAAATAAAGAAATAATTGAAAAGCCACATATATTTTTAGAGAAAAGTTTTAACCAATTATTTCAAGATGAAATATCTAAAGCAAACCCTTCCCCACAAGAACATTCACTGTTAAAACAAGTTGTAAAGGTTAAGCGGTCAGGTCAACCACCGTCACACCTAACTGATAAGAAGCGGGAATCACAAGGTCAACCCACAAAACGATTCGCGCGAAAACTTCAGGGACAGAACATCACACCTGCCACACTAAAAACAGTTCAAGGTCGACTTAAAAAGGTTAGACCAAGCAATCAAGGTGATGTCAAACGTCTCCTAGGTCGAAAAAGACAAAGACAAACCAATCAATCAAAATGGGTCAACTATTTAGTATAAATGGTTGCCTTAGAAGATTAAACTTAATTTTTTCCGTAAACATCACGTAGGTAAAATGGCAAATTCACCAGCCTGGAGTAGTGCTGATGAAAATGAAATGATGGATATTGCAGATCAAACAGAAAATAATCTCCAACAAAATTTAGACTTTTGTACTGAAGATGAGGAAAAAATGATGAGATGGGCAGATTGTGTAGCAAAAAGAAAATACAAATGTAAATTGTGTAACAAACTGTTTCAACACAAAAATACACTTGAACCGTCATGAACTTTCACATACATATTTTGTAAAGTGTTACATCTGTGGTCAAAAATTTAGAAGAAAAGATTTCTTAAATAGACATTTAAAAATGTACATGGTGTAAATCCTCGTACATTTCAATGTAATCATTGTCCGCTTGAGTTTGACACTTATGAAGACTTGTACAACCACGTGGTTTCTACACACCCTCTAAACAAATCAGTAAACAATCAGTCAACATCAACTTCAGGAACACAACCACATGATGAAAATCGAAAATCACCATTACCTGGTGAAAATCGAAAATCATCTATAACCAATGCATTGAATAACAGTGTCGAAATTGCCACCATAGAGCCACAAGGATCTGAAGAAAACGATTTACTTGGATTCTTAGCCAACACCCGTCTACTTATTCAAGAATACTTGTTATCAATGGTATCTCAACAACCTATCAAGTGGTATTTAACTGTGCAAATAGAGTTGGAACGCTTTAACGCTGATGGAGATAATACTGTGTCAACACCTCACTTTAGAAGTCGAACATACATATTGTTAAACCTGGACACTTACAACGAGCACGACCTGAATGAAGCGCTACAGAAAATACTCAAAATTTTAGAGGAATTTATGCGTAATGGATCTGGTTGGGTGTTAAAAAAGGTGTTACATCTTGAAATTCACACTGTTAAATATACACCGTTGAAAGCCAGTAGCTATATTCCGTTACCTAAAACATTACAAAACAACAATTCTATCCTGAATATTAAAAATGAAGATCAGAAGTGTTTTCAATGGAGTGTTTTGGCTGCTTTAGTAAATCAACAAATGCTAATGATTATATGCAATATGAGCACGAACTCAATATGAAAGACATTCTATCACCCGTGTCTATTTCTAAAATGGACAAATTTGAACAACAGAACCCACATATTTCAGTAAACGTTTTTGGGTTTGAAGACAAAGAAATATTTCCTATGAAAATAACAAAACAAAAGGGAAGGTTTTATCATGTGAACTTGTTGTTTTTACAAGCTGGTGACAAAACACATTATTGTTTGATACAGAATTTGAACAAGTTTCTTTACAGAACGAAGTCATCACATCGGCCAAACTTTTATTACCCCTACTGTTTACATGGGTTTGTACGACAGGAATTGTTGGATAATCATGTGGGTTATTGTTTCTACCAAGGTGGAATTACCGCAACCTGGTGACAATATCTTGCAATTCAAGGATTATGAAAAATCATTACGCATACCATTCATTATCTATGCAGATTTCGAGTGTTTAAATACACCACTACATGATAAAAATCATGTAGCAAAACAAACACCATGTGCATTTGCTTATAAAGTAGTGTGTGAAGATTCACAGTATACCAAACCTATGGTGTCTTATGTTGGTCAAGATGCTAGTCAACAATTTTTACATTGTATGATTGAAGAACAAGAACACATCAAATCTACTTTAGAAACTATACAACCTATGAATTTAACGCAAGAAGAGCAAACAGAATTTGAAAATACAAACAAGTGTTGCATTTGTGACAAAGTGCTTTCCATCTACGATAAACAATATGGGAGAGTTGTACGACACCATAATCATCTCACAGGGAAATTCATCGGTGCTGCACACAATGTATGCAATGTCAATTGTAAACAAGCGGATTTTATTCCTGTTGTGTTTCATAATTTACGGGGGTATGATTCCCACCTGATCATGCAGTCTGTGGGACTTTTCAAAGACAGAAACATTAAAGTGATAGCAAATAACATGGAGAAATACATTTCATTCTCACTCGGATCTTTAAATTTATTGATTCTCTCCAGTTTATGAATTCAAGCTTAGACAAATTAGTAGAAAATATTAAGTTAGGTGGTAACCAATGTTTCAAAATGTTTTATGAAGACTTTCCCAACAAAGCACATGCAGATTTATTATTGAGAAAAGGTGTGTTTCCCTATCAGTATATGGATTCTATGGAAAGGCTAATAGAAACACATCTACCACCACGTGATGCATTCTATTCAGACTTGACCAAACAAACAATATCTGAAAAAGATTATGAACACGCATGTAATGTATTCAACTCTCTACACATGAACACTCTGGAGGATTATATGGTGACATATGTTAAGACAGATGTGAGTTTACTAGCATGTGTGTTTGAAGAGTTTAGAAATGTGTGTCTCTTCAAATACAATTTAGACCCTGCTCATTATTATGGAGCGCCCGGATTAAGTTGGAGTGCATGCTTGAAAATGACTCGTATGAAATTGGAGCTATTGACTGATATTGATATGGTGTTGTTTATTGAAAAAGGTGTGCGTGGAGGTGTGTCGCAAGTGTCCAATCGACTGAAAACCGGCAATAACCCTTATTTGAAAGATTATGACTGTTCAAAACCTACATCCTACCTCTGTTATGAGGATGCCAACAATTTGTACGGATGGGCTATGAGTCAATATCTCCCACATTCTGATTTCAAATGGCTTAGTGAACAAGAAATCAGATAACTAAATATCCCCACAGTAGAAGAAAACAGCGATATTGGGTATATCTTAGAAGCATCATTAGAATATCCATCATCTCTACATGATTTTACCAACGATTATCCTCTCTGTCCAGAAAAAAGACATGTAGATGATGATGAAATATCTCCACATTCTAAAACGTTGTGGAAACAACTACATGGGACAGAAGACAAACAAGGTTTTCATCCCACTCGATCAAAAGTAGAGAAATTGATGTTGACATTGAATGATAAAAACAATTATGTTGTACATTATCGCACACTCCAGCTCTACCTGCAACTAGGTATGAGAATCAAACATATCCACAGGGTACTACAGTTTCGACAAGAACCATACCTTAAATCCTACATTGATTTCAACACTGAATGTCGGAAAGTGGCCCAAACAGGATTTGAAAAAGATTTCTACAAACTGATGAATAATGCTATTTTCGGTAATTATGTTTTATCTTTTCTTTTTTTTGTGTGTGTGTGTACAACTATTTTGTGTACAAATATATTATGTAGTATTCTTTCACTTCAAAACGCTAAGCAATTTTGTTACATAGAAATTGTTTATACTTTTTATACAAGAACATTCACTCTTACAAGTATTACTTAAAAGTAACAGGAATAATTACTAGTTGCTTCCATTTACTTGTATTGTGTTAATTTCTGTATTTTCAAGGAAGACGTTGCAAAACTGTCGCAAATATGTGGATATCAAGTTGGCACACACCGAGAAAAAAATGCGAAAATATGCTGCTAGACCCACGTTCCAACGTATGAAATTATTCAGCGAAGATCTCGTTGGTGTTGAGTGTAATTATACCAAGGTTAACTTTGTCCACCCTGTTTATTGTGGCATGGTGATACTAGATTTAGCCAAGTATCTTATGCACAATTATTATTACAATCATCTAAAACCCAAATATCAAGATAAAATAACATTATTAGCAACTGACACTGATAGCTTTGTAACCCACATTCTGACTGACGATGTTTATAGAGATATGATGGACAGTATTCACTTGTATGATACATCTAATTACCCAACAAATCATTCACTTTTTACCAATGTGAGGAAAAAACAAATTGGTGTTTTTAAAGACGAATTAGGTGGTGTGCCTATGAAGGAATTTGTGGCATTGCGTCCTAAAATGTACAGCTATATTTATGATAAAAACGGTATAGAAGTGAATGAAAAACGGTGTAAAGGTATTTCTCGTGCAGTCGTGAAAAAAGAAATAATGCATGAACATTACAAAAAAACACTGTTAAATAGTTCCCAATCCAAGCACATCATGTATGGATTACGAAGTGATCACCATATTATGTACTGTGATAAAATAAACAAAACTTCTTTGAGTGCTTTCGATGATAAAAGGTACTGGGTGGAAGATGGAATTTCCAGTCTTGCTTATGGACATTACAGAATTCCTTAAACTCTGTGTTGATTGACGTTTGTTAAATACCATCATCATTGTTTTACTGTTATTGTTTCCGCTTGATTTAGTTCTATTTGTTCCCAAGATCATGTTTTATAATTAAGTCTGCATTGCATAAGTGAATGTTGTCTCATTATTTACTGTTGTGTATTTCTTATGTGTACATATTCCTTGATTGTAAAATAATATCTAGTTTTTAGAAACAAATGTGTTTGTCCTTCTTGAATATCATTAGTTGAAAAAGTGAGAAAGAAAATATTTGCTTATCGAGAATGGTTGGCAAATGAAATACTGTTGACAACGAGTATTTTCACCTTTTCATTTAACGGTTGAAATACACAAAACAGCGCTTACTGATAAAGCGTTAAACTACACTAAGTCCGACAATTGGGTGAAAATTTTATCAATACTTCATCTCTATAAACACATGGTGAGTGGCAAGTAGATACCGTTTTATTGCAGTATCTTTACATTCGCTAGCGGTGTGTGTGTGGTTATTTGTATTTAATCACGTATGAAATACGTACATCGCTTAAGTAAATTCGAATAAACGCACTCAATTACAGAAGAATACATTGTAGACTACAACTATATTAAAACAAATTATTTATATTAAACCCAACATTTCAAATCATGTCTCCAGTATAATCTTCTGTATTAATGAGTATATATGTTTAGTTGCATTTGTGTGATAAGTATTATGTGAATAAATTAATGGTTGCATCATAAAGATGTCGATTTAATTAGCAAGTGCGTACTATCAAAGTAAAACAGCACCTTTATTTTCCTAAAACGAGTGTGAAAATGCATAACTAGCTGTAATTATTTTCAATATGAATCCAGTAATGAACGGGCAATGTTCTGAATGTGGAAGTCCATGCTATATAGAAAGCAGTAAGTGCTGCTGTGTTTTATCAGAACAGGGACAACAGCACAACTGCGACATTATGGGAAATGAATGTTGTGATAAACATTTCCCTATAAACCACCATCCAATCCTTGATTAAACCCGGGAAAAATCACGGTCCTTTTCAGGACCACAAATTCACTTCATAGTCTCTCCCTTTTTATATTCATGCACCGTGTGTGTGTGTGTGTGTGTGTGTGTGTGTGTGTAACAGGTACATACATAACATACATTTAACGCATTTTGTATATGATTGTAGAAATTTTCTTTTAAACGGCATACACTTTAATTTAAAATAAAAACACATCCCACTACAAAAGAATACAATGGAGACTACGTCAAGTTTTAAAAAAAACTATCTTTATTACTCCCAAATAATTTACTTTGTCTCCAGTATAATCTTCTGTATTAATGAGTATGTTTAGTTGCATTTGTCATGACATACAATGTTCAAGAAAGTATTACAAATTTCTTGTTCTTTTACACCAGTTTATTATATATATATATATATATATATATATATATATATATATATATATATATATATTCAAGTTACACCTCAAACTTTCTTATGAGAAAAAGATACTGTGGCCATGAACTTTGTTATGTGCTTACAGTTTTTGTTGAGTAATCAAACGTTTTTCCCTCCAAAATTACAAATCTGCTTATATCACCCTTGACAATAAGGGTAACTGACCTTTAATGTGTGAACAGATCAGTCAATAACCTCTGGCTAGTTCACTGATGGCTACTATATCGTGGTAAAATCAATACTTTTCACCTGGTAAGATAATAATCTATGTCTTCCAACCCGGGTTAAAACATCCATTACATTTGGATTTGTAGTCGGGTGTAATACCACAGAAATTCATTTTAACTAACGGTCTAATTATAAAGATAGAAGTAGAAAAGAATCATAAACATGTTGTTTTAAACTGTGGTAAAAACTCTTTACTATTTTGTTAGTAGAGCATATTATTTAAATCATACTCTAATATTATAATAATTGAAAACTTCACTGATTAGTTCTATACAATGATGGAGAGAAAAAAAGAGAAAGACTGTAAACACCGCTTTAGAACAACTCCACTCTGAACGCTATGTCATGACCTCTCTATCGCTTGGAGAGTCAGCTCCGGCGGGATGACCACCTGCGTGTGAATAGAGTGCGTTGTCCTAGCAACGTCAACTTTGGAGCGGGGGTTGGATGTCTCTACTGACCAAGTGTTTACACACTCTCTGTTATCATTGTAACGAAAGTTTTAAAAGGTGTGAATAAAGGGATACAACTCTTATTATATCAAATGAGGGTGACAGAGTTACATAGCTTTAAAACAAATTGTTTAGAACTTTAACATAAAAAATATTAATACAATAATGTTTTTCACTTAAAAGTTCAATCCAATATTTCACAACCAAGAGCTTGTCATGGTGCTGTATGATGTTCTATGAGGTTTAAACAAAATTCAACCTTGACCCAATCTGAAGCATGCGCAGACGTAACCTTAATAATGCGCGGTTGATGTTTTGACGCACCAACTGACCAAGTGACATCTCCTAGTTTAAGAATCATAAGCTTGCGTAGTCGGTGACCTAGATCATCTGGTTTCACACTCTCTTACAAATCGCACAGGTATAACTCTACATGTTTATCCATGTATGGATCGGTACTCCCCAAAGTATTTTCGAAACAGCCACCATTTTTCAAGTCAAATATATAGTTTACAACATTAGTATTGTAGGCAACGTATTCCTTCCAATCATTTAGCTTCAAAGCAACGATATTGATGCATATATGATGCTTTTTTGCCAATTCGGTCAATACAATTTTAAAATCGTCAAAAGTATTTGAGTCGTTTAACCATCTCCATATGTCGATTTTCGCTTTTGAGTCTGACATCTGACAAGAATGAAATAAGGCGACCTTGTATAATTCGTAACGAAGTACGTGTTTTAGAGATATAAAGGGTTATTCCACTAACTGGTGATAAATTTCCTGGCATAACTTTTCGGGTAACACATCCATGATTCGAGAAATTAAAATGACTCTCTTATCTAACGACGCTAAATTTATCGAAACAGAAGTGTCTATACTTGTAACGATAGACAAAACCTTAACCTTGAATCATGGACATGAGCAGACATGACCTAAATAGGATACCCTTAATTCGACCTTAACCTTGAATCATGAGCATGCGCAGTCGGTGACCTAGTTCACTGACCACAATTCAACCTTAACCTTGAATCATGAGCATGCGCAGTTGGTGACCTAGATCATTGATCATGATGACGTAGGCTTGACCTATTTACCCAGATCTGAGACTGGACCCTCTGGACCCTCCTCCACTAGACCTCATTTGCTACTACTGACAGAATGTGTTCTTTTCGGAAGTCGTGAACAGCTAAATAAGTGTAACACCCAAGAAATCAATATATATGGTGATGTTATTGAATCACAAAGTTGTATAAGGCATTATGGTGTATTTTTAATGAATCCCTTAATTTCAAAGATCATATTAGAAGAAGTGTAAAACTGCTATGATTAATTATTCAAAGATTAAGAACATTCGAAGGTATCTGTCAAAGGACGCCGATGAAACACTTTTTTATCTTTAGTAATATCCCACTTAGATTATTGCAACATATTTCATATGGGATATCTCAAATGAATTATCCAAACTTCAACGTATTTAAAATGTGTGCTAAACTCGTGTTAAACCGTTCCATGTACGACAGTTCAAAACAGGCATTATTTGATCTTCATTGGCTTCCGATTAAATCACAAATCAGTTTCAAGATATTAACACACATGCATAACTGTTCGGTAGGAAACGCACCATCGTATATAACAGAGCTTTTGTCTCTTCAAGTGTCAAAGCGAACCTTAAGATAATCTAAATTCTCTGATGATTGTTATGTTGTTCCTTTAATAAGAACAAAACTTTCTCTGACAGAAGTGTTAGTACGACTGGTCCAAATTTGTGGAATGAATTACCACTTAGTCTGAGACAATGTGAATCTGTTGAAATTTTCAAAATACAACTGAAATCATTTTACTATACTCAAGGACTATTTTGCACTGTTTTAAGTGATGCTTACGGCATTGCTGACTCTTCCTTATTGTTCAATGTATGTGTGTATGTCTCATCAGTTTTTAATCATTTTCATTGTACAACGCCATTGAATATGTATATGTATATGTAGAAATAGGCGTTTAATCAAATTTGCAAGTTTCAATTTTCATTTTGAGTTTTTGTTTTACATAAGGCAGACTTAGTTCTGCATAACTATATTTCACATCAGACATGTGATTTAAAAACACACCAGCGCAGCGTTCAGTAAACTTAACACTGACGTGAGTGCTTGCATAATGTCTACCCACCTATGAAGCTTCAAAATTATATGTTTCATAGTGCATGAGTAATGCACCGGACAAAACTAAATTGAATACGATATTAAACAAAACAAACAAAGGGCAATTACTAAAAATATGATTTGCAGAATTAAGGATCTTGTGCACTGCAATTCTCCTTTGTGATGTTTATTCACCTATGTAGTTTCAAGGGAATAGGTTTCATAGTGCATAAGTAATACTTTCAAAAAAGGGATGAACTTGAACAAAGGGCAGTAACTCCAAATATATTATGTGCAGAGTTACCGTTCTTGTGCACTGCACTTCTTCTCCATGTGATACATCTATCTATGAAGTTGCAAGATTATGTCATAGTGAGAAATGCTCTTGACAAAAAATAAGTATGAAATTTAGCAGGGGCAATAACTCCAAATTATGATTATAGAGTTACAGTTATTGTGCATGACACGTTTCATTCATAAGGTCTATCCACCTGTGAAGTTTCAAGTTAATAACCTTTATACTTTTTGAGTTACGTTTCAGATAAAAATGTTTCTAATATTTAACAAAGTAGAGTAACTCCAAAAAATATGATGCTCAAAGTTATAGTTCTCATGCATGACACTTCTCCTTAATATGATCTATACACCTGTGAAGTTTCAAGTTAATAGCTATGATACTTTAAAGTTATGCTCTGGACAAAAATAAAGTATGACATTTTACAAAGGGTAATAACTCAAAAATATGATGTGCAGAGTTACAGTTCTTGTGCATGATATTTTTCCTCCTTGATCCCTATAAACTTGTGAAGTTTTAAGTTAATAGCTTTGAAACTTTTTAATTATGCTCTGGACAAAAAAATAAGTATGAACTTATAGTTCTATTGCATGACACTTCTCTTCCGTGAGATATTTTCCCTTGTGATGTTTCAAGTTAATAGCTTTGATACTTTGTGAATTGTACTTAAGACAAAAATTAAGAATGATTTTAATAAAGGGCAATAATTAGAAATATATAATTCGCATAGTCACAGTTCTTGAGTATGACACTTCTCCTCAATAAGATCTATCTATAATGTACCTGTAAAGTTTGAGTTAATAGCTTTGATACTTTGTGAGTTACACACCGGACAAAAATTAAGTATGAAATTCAAGGACAATAACTCCAAAAATATGAAGCACAAAGTTATGGTTCTTGTGCACTCCACTTCTCCTCCATGTGATCTATCCACATGTGAAGTTTCAAGTTAAAAGGTTTGGTTCTTTTCTGAGTTTTGCACCGGACAAAAAGTGTGACAGACAGACGGACAGACAAAAACAGTATGTCTCCCCTATATAAATATGGGGGGGGGGGGGTGGAGACATAAAAAAACTATAGCAATCATTGAAGGTGATTAATAATCCCGTAAAACGCTTTAATACAGTAGAAGCCAGACTCCAGGTGGTGCATAAATAAGAACCTGTATACGTAATATATTGGTTATGATAAGTAAAGTCTTTATTTAAAGTGGATTGAGAGTCAGTAATGGTTGTCTGGCACAGTAATTTAAAAGTTTAGAGTTACAGTTCTTGGACACTCTACTCCGCCATATCGCCATCTTTTTTCATTTTAAGTTTCAAGTCAAGAACGTGTATAATATTCGAGTGATGTTCCGCACAAGAAAAACAGAATTAATCAAAGTGAGTTAATTCAAAAATAGGACCAAGGCATTATTTATGCCTACTTTGAGACAACTCAAGTGAAATTTATGACACGCACCTCTCCACCTGATTATCAAGGTACACACAAAATTTTAACCGATTCGGTTAAAAATGTAGAAGTTCGCGTCAGAAGATATTAAGAGTCGAATCATGGGCAATAACTCTGCCATCCTTGAGAAAACTCAAGTGAAATTTATGTCACGCAACTCTCCAATCGATTATCAATTCACACACAAAATTTAAATCGGCTAAGAAATATAGAAGTAGTTTGCGTCACAAGTTTTGGAGATTGACGGAAAGACCGACAAACTAGCAGACCGATAGACTGACCCCCATACACCCCAATCAAACCTCGTTTACGGGGTGGGGGTGAGGTATAATGATAATAATTAAAAGAGAAGAATTTAGATTACTAGTGTAAGGCTTCAAAGGTGCAACAACAACAACAACAACATAATTTTTGGTATTTGAATGATTCGTTGTAGATGACAATACTGGTCTAAATCAACGGATTGTACGTAAATGCATTTTGTAAACAAACGTGCAATTTTAAACACTAGTTTCGTCCTTTAACTACAAATAAGTCGAACAATGTCCAAATAAAATACGTCTGCATTCGATTATATACGTCCGTTTTTTTCTCGATATAAAATAATTATCGCTAATTTCCAATGCCCTTTCAATATAAATAAAAAAAATGTATGTAAGAACTCTAGTCTTTTTTTGTTTGTGGAAGAAACCGATATTCAAAATATTCACCGACGCGGTTTTTATTTTATCCGCTCAAACGTCCCTGAGAAACTTAAGAGAAGAAACTATTAAAAGAAACAGAATGAATCATGCTCGATAATTGTATAGTGATTTCGAGACTTCCATTAATGAGTGTCTAGCATAAGACATACATTTATTTGAAACCAAGTTTTGTATACGCCACAAAATGCAAATATAATACACAAAACTAAACTGAACTTGACAATAATCACATTAAAGAAAACCTGCCATACGTTGTAAAAAATAAAATATAAATGTTACCTTAATATTCAGCTTCCACGCAATATTGTATGTCTTTTGGTCGCCAACACATTTACAGTCTGAATGTTACACTGATAAACTCATTGCTATTTTTAGAAAATGCAGTCAAGCAAACGATCACACGTGATATAGCTGATAATACATTGTTTCCCGTTTAGGCATGTTACGGGGTTTTGCCAACCCAAAGTGGATGGGGGTGTAGAAAATGGAAAAGGACGTTTATGCCGATACTGATGACAAGAAACTTTCATTTATAAAATGCAATTTCTTGCAAAACACACATTTGAGTGAATTTTGCCAAATAATGACAGAAATTGGCCAACTCCTTGTAACTCACTTTTGACTCTTGTTTTATCATTTTGATTAAATCTGCGCATAGAAATTACATTGTATGGTCAACTATCGCGTTCCTTTAAGTTATATAGCACAACATTAAGCTTGTGTTTTTTATTAAAACTATGGGGAAGAAAGCGGGTATTGCTTAACAAACTTTGAGTTGAATAAATACATGTAGTTGTACCACCCTGCAATTTCACGTCGGGCACTTAAGTTTAACCATTTTAAGAGTCAACGTTTTCAAACATAGTTGTGTAGTATATAGGAAAATTGAGGGGTTTATATGCAGACATATTACCATTTACGAGGCACCCGTGGAGGGGACATTAGAATAGAATAGAAGATTGATTTAAAAACACCTCAACAGTCGAAAGACGTCATATGGTGTCTAAAAACGCTTAAAATTACGATAAGTCTATAAACAAGTGAATCCCGCACTGCAGGAGAGTAAGCACGTTTAATATATTACGTATGTAAAATCAAAGCTTGTTATATATACCAACGTCTTTAATAAATGCGATCAAGGAATCAACAGAAACAGTATTAAAAAGGTCTATCATAGATGCCACATTAAAATAATTAGTTCTAATAAGACTTAAATCAATACAGGGAATACATACAGGTTGTTCTTCTCGATTTAAAAGATAGGAGTGAGTTAAACGAGTATGTCCTATGCGACAACGATTGATAACCTATTCCTCCCTACGCACGGAGGGGACATTAATCTATTTAAATGATATGTAGAAAAATTGAGGGGTATATACATTTATATACCACATAAATCTTATTCCAGTTTGTAAAAGCTATGGGATTTAAATCATGGAGTGTATATCTTATTATATATATACATGTAAGAGACATTCTGCCACTTACGGGCCATCAAAGCCATTTGAAGGGGTATATATACCGTTATGTATCACATAATTATTTCAACTTTCTAAAACTAAGGCCTATAAGTCTTGATATGTTTTCACGGAAGTAGATTTATAAAACACTACAAGCTTGTTGTATAAAAATTGTGATGTCATGCTCTTTAGGCAGATACATGCTAAACACAAACAGAAGAGTAATAAATTTTACATATTTATGTTCCTTTTTTGTTATAATGGAAAATATATAATAAATAGTTTGCATTATATGTGAATATTCTTTTTGGTGTTAGTTTGTTGGATTAAGCGTCCCTCAGACAGCATTATTTATTTGGAGATAATACTAATCAAAGTTTGCTTAGCACCACTTGTTAATTTCCCCTAGAGTTACAAGCTAAGACAAATGACCTAAAGGGCGTTCTACATTAAATAATACATTAAAACAAATCTTGCTTCTGTGCAGAAGTTTTCATTATATACCAAACTTACTACCAGTAACAAATATATGCCTCACGGATCCCCAATACTGGAAATTAATCAAAAGGAAAAAGTGCGAATTTTGAGAAAACACATCAATATTGTGCCTCATTTGAACCCCGTTTTTAATTGAAGAAATCAATACCAACCACATACAAATACAACATTCAATACAACACTTACAAAAGAACCATTCTTGATACTCGATCTCTCATCCAGCAAAATTGATAATTTTGGTGCAAATGATGACATCACGTACGGAATTTATAGTGGCACTACCGGAAGGACTCCTTTATATACACACCAAAACTTACCCCAACCCCGACCTCTACTACTGCTGCTACTCCCACAGACTCTTCTGTAGTCTACATTATAAATGTATAATACTATTCTGAAGCATAACAGTAAAGTGGAGATAACTCGTACAAATCTTGAGTCAGTTTCTACAGAGGATATGCGTACATATTTGGCCAAAACTCGTCGCCTGCCAAGTTTTTCTAGTAAACCATTAACCACATGATATGGCGTGTAGGACCGAATATTTAAGTCTTATAGTTATGACTAGACTATTTGAGTTTACCGTCGCTTCGACAGTTTTTCAGTCATAAAGTGACGTCCAGCTAATTACAGGTTGAGGAAGACCCCGAATGCACGGAGGCATCCGGGTAGAACCACCGACTTACCGCAAGTCAGCTGGAAGTCTTCCTCACATGAAAATTCGAATGACCCTGCCGGGATTCGAACCCACGCGGTGAAGGTCTGAGCGAATGTTAAAGTCAGCGACTTCACCCTCCCGACCACGGAGGCCCCTTATAGTTATGAAACAGACTTATATATAATCATGTTTATCTGTATAATAATAAACACATTCACTCACAATCGGCGAACAAGATATGTTAATCTACAAGTGCGTCATATCATATGTCAATCAAATATCAGACTATGCGTGTCGCGAATCTTCGCAATGTACGGACAGCATATCATACTTAAATTGATTCAGAGTTTATATACAGCTAATTTGATTTTTGTTTATTTTCAATTACTCTAGAATGAGATCTATTTTATGTTTTTGTATATTTGATAATTTATTATTATAAACCTTCGCTCCGAGCCACACTTGTATCATTTAAACAATATGAAAGTCGTGTCAGTCATGTTATGTATCTTCATGTTTCACGATATTCTCCTGTGTGCATGATTTTATGGTGGAATCACAATTTATGTCATTATATATGTTTTACCCTGTTACCTTTTGCGGGAAAAGATGTAATTACTTATGAATATGCAGTAATAAAGTTTATGTTACTTTACAATGTAAAAAACGTGGTGTTATATGCTTTGGCGGTAAAAAGTAGTATAAATAGCCTTTTGGTTGGGGGAATCTTATATTGGATTTAGGTAGGATTGGAGGAATGGAGATAATAAGATTTCGGACGGAGCTATATTATGTTGTATGGAAAAGTTGAATTAAAGTTATAGTATTATGGAAACGGTATTTCTTCTATTATCAGTGTGCAATGAAAATTGATGAACTAAAATGTTTTCGCGACAATGCGAGTCATTGATAGCATATTTTTTGTACGATCCTTACCATGGTCCAATGTTTTATAACAATGGACTAAGCATATTCCACTAAAATTTTGACATTAGCGCAAGTGCATTGATTTTTTCTAATTTACAGCGGCTAAAAAATTGATACCGTGCATAATAAAACAAGAGCCACAAAGACGGAGCATTATACACCCGAAGGCAACATGAGGGCACAGGTGTTCGGCGTGTTGACTGGTCACTACAACCCAACCCAACCCCCTCTACAACCCCCCCCCCCCCCAACCCAAAAACAATGTAAACTGAGTATTTTTCATCTAAAATTGTTTTAACTATTTGTTTTATGACTGTCATACAATTTCCGTCTCTTACAAAAAAAAATAATTATATGATACATACATAGACAGTAAAGGTATACAACTCATTTCACCAAAAACTACAGTCAACAAAGTTAAACGATCAGTGTCACGTCAATTTTCCCCCATTTTTTGCCTTTTAT
>CM037777.1:69905716-69933156 GCA_021229015.1 Solen grandis
AAGATAAATCCTGTCTATAAGTCTGGGTATATGTATGAGATCTACTTTGCTTATCAAAAGATCTAACAATATCTACTTGCCCTTTGTTATTTTCCGGGTGGTTTTGTATTTCAACTTGAAGGCGTTTATTTTCATCCTGAATCCTGAAACCAAACAAATTAATTAAGCAAACAAGCATTAATCATTATATTAAGAACTTTTGCGATATGACATTTTTTGAGCTAATCAGTGAAAAATGCAGAGTGACCCAAATGGCCGATGAAATTACTGAATTACTAAATTGGGAAAGATTTGTGTGAAGAGAAATTTAATGTCTTAGCAAAGGTTCATGTAAGGTTTACGCATAAAGTAAGCTAAATTAACTATTATATATTGATATATTATTATTATATACATCTATTATATAAGTTTGAGTAAGTATTAGCATTTTTATTTCCGAATTACCGCTCAAGTTTTGATTCTGCATTTTTGTAATCTTCAGTCAGAACTGCCTAGTCAGACATCATTCTGCAATGAAATTCGGATTTAAGTCAAAATCGCATGGACGAGGATAGAATTTAAGACTGATCTCATTAAGACACATTTAGCGTACTTCTTTCGAGCGGTTTGTTCTCATTCTCTGAAGGCCAGAAACCAAGAATGAAGCTAAATCTAACCTTGAAATGTGAGTTCTCCATGGGACTCATTAGCCGACAGGTCAGAATACAAACGTATAGCTTATACTTGTATATACAGAGAGCTTCGCGTATAACCAAGGTACATCATACATGGAAAATTCGTCACAATATATTTACTCAGGTTCAAGTCTTGTCTCATTTGTTTGTTCATTTACATGCATTATTTCCTTCAGATATATTATTGCTAGGTCTTATTTTTTTTTTTTTTTTAGTTTTGATATGTTCCTTACATTTAGCTTTGAGCTTTTTCATTTGGAAGTTTCTAATTTAGGACCAAAGAGGATAGAAATCAGCTGCAAATGTTGCAAATCGACAAACTTTCGTTCTTGATTCTCATCTGATTTTGGCTGAAATCAAACGCTTGCATGTATAGTATCAATAATTTTGAAATTAAAAATGCACATTATATTGGTTAAGAATATTCTAAAAAGTATATGATGTGTGATATATTTGACAAAATAAATAAATATATAAATAAATAACTTTCTCTTGCAATGGAGAGAATGCGTTTCGTGTGTCATAGCGGGGTTTTTCTCGGTTCGAGTGGTAAGGTGGGATCTATTTCATTTTATGGGTAAATCACAAAATCAACACGCACAACAATATATATGTATAAACCATACGTTACCGTTTTAGCATTGGCCCTGTAGACTGGTACTTTTCTGATGCCATCCTATATTTAAAACATGAAAGAAAGGGTAAGAAAAGTGTGTGTGTGTGCGCGCGCGCGCATACACACATAAAATAACCATATTGAGATACACGTTATTTCAAACATACACACACGTTTAATGTTCTGATAACAAATAAAAAAAGGTGTATATATTGGGCCAATGAAAGTGTTTTACAAAAATATATATAGCAGTTGTTTTGTTACATTAAGATCTTAAGTTATTCAATTAAAATCTATCATTTTTATGTGAAAATCAATACATACGTACGAGTATGTGCACTACTTTTGTATTTCTTTATTCCATTTACTTAAATAAATTCATATGAGGAAGCCTTCCAGCTGACTTGCGGTAGGTCAGTGGTTCTACCCGGGTACCTCTGTGTACTCGGGGTCTTCCTCCACCTGTAATTAGCTGGACGTCGCTATATGATTGAAATACTATCGCAGCGACGGTAAACCCCAATACAACAACAACTTAAATGAATAGCCTTGTTTCTTTTTTCATTTCATGACTATTACTTGTAGCCTAGAAGAACCACCATGTGTACCATTAGATAATTTTTGGATGGGTTTTTCAACAAAAAAAATCCGTCTTTTATATTGATGATGTCCGGGCGGGGCGTGGGGACGCCCTCGTCGGGCGTTGGGTCAGTTTGACTTTTTTAATATGCTATAACATCTGTTTTGTTCATTGGATTGCTTCCATATTTGAACAGTTGCTTAAGTGGATAAACCTTTACACTATGCAGTTGACCTTGTGACCTTGACCTACTTTTGATGAAAAAAGCGGCATCTGGACAAGTTTACCTTTTGGTAAATCTGCTATGACTTTAATGTGCTTCATTGGACAACTTCAATATTTGGACTGTGGCTAAAGTGGATAAATCTCTTCATTTTGCATTTGACATTGACCTTTGACCTACTTTCTGAAGCAGGTCTTTTTAAGAAACTGAACTAGGTTTAGATTATCTATTAACAAATACGAATATAAAAGTAGAACATGGGAAACACAATGTTATTAAATGAATACACCTTAAAGAGATTTATAATCTATGTGCTGAAAAGCTATGTAAAGGTAATGTATTTATATATGAACCGAATTCAATCATGACAATTTACTGCATGTATTACTTATACACAGGACATGTTAGCTCTATATAACTTGACGTCAATATATTAGGAGCTCAATGGGTCCATATTAAAAATGTTCATTGGTTTTGGCTACGCACTTATACGAAGTAACCATGTTTAACAGCATATGTTTTGTGACTTTTAACACATAATATTGTACTTTTGTGCAACTACGCAAAATAGAGCACCCATCATTGATATATCATTTTACTCGATCCCCGCCCGAGACATACTAAAGTCATAAACAATAGTACTGGTATAGCTCCCTTGCTTGGCACTCAGCACATAAGTTCCAGAGACCGTATTCATAAAGCTCATTAGTTTTTAAGGAAAAAAATCCTTAACTGGAATAAATCTCCTAAGGTATTTTATATATAAGACTAAAGGAAAGCCTTAATAACTAAGGAAAATCAATGTGATTTTAAGGAAATTCTTAGAAACTAAGGGATATTTTTCCTAAGGCCCTGAACTGGTTGGCCACGTGTTTCAATAGCCACTTGTCGAAGGCGTGACACTGCAATGTGGCAGCACTATATCTGTCTCACGTAGACTGAAGTCCTAAAATGACTGCGACGTTAAATCCTACTCGTAACAACAATCTTTTACCCGACTGTTATTGTTTGGTACCATAGTATTAAATTATGCCCTTACATATTTTTGTTATTGCTTTTAATGCGTTGCTTCTATCATTGATGAATGCATCAGCATTCCGTATGTTCAGCGCGTAAATACATATCACGTGACTTAACGCGCGAACATTGAATACATCAGTGCTGCAGAACTTTGATTCACTCAGAAAAAAAAGAGATATATAAAAGTAATTCTCAAAAGTAATAATGTGTAAAATTACCCTGGATTATCTTCGGCTGACATCTTGCCTGGTGCTTTTGCAACAGTTCTGTTGCTGAAATACACACTTTTAATACCTTTCATTGTAATAATTGTAATTTCACAATTACATTTCATTCGAGTGATATTAATAATAACAACCCATATGAAGTTTTATCAGGTTTTAAAAAAAAAAAAATAAGCATTTTATATGTTATATATCTAAAAAAAAAAAAGATTACTTGCAACATTCGATTTAAAGAATAGGATACCTACCAACAAAGTTTTCACTGTTTGAAACATTCAAGCATCCTTTGCTCCATAGTGCGTTAAACCCCAAAGTGCGTTCCTACATCGCACAACTCGCATAAATACGAGGGTCATTCTAAAAGTTCTCTCACAGTGGGTTGCGCTAATATTGATGTGTGTTTAAGGAAAATCTTTTTTCAGTTTTTTTAAATACACTTTTGTTTTAATTGCATTTTATATCAAGAAAGGCAAAGTATTAAACCTTACGTAGATGAAAACCACAATTTTTATATATTGTATTAGATTAATACTAACATCCAACTAGTATGTACTTTTTCAATTTAGAGAAGTGAACAAAGTCACTAAAACTAAAGTTCTAGGGTTTTAGAACGTTATATCTGGGGGTTTTTTCCACACCATTTAACAATTTGCCTCTGCAAAATATTTATTATGACCAATTTGTCTGACGGGAATCGGAATGGTTACAATTGAAGACCATTGAGTATAAAACTGTTTGGCTTTCAAGCTCTTTTCGCAGTTAATGGCACAAATAACATATTGTTAGAGTCACTTTAAAAGAAAAGGTAAATTCAAATATGCGACGGAACAAAAGTTGATCGCAATTATACTATACGCCGCACAACAGTACGATACTAGATTGTGACGTTACTATACGACTTACAATAGTACAATACTAGATTGTGACGTTACTATACGACTTACAATAGTACAATATTAGATTGTGACGTTACTATACGACTTACAATAGTACAAGTACAATACTAGATTGTGACGTTACTATACGACTTACAATAGTACAATATTAGATTGTGACGTTACTATACGACTTACAATAGTACAATATTAGATTGTGACGTTACTATACGACGGACAACAGTATAATATTAGATTGTGACGTTACTTACGACGCACAACAGTACGATGTAGATCTGGACAGTACTATACGACGCACACCAGTACGACACTAGATTGTGACGTTACTTACGACGCACAACAGTACGATACTAGATTGTGACGTTACTATACGACGCACAACAGTCGATGTAGATCTGGACAGTACTATACGACGCACACCAGTACGACACTAGATTGGACAGTACTATACGACGCACACCAGTACGACACTAGATTGTGACGTTACTTACAAAACGATCTAATTTACTTATATACGATGCACAACAGTACGATACTAGATTGTGACGTTACTTACGACGCCCAATAGTACGATGTAGATCGGGACGGTACAATGCGACGCACAACAATATGATATTAGATTGTGACGTTTTTTTTCGACGCACAACAGTAGATGTAGATCGGGACGGTACTATACGACGTACAACAGTATCATGCAAGATTGTGACGTTGCTTTCGACGCCCAACAGTACGATGTAAATCGGGACGGTTCTATGCGACGCACATCAATACGATTCTAGATTGTAACGTTTTTTTCGATGAATAACAGTACGATGTATTATTTGTGGGGATTTTAATTTAGTAATGGATTTTGATCTTGATTATTGTAATTATAAATCAACAAATAATAATTGTAAAGCAAGAAACAAAGTATTAGAATATATACAAAATCGTAATCTAGTAGATATATTTAGAATGCTAAATGGAGATAAGAAAAAATATACATGGCGACGTTCAAACCCTATTCAGCAAGGACGGCTAGATTATTTTCTATTTACAGATGATTTATTGCCCTTTAGTAGAGAGTCAGACATTCATGTAAGTTACCGATCCGATCACTCTATAATATCACTAAATTTTTGTTTTGAAGATACTTTTCATGGCAAAGGACTATGGAAATTTAATAATTCCTTGTTGTGTGATACAGACTTTGTAGAATGTATTAATGAAAAAATACAAGATGTTAAAAAACAGTATTGTTTACCAGTATATAATATCAATAATATATCTAATATTGATAACATGGCCTTGCAGTTTTCAATAAATGATCAACTTTTCTTAGAAACTTTATTGATGGAAATTAGAGGTAAAACTATATCCTATGCTAGTTTTAAGAATAAGCAACGTAACAAACGTGAAGAATTTTTTATAAAAAATATAAAGGATATTGAAAGTAATTTGACAAATGAAAACAATGAACAACTGTTAATCATGCAACAAGAATTAAGATATATCAGAAATGAAAAACTTCAAGGTCATATAATAAGATCTAGATCAAACTGGATACAAAATGGGGAAAAAGTCACAAAAGAATTTTGTAATTTAGAAAAACATCATTGTGTAGATAAGTCTATGCCGTTTTTAGTAAAAGATGATGGAGCTTTTATTTATGACCAACACGAAATTTTAAAAGAGACCATGTCCTTTTATGAACATTTATATAAAAACATAGAAGTAAAAGACCACGATATAGAAAATTATTTTGAAAATGTTAATGTTCCAAAACTCTCTGAAGAAGTTAAAGGCATTTTAACATATGAAGAGGTCACTAATACTTTAAGAAATATGAAGAATGATAAAAGCCCAGGATCAGATGGATTTACATCTAACTTCTTTAAGGTCTTCTGGAATAAAATAGGTCACTTTGTTGTTCGTGCTATAAACTATGGATATAATATTGGTCAATTGTCTGTTACACAAAAACAAGGTATCATAACATGTATTCCAAAAGAAAAAAAACAAAAACAGTTCTTAAAAAATTGGAGACCTATAACATTGCTTAATACTGTTTATAAATTAGCGTCAGGTACTATAGCAAGTAGACTTAAACATGTTCTAAATATTTTAGTTGCAGGTAACCAAACAGGTTTTGTAAAAGGCAGGTTTATCGGTGAAAATACAAGATTGTTGTTTGATATTATGCAATACACAGAGGAAAATAAAATTTTAATTTTTGGTCACTTTTTTAATAGAGAAAGTAATATCTTTTTTCAATTTTGGTCCAAGTTTTAAAAAGTGGATATCAATGTTTTTATATAATACTAGTTAAGCAATACAGTTAAATGGATTTTTATCAAATTTTTTCACACCCGGTCGAGGCTGTCGGCAAGGTGATCCGATCTCAGCATATATTTTTATCCTATGTGCAGAAATACTATCTGCAAAAATAAAAAAATGTAAGGATATTAAAGGTTTATTAATTGAAGGAGAAGAATACAAAATTTCCCAATTTGCAGATGACACATATTTGTTATTAGACGGTTCTGAAACATCTCTTAACACAACTTTAAGTATTTTACATGAATATTCACAGTACTCAGGACTTAAAGTAAACTTTGATAAAACACATGTTATTTGGATAGGTTCAATGAAATATAGTACAAAAGCCATAAAAACCAGATGGAAACTCAAATGGGGAACAAATCAATTTAAATTACTTGGCATTATTTTTGATGTAAATCTTAAAAGAATGGTTGAAATAAACTTTAAGGATAAAATAGAGAAAATTAAGAAAAGTATTTCATTTTGGAAAAGAAGAAAGTTGTCCCCTATTGGTAAAATAACAGTAGTAAAATCATTATTACTTCCACTTTTAACGCATTGTTTTACATCTTTACCAACACCACCTCGTAAGATAATGGAAAATATACATAAATTGTTCACGGATTTTGTATGGGGTGAGCGAGTAAAAATCAAAGGTACTATAACATGTAAAGATTACTGTGAAGGGGGATTAAAGATGACAAACATTTTTTCCTATAACAACTCACTTAAGCTTACCTGGTTAAAAAGATATATAAATACAGTAAACAGTCAATGTTTCATATTTGTTAAATCAATATTTAATATAGATATGTTGTTTTGTACTGGAAAATTATATGCAGATAGAGTTATTAGTAAAATAAAAAACAATTTTTGGATAACTGTTTTGAAAAGTTATACAGAATATGTTAACAGTTTAGTGATCAATACAAAACTGGAGGTAATGGAATTTTTATAAAAGTTCTATATGACAAAGGATTACGTTTTGTTCAAGATATTGTGAATAATAAAGGAGAACTTTTAATGCATAGTGAAGTGGTTAAAAAAACAGGATGTTATATCAATTTTATACATTATGAAGCTCTCAGAATAAATGTGAATAGATATAAAGCGGCCTGTAAAATTGAATTCAATAATAACATAGTAAAATTTCCATTAATCAGTTCTTATTTAAAACCAATTATTGTTGGTGCGAATACCAATAAACAAGTTTATAGAAAACTCATAGCAAATAATGATATTCCAAGTAGTCAAGAAAAATGGAATAATGTTTACTCTGATTTGTCTTTACCATGGAATGATATTTACAGTCTAACATTTCAAATTACAAGAGATTCATATATTCAATGGTTGCAAACAAGGATACTTCATAGAATATTAGGTACTAATTATTTGTTGTACAAAATGAATATAACAGATAATAAGATGTGTACTTTTTGTAAAACAGAAGAAGAAACCATATTACATTTATTCTGGAGTTGTCCAAAACTACAGGTTATCTTTGAATTCTTAAAGCAAAAATTATCATTTATACAAAAAAATTCAGGACTTCTCAACAGTAATTATTTTATATTTGGAGTATATAAAAATACAAAGACAAAGATAGTTATACAATATTATTTTTAGAAGTTAAAAGATATATTTTCCTATGTAAAATGAAACAAATTTTACCTAACTGTCAATCAATGATGAATAGCTTAAAATTTGCTTGGGATATTTAATCCAAAACAAAACAAAAGAAAATGAAATCTTAATCACGACAACTCATCCATAGAAATATATATTTGGTGAATATGTTTCCCCCCCCCCCCTCTTTTTTCTGTTTGTATTTCAATGTTTTTTGTTCTTTTTTTCAGACCCTATAAATTATTAATGATAATATATTGCATAAATTGTATATATCTTATGTCTAATAATGTACGGTGTGGAGTGGGATGGCCTCGACCCACACACACCTATTGACGAGGAAAATAAATGGGGTGACCCTGATTATAGGGACCTGAAAAAAAAAACAAAAAAAAAAAACAAAAAAAAAAAACAGTACGATGTAGATCGGGATGATACTATACGACGTACAACAGTATGATGCAAGATTGTGACGTTACTTTCGACGCCCAGCAGTACGATGTAAATCGGGACGGTACTATACGACGCACAACAGTACGATGTAGATCGGGACGGTACTATACGACGCACAACAGTACGATGTAGATCGGGACGGTACTATACGACGCACAATAGTACGATATCAGATTGTGACGTTACTTACGACGCACAACAGTACGATGTAGATCGGGACGTCACTTTACGACGCACAATAGTACACTTCAAAATCGTGATGGTAATATAGAACACAGGACGGCAAGATCACGACGCTTCGAAATGAGATAATATGTCATAAGAGACGATACATCAATTTTACAACGCGATGTATGACTGTTTAAGTAACCATATATTTTTTTAAATATATAAGCGTTTTATTGGTCTTAAATATTTCAACAAAAAGACGCAATTCTTTCCATAATTTACACCGAAATCAAAATAAATCTGAAATGTATGGCCTATTATTTTCTGAAGACAAACCTTGTTATCCCTTTTATACGCAAAATACGTTTCCGTACTTTTATATTCATGGTGTAATTTAAATGATAAGTTTTGTCTACAAGTAAGAGTAATATTAATTCATTTCCTGTTTCTTTCTGCAATAGGTTTCGTTAATAAATACATGTATCTTGATATAATGTTATGGTTTCCATATTAGATTGTGTGGTTCCTGTAATATCTAACGTGACAGGTAATAAATATATATATAGAGAGAGAGATATGGGGTATTTAACAGCCTTTTATATAAAATCATTTATGGTATACATGTAACTATTATTTTTCTACATTGGCAGATTTATCCAAAGTGTATCGTCTAGATCAATAAGCGTATACATGTATATAAATTTTACCCACCTAGATATGACTAGGATTGTTGCAAAAACACCTTTTGGAATATTTTGAAAATTAGAAATAAAAATCTTGATTGGTTATGTTAATAAGTTTTGTACAATGTATAAAATATGTTTATATGTGTTCGCTTGTTGTTTATTTCTGTTAGAAACTATGTATATGCTTATCTGTTTACTTCAAACCTGGTCAGATTTGATGCTCTTCTATAACATTTTTTTTTACATTAGCATATAAAGTATTCCTTTCACAACTAGCAAAATTGAAGATTAATCTAATTGAATATTTAAGAATTAGCATGTCCTACTATGTATAAACTAGATTTGAATACATGTATATAACATACACCAACGCACAGACGAGGTCTTTATCTGAATGCCGTTACAATCTTAGCACCAAAACAACTGAGTCAATTTTCATAAAAACAAATTTATTTGACTTTTTTTTTTTTAAAAAAATGGGCGTATACTAGATGCATTGTAAATGAGCACACTAAATTAATGTGATAAAGCAAAATACATCAAATGCATACATTGGTTGTTTAATATATAACGTAATGCAGATTTAATATTTGCCTTTTGAAATTATTCAGCATGCCTATATTAAGTCAGTAGATGTTAAAAACTCACTGCACACATTGTGAAGTCAATTATACACAGTTAATCTAATGTAGTGACATAATACATGTCCTAATTGTGTTAATGTTTATGTGTGTGATAAACCTTATATTATCTACTTTCACATGATAATGCTTAAAACCATATAACTGATAACTGTTTCAGTAAGTTCTCCTCTCTCTTTCTCTCTCTCTCTCCAAGTACCCATATTGCAGAGATCAAAAATGAATACAACACTCACCCAAAGGTAAACAGCTTTCAAGGCTAATCGGATAATAGCGGGTAATTAAGTGACTGGTACCCGGGTACGAAATTGCTACCCAATCCGGTTCGACATGCCGTTGAAGTTAGAAATGGAACTCAAGTGTTATTGCAAGTAAACAGTTCACCAAAGGTTGTCAAGAAAAACACGATTTTGTTGTGTGTGTTTTTTGTTTTTTTAAGTGAGTACTTGAGTAAGACGTTATTTTGTAAGTTATGTGTGGTCGACAGGGGATAAAAGATTTAAACTATTTTTTTCTCCACGATATTTACATTAGAATAATTAAAGTGTGTTTTTCCGTTTCTTTTCTGTCCCATGTAACTTTAAATATAAATTCCGTATATACCTTATTTACATATAGCAGTAAAACCTTTTAATATTTGTATTGAATATCTAAATGTTTAGGATTTCAAATCATACATGCAATCTACAGAACATGGTTACCTAGTTAAGTAAACGCTTTTTATTTTGAGTGACGCCATGGGAAACAAGTTAGACATGATTTGGACATGTATTTTCAAAAGAAAAAGGAACTTAGTATATTTACCATGCTCCTGTGGTAATAAACCCGACTGTTGATCCGAAGGTTGTGTGTTCGAACCCGGTTGGGGACAATAATTGTAATAAACTTCCCAGGCGTAAAGTACTGGTCCAACCCAGGAACCGTCGAAAGGGCTACGTATAAGTTGAAGAACACGTTTCCCGATCGACGTAAAATAAAGAAGTTTAAACTTAACTAATCATAAACCAATAGGCATTTGATTTCTTATAAGCAAAGAGTATATATACTTACATAATTATTAAAAAAAAATCACATAGATTTCCCTTAGTTACTAAGGGTTTCCTTTAGTCTTATATATAAAACACCTTAGGAGAGTTATTCCAGTTAAGAAATTGTTTTTCTTAAAACTAAGGAGCTTTATGAATACGGCCCCAGAACAAAAGAGGAAGTCTTCTCGTAGCTACGGGTTTTCATAAATAACATTGGGAAAGCTCTATTTGTGCTAGATGGGAATTCCATCTCCCTTAAGATTATGTTAGAAATCAGAACTTTGGACAAATATCGATGATCAGTGACCTTTTTATATGCTTGAACATAAAGGTTAGAAGATTTGATTTGAAACAATGGAGTAAGAAGTTGGAACAAATAGATTTGATATTGGATATTTTTACATGGATGTTAGAACGTCGCAAAGTTGAGACATCTTATTTTGAAATTAGACTTGACTTGACTATTTGAGTTTACCGTCGCTTCGACAGCATTTCATTAATATAGCGACGTCCAGCTAATTACAGGTGGAGGAAGACCCCGAATGCACGGAGGCATCCGGGTAGAACCACCGACCTACCGCAAGCCAACTGGAAGGCTTCCTCACATGAAAATCCGAATGACCCTGCCGAGATTCGAACCCACGCGGTGAGGGGCTGAGTGAGTGCTAAAGTCAGCGACTTTATCCTCTCGGCCACGGAGGCCCCTTTGAAGTTAGAGCAAATAACATAGAATTAAGAATAAATAATAAGATAATTTTTTGGTGGCAACATTTTGTTTACAGATACTTTTTATACGTCTATATTAACTTTACTGCATGATTTTTTTAAACAAAATATAAAAAAATGCCTATCATTTGAATCGATTGTACTGAGATGTATTTTTACCAAAAGTTACATCTTTATTCTATTAATATATTTTTTTTGTATTCTACGGAAGCTAAAGTGTCATTTCAAAATAAAATATAATCTCAAATTATCGAGATGATTATCTCGAAATCAAGAGATTGTGTCTCGTTATTACGAGAAAATACCTCGTAATTACGAAATACACTGTACTGTGTCGTTATGAGGAGGTAATAAGGAAAGATAAAAAAAGTAAAAACAGAAATCCAACATATTTTAAAAATTAACTCGTTGGTACGAGACATGGACTATACTTGATTTTTTTTCATGGCACATTGCATTGTATTCTCTCAAAGAACAATACGAGCATGAGCACTCATGGAATAAGAATAAATAATAAGATAACACCGACAGCGACAGAATATTTATTGCGCAGGACAGATTTGATATAAAATTAAGAAAATGTGTTCCAATAGCATATCTGTATTTCCAATGTGTTCTGCCAAATGCTTTATCAATACTCGATAGATACATGTTGTTAAGTTATTTTTCGTGGGGTTTTAGTTCCGTTAATTTCGTGAACGGTCATACCAACGAATATTTGTCCCAATTGAATCATTTAGCTTCAGTCTCACGAAATTTAATGCCAACAAAACAAAATGATTTTACAGCAAATATCGCTTTACAATATTGATTTGTTATCAATACACAAAACTGATTTATATCTACTCGAGTGTCTAGCGAAAAATCTGTTTGAATTTTAATTTTGACAAATCGGCTGTATCACCAAAGATGAGTAAAATAAAATAGTCTTCTGCTTAAAGGTACATTTAATTTATACTCGAATTTGAGGAAAAATGCATATCACAGCCCACCAACAACACATAATTTCTTTCATAGAACGGATACATTTGACCTATTTTTTTTTCTTCATTTTTTCTATATCAATGGAAGATGATAAACTTAGATATTTACTCTGACCATTATAAAATCGTTCCGGAAGATTAAATTAGATATGTGTTCCTTGGGACACTTGTGTCGCCTGCACTCAAGCAGTGTTAGAGAAAGAATGAACATCAAATTATCAAAATAAAATTCAATGATTAGATAAGCTAGAGTTACAGCTCTTGATCAGCCCACGTTCCAAGTTTGGAGTGAATCCATGCAATAGTGTTGACTAAGTGGGGTACTCCCTATGTGTCTGCCATGCTACGCAGGTGACACAAATATATATAACCCGATGATTTAAGCTCAACAATGATTTTCAGATATTTTAGGAAAGTTTTTCTTACACAGAAGCACGACACCAAGACCTTCCAATGCCTCTGCTATATATTCTTTATATATATATATATATATATATATATATATATATATATATATATATCATGACTAGCTTGCACAGCCTTCAGGAAACATCTTAAAACTGGCATAACTTTGGTTATGTATCTCAAACTAAACATGATGATGGAAACACATATCTACTAGTGCATGATTTTTTTATCAAAATTCAGAAATAATAAAGCAGAAATATAACTGATGTTTTACTTTAATCAGCATTTAGCTTTGTGAATACAGCCCCTTGCCTCCTTACACGATCCATTCGTGCAAAAATCGAACATTGCAATAATGTCGTTACATATACTATTTCCTCTAACTGACAATGCCTTTAAAACCATTCTCATCATTGCTACCATTATCTGTTTAACTGTAAACTATTTGCTTTATATGCGTTTAAGAGTGTGCTGACGAGCATGTTTGCCCATAAAGCTCTTGTAGCTCAGAGCACCCTCTGTATGCATGGCATTTATCGGATTTTACTCAATGACTAAATGGAGGGGCTCTTGTAAAATAGTTTACTTACAATTGTTTGTAAACTTACTGAGTTACCTTCTACATTTATTCATTTCAATTTATCATTTTCATTATTATACATATAAGTATAAATAACATCCGGAGCGACATATTCATCACTATGGCAACATCGTCGGTTTTATAAAAATAACAACAATAACAATAGTTTAATTATAGAACAACAACAACAGCAATAATGTATCACATCATTTTGCGAAAGGCACAGTGCTCATGGAATACTCAGGAAAACGAGTGAAACCTTATATACATTATCATCGTATAATTGAAAACAAAAATCTTAAAAGCGTTTCAGCGGGTTTTTTTTTTTAATTTTCTAATTTTTTATTCATAATTATTGCAGATTATAACTAAAATATACATGAATTAAAACAAGGGGGTTACAATACTGGTTTTAGAATCTAATTCATGGTTAAACATCACTAGTAAACACTTTTGAATAACAATAAAAAATATAATAAAGCATTAACAAGTAGAAAATTTTCGTTTTCAAATACTTTAAGAACATATCTAAATTATATTTCAAAATATTTTATTATAATTTGCAAATTATAATGTACTCTATAAGTTACAGGTGAAAAAAATATTAAAAGTGCATTAAAATTATCAAAAAAAAAAATACTAGCATAATATTTCCATTGTGCCAAGACCAAAATGTATACAAAAATATCCCTAAGTTAGGAAAATTATATATAAATATCGTTTAATGAACTATTTTCAACGGAGAGAATTCCTTTATTCCTCTGTTATAATTTAAAAATGTATAACCAACTTTAAAATCAGTGGTAACCCGCTGAAACGTCCTTAAGACTGTAATGAAAACACTACGTAATTCGCTGAAATGCGAACCATTCATTCCATGTTTTCAGTGACAATAATGACAGATACACATTGGAGACAACAAAATCTTCACCTGTAAAGAGAAAATATTATCTTCTAAGAAGAGAGATACATTATGGCATATTTTTACAAAAAATAGCAAAACTCGAAAAAAAAAAATATGAGATAAATAAAACATTTATCTTGTTGATTTGTCTTGTAAGAGCATGTTTTAAGTCATAGAAAATACATAATTACATCCATTCCTGCATTCGCCACCCGTAAACATACCGTTTCTATGACAACGCATCAAAGAAAATAAGATGATTCAACAATAAATCATCACATATCCTCTATATCACATACCGTAAATGATAAAATTGTTTCATTCAGCTTCAATTTCATAAATGATTATTTCAAAATAACGTCTAGTTGATTATACAGGTGTTACAGAAAATGATTTCAAATCAATAAATAAAACATCTAGCTCCATCCCAATATGCACTTTAAAGATACAACAACAGACAGAGAGAAGAAAATGTGAAAACCAATACATTTGAGTGAAGTAAATATGATATGGCTTGCTGCAAGTTAAATTGTATTTCATTTCTTACATAGTCATAAAGATCAATATATCCCCCGTGCTGCACATAATACAAAATACCTCTACATGATTTCTCCATTACTCTATCATTCTCTTTTTTTCCATAGTCTTTATTGTTTGATGAATTTTAAAATGTCAAACGATAAACGCATGGGGAAAAATGCACAACACTCAACACACACACACTTTTATCTAAATAATAGTAAAAATTTATTTAGAATTCAGAACCACCATTGAATTAACATGTTATTCAGTATTGTCACTAAGGTAAAATAGAGAAAAATATTCTTAATTTATGTTTAATTCAACAGGATGAATATAATTATTTCGTTCAAACTCGTTGAATGATTTATTTTTTAAGATGATTAAGTAAAAAAACTAAAGATAATTTAAGATTTTTTTTTTCTTTTTGCATTTAAGACTTTAAGTGAATTTATCACAAATGAAAGTAATGTCGATTCATATACGTTTGAAGATGAAATATCAAGCTACAAAATAACACATTAATATACACACTGTTCATCTAAAAAAAAAAATAATAAAAGAACTATATAAAAATATGTTCATGAATGACACCAGTTTCAACACTGACAAGGGTCAATGGTCACAGGGCTTACACAAATTAATTGGTCTATTTCTCAAAACTTCGAATATCTACGGACAAAAATTTACAAATATTTGCAAGTTAAACATACTAGTGTTAATTTCCTATTTATAATGCCAACTATAGAGACGCTTTCTTTGCATTCGATTAAATTTTATTCATGAGATATGTTCTGCTTATTTTTACTGTACTGTGGTAGTAAAAATAAAGAAAAGTTGACTTCTCCTTTGTTAACCGTCTGAAACTTTATCCAAGCGTACCACTGGAGCGCTGCCTATACGAAAATGGGACACGTGTCCGACTCATTGCTTTTCATCTTTGTAGAGAAGATGTCAATTCTTATTTTCACATGAAAATACCAGAACATAACATCAAATTGTCTTTCAAAAATTAATCACCAGACAGAGATATTCTTTATAACCACTTACCCAGGAGTTTGAAAACAAGAATAGGTCTAACCGTGTGTTATGACCAACCAGTTAACATTCAATTTCATCTGACAACCATTTATACGCAAAAAAACAACAATAAAATTAGAAAATAACAACATGGTGCGGGCTTAGTAAAATTCTTAAAAGTAATTCCTTCATAAACATTATTGTATGACATAAAAACACATATACAAATTTCTTGTGACGTTTCTAAATGCTATGTTACAAAGTGTAAAAGTGTTTGTAATAATTGTATTCTCACAATGTTTGCTTGGTGCAGTCTGGTTTGGTAATGTTTGCTAGGTACAACCTGGTTATGAAATATCTGAAAGGAATTGTTATTTGGGTATTGTTTGCTAGTAGCAGTCCGGTTAGGTAATGTTTGCTAGGTACATTCTTGTTTGGTAATGTTAGCTAGGTGCGGTCCAGTTTGGTAATGTTTGCTAAGTGTAATCTGGTTTGGTAATGTTTGCTAGATGTGGTCCAGTTTGGTAATGTTTGCTAGGCGCAGTCTGGTTTGGTAATGTTTTCTAGGTGCGCTCCAGTTTGGTCATGTTTGCTAGGTGGTCTGGTTTGGTAATGTTTGCTAGTGCTGTCTGGTTTGATAATGTCTTCATATGAGGGTGTTATAGAACGAAGTACTGATTTGATATAAGGAACGGTTTCGCTGTTGTTGTAAATGTCATAGAGAATGATCTTTCGTAAACGCAAAGAAGAAAAATCATATAATTATTTTTTTTTTACTCAATATTAACTTATTCTATTATTAGTATGAAATTATTGAGGAAACTGTATTGTAACCAAAACTGATTTGTCCGTGTTTTACTACTATATATGAATGCAATACATAGAGTCTTCCAAAAGTTATAGTTCGGAAACAGTCATTTCAGATAAAATTTGTAGATAAGGGCGCACAACTCATTATAACAATTCGGTGGATTGTTACCTAAATCGAATTTGACGTGTCTGTTGATATCAAGTTCTTGCATACCAAATATGAATTCAATAGATTAGGACTTTTTTTTAAAGTTATTACGCGGACACGAATGTCTTAAGACAGACAGCGCCATACCATAATACGCCCGAAGAAACTATGATATGTTGTCTTGTCGACAATACATATGTTGTCTATTGTCTTGTCATATATTATGTCTTATCTTTATGTTCAAATCTTGGTCAGTTTGAGTTCCTTTTGCAAATGTTTCGAAATGTGATCATGCCGTCCTTGAGATTGCAAAAAAAGATTTTGACATCACGCAAAATGGACGACAGATCCATAAACACGATAAGACTGAAGAAAGCCGCGAACAATCCTATGCCCAGGTACCCGATGCTCTTGGAACTGGTACGTTCATCGTTTGCACTGACTTTTTGCGCACTTGTAGATGAAAGGGAAGTTACATCAACCTGAAAAAAATGCTCCTTTCAGACATTTGTCAGTTTACGAGGCAGAATACAGTATGTTGTGGGCGATACACGGATTGATAACTTTAATGTTTAACCGTGACTTCCACCAGTGTAACGGCCTCCATTACCAGGTTCAAATCCCCCGGTAACTTAAAAACTTAATAACGTTATGCATACTGGGGAATAAAAAATCCCGTTTCAAATTCCCGGGGAGGGGGTAAAAATCATTTTATGTTCCGGGGTGGCGGAGGGGGGGGGGGCTTGAATCGGGGGCTACTTAAAATCGTTTCCGTCCCCCCATTTCAAGTCTCCCCATGAATCTAAATATATTCTCGTGTAAACCCTGGGGTTCGAAAACGTTTTAGAACTTGCTTGAAAACGCTTTCATCATGCCCTACCCGCGAATACAAGAGAATCGGTAGAACCGATGGTTGCTCCCCGAATAAATGCTAAATAACAAAAGGTAATAACTCCAAAACTATGCAAAACAGAGTTGTGGTTCATATACACTGCACTGCTCCTCATTGAGATCTATCTACCTATGAAGTTTCATATTGATACCTTTTATACTTTTTGTGCTATGCTCCGGACAAAATTTAAGTATGAAAATATAACAAAGGGCAAAAACTCGCAAAATTATTCAAAACATAGTTGCGGTTCTTGTACACTGCACTTCTCCTCATTGAGATCTATTTACCTGTGAAGGTTCATGTCGATACCTCTTATAGTTTTAATGTTATGCTCCGGACAAAATTATGACGGACGAACGGACAAAGCGCGGCAACTATATGCTCTCCATAATAATAAAGACGTTTTCATGTTCCCGAAAAATGGTGTGTGTGTGGGGGGGGGGGGGGGGGGGGGGGGGGGGCTAAAATTTTGGGGTCAATTGAAATTGTTGCACCAATGCACATGTTTGTGTAAATCGAATTAGCTCTATTCAATGACAGGAAAATGTTTTACACCGACTGGGACACAAGTTATTGCAGTACTATACTAAGCAATACCTGTCGATGTCCCCTAGGCTAGACGAGTGATATGCCTGAAGTAAGTGGATTGGCTATACATTAATCACCGAGACACTGAATAACCACGTGACCATGGTGTGTACCAAAAGTCATGCTATTGATTACCTGTGATTTAGCTAAGACTCAGCTATTTTTCAACTCACTGTGGCGGAGCTCTGTGCGAGTGACACCCATTTGGACATTGCGCATTTGAAATACTACATATAATAATTATTTTATACATATAATATGTATAATAGTAAATCTACATACATATTTATTACAAGAAATGTATTTTCAATGAAACTTGTTTTTATACTGGAACTTTTACATAAAGAGGCAAACTGGACCTTTCAGATGCTTGCAAGAAAGTCGCAATACAATGTATGCAATAGCTACACTTGGATACCCATTTAATAATGGTTGTCTTTGTTTGCAAAAATATTTTTATCATATGACATTGTGCTCAAAGAGTTGTTCCCGATTCCGGGTTCATATAACCATCACATATTTTCTTATTTTTTACAAGTTACATTTAACTTTTAGGCCGAATTACATCACATCAATTACATCACTCCGCGTCACGCGCGTGTATTCGTATGCATAGTGTGTTGAGCTAGAATAGCTGGATTAAATGTGTTTGATTCATTATTCATATGATGTTGAAAATGTATGAGAAATACACACGTTAAATCGTTATTTTCAGTTATTATTTGAAACTATTTTCTTGGTGTTAGATTACAAAAGTAATTCGTTCACAGTCCGTTCATTCATGTTTTTGTTTGTTTGTTGTTATAATCGCGATTTACTGTCAGTATAGGTCATATGATAAAAAGAATCTGACATTTCATATCAAATTTTACTAAACTCGTTCAGGAAAATGCCAGAGACACGCTTAATAACATTTAATTCGTTCAGTAAAATTTGATATGAAATAACAACTCATGGCAGATCCTATATACATATATATGTTTTGATACTGTATATGAACTGTTGAATAACCAAGAAAGAAAATGAATTGCTGTTACTAAGTCCTGAAAATAAGCAGTATTCTGCTCTTACATGTAACTATTGTGTCTTAGATATCCATGTACGAATTAATGTCTTGATGATTAATTGATTATTAATTTACATAACTTTAGATAGTTTATGAAGCAATAGATTTCCTCCTTGCTGTGCAAACTGTGTAGAACCTGAGCCGCAACATGCATGAGCAAACATAAGAAACCCTGATCATATAGTTCCTTCAAAGAACTGTCTGATCTGGTTTGGTATGTTTGCCAAGGCGTCAAAACGAGCCAATATAAAGAATAGAGTTGATATTTATTGACATCTCGACCCAGACATTGACTTTTAATTCCATTTTACAGTCTGAAAACATATGCTGTCCAATAAAATTTCATATGTTCCATAATGAACACACAAATGAAAAGTGTTTTCCTTAATAAGAAATTATTTAGCTTGCTCAGTTGCAAAACCAGTTGAGGAAGTACATACTTACCAATAGTTTAGTCTTGATTTGTTCGCCGTTGGCATTTGCAACTACAGCCTTTTGTTCATCCGTCAGATTTTCCCATAGCTTGAGATTTTCAACCCAGGAACACTTGCACCGACTAACTGTCCAGCAATAGCTGTCGTTTCTTTCGATAACGAGGCATACAGGGTGGTCCGGAGCGATAGGCGCGTCAGGGTCTAAAACAAAATGTTTGTATTTATGTTTAAACTTACTTCATTGCTCGTCGATTGAGAAACAAGTTAAAATCTTTCCACATGATTCTCGGCAGAACGACGTATAGGAACCCACAACCTTCGGATCTTCTGACACGCACAGTACCACTATTGCCACAGCCTGGTGTCTTTGATCTGCGCCCTGCCTTTTCTGATAAACCCATACCTGTCGCGGTCAGAAGAACTCGACCTGTCCTTCTAATTTTATTCGAGTAAATCATCTGGCTCTCATATTCAAGAGCCAACATGCCATAATTGCCCGAAATTGAATTGTGTGTATGTGTTCCAGGTTAATTCATCGGTTAACTATGTCTTTAAATGAAAATGGTTAACCATTACATTAGCTTGGTTAACTAATTTAAAACACTCAAATCAACTTTGAATTTTCTCCATAGAATTTAGATTTGGAACGGATTCTGCGTATGTTCATTCTGAAAATCATTTGAGAATAATTTATTATATTTCATGATTTTTATTAAATGGTTGATGTTCTTTTTATTTAATGCACATATAAATGATAAAGTTCTGCAGTTGATATAGATCGTGACAAACCAGTGTATTCCATGCTGCAGTCTTCTCCAAATCCACCGTCAAGGTCAAGGTCTGAAATGAAAAAATGTCAATTTAATATCTCACATAAATGGTAAATACATGTTCATCAGTTTAACATATTTTTAAGTTATGAGGTAGATAAGAAAAACAGTGCAACAACGTGGTGTTTCTGTTTTACTATAGACATGTTTGTGCTCTAACCAATTCGTCGTGGGTTCGATACCCGGCCGCAACATACAAAAGTCGCAAAAAATGGTACTTTTAAAGCTCCCTTGCTTGGCGCTCAGCATATAAGGTAGTTGCAGGACTGGTTGGCCCGGTGTTAGGATAATGTGACTGGGTGTGGTATCATGCCACATGTCTACGGCGTAATACCGCAGTGTGGCAGTACTATATCTGTCTCAAGTAGACATCGTCTCAAAATGACTGAACTACTGTCGGCGGGACGTTAAATCCAACATACTTACAAATAAACAATTCATTGCGTTTTTAGTTTTTTAGTTTGTTGTGGTGTTTATGATTATAGATTTTTCTCGTTGTTTTTTGGTGTGTTTTTTTCCGTTTTTTTCTTTTTTGTTGTTGTTGTTTACTGTTGTTGTTTGTTTTGTTTTGTTTTATTTGTTTTGGGGTAAGGGGTAGTAGGTTCACCTCATACTTACGCTCGTTGTCTCGTCACCAACAAAACTTTTTTCCTTTATCGTAGTATATATATTAGTATAGATATTTGTAGATAAAATTTTACATACCTGGGGTGTATACAGCATACCCCGAAGGACATACGTCTTCATCTATTGTTTCATCGCAATCATTATCTATGCTGTCATTAATAGTTTCCATGGAAACGACACGGCAAACATCAGGCTACAGCAAAACAGGTACATTTGTAAACTTTCAATTATGTTAGTAAATACTTTTTATTAACTAGCAATGTGTCTACAGGACACGGATGCCCCCGCCATTTTGTTTATAGGATATTTTTGTCAGTGAATATGATGAAAATCTGGAAATATAAGATATTTTAAGATCAAATGAGCGCTGTGACCCTGACCAAGTGATGTGACCTTGACCTTCAAGCTAGCAACCTTGTTCTTTTTCGACACATTGTCCTAAGGATCCCTTATGTCAAGGTATTTCAAAACATGACTATACACAACAAAGATACAGCTCAGACAGGACTGCTTACACAAATTTTAAACTCAACTTACTGCTGTGACCTTAGCAACTTGGTTCTTGTTTGCGTTACATAATATCTTGGGGATTTTCTTTCCAAAGTTATTTCAAAACACCACCATTCACAACGAAGTTACAGCCGGGACAAGATTTTAAGGTCAACTCAGTGCTGTGACTTTGACCTTCAAGCTAGCAACCTGTCCTCAGGATCCCTTGTGCCAAGTCATTTCAAACACCATCATTTACAACAAAGTTGGAACTGGGGTAATATCTAAAGGTCAACTAAGTGTTGTTAACCTTGATCTTCAAGGTAACAACCTGTTTCTTGTAAGGGCCACATTGTCTTGTCATAAGAATCACTTCTGCCAAGTTATTTCAAAATACCACCATACATAACAAAATTAAAGCTGGGACAAAATTTAAAGGTCAACTGAGTGCTGTGACCTTGACCTTCAAGCTAGCGATCTGGTTCTTGTTTGCGACACATCGTCTTGTCCTAAGGACCACATGTGTCAAGTTATTTCAAAAAGCAATCATACATAACAGACTTACAGCCAGGGCAATATTTTAAGGTCAACTGAGTGCTTTGACCTTGACCTTCAAGCTAGCGACCTAGTTCTTGTTCGCGACACATTGTCTTGTCCTAAGGATTACTTGTGCCAAGTTATTTTAAAAAGCAACCATACATAACGAAGTTACAGCCTGGACAATAGTTTATGGTCAACTGAGTGCTGTGACCTTGACCTTCAAGCTAGCAACCTGGTTATTGTTTGACGAATGATATGGAACATTTGTGTTTCGTGTACAACACTGACAAGCGCTTCGTTACATTTATGTTTTGTGTACAACACTGACGAGCCCTATGGAATATTTTTGTTCGTGTACAATACTGACCAGCGCTTAGTAACATTTGTGTTTTGTGTACAACACTGACAAGCGCTAAGTAACATTTGTGTTCTGTGTACAACACTGACGAGCTAATGGTATATTTGTGTTCTTGTACAACACTGACCAGCGCTAAGTAACATTTGTGTACAACACTGACGAGCGCTATGGAATATTCGTGTTTCCTGTACAACACTGACAAAGGATATGTTACACTTGTGTTTTGTGTACAACATTGTCCAGCGCGATGGATCATTTGTGTTTGTGTACAACACTGATGAGCGATGTGGAACATTTGTGTTTCGTGTACAACACTGACAAGCGCTATGTAACATTTGTGTTTCGTGTACAACATCGACCAGCGCTATGAGGCATTAAAATTTTGCGTTTTATGTACAACACTAACAAGCGGTAAGGGACTATTTTGTTTCATGCGCATTATTTGTCAGCGATTTTGAACCACTATAGGTTTCGTGTACATCATTTACCAGCAGTATGGAACCATTATGTGTTTCGTGTACCTTATTGCCCAGCAGGAGGAGCCTTTATGTTTCATGTATAGTATTGACCAGCAGTATGGGACCATTACATGTTTTGTATACAAGAAATTACATGAGTTGACAAATTGATGAGGCAAGTTAATAAACTGATACAACACGGTTTACATTACATCTTACATTCAGTAGTATTATTTGAATTAAGGGGATATGTATGCTGATGACTAATGACTTAATAATATTTCATTAATATTGTTCTCCTCTCTGACTTGATGAATTTCTTGCCACATTGTGCTTTAGTGATAATAATAATATAAAATAAAAGAGGGCCAAGACCCTGAAGTCGCTCACCTGAGAAATATTGATTTCATTGCCTGTACATGTTACTTTGTTATAGCAAAGTCCTAATGAACACAAATTCCATGTAGAAATATAAGAAATATCATTTCAGTTTTACACATCAAACAGTACTTGTGGTCCTAAGTTAGTAGCTTAAACGTTCAAAAGAAGGTCAATGGGTCCCTTTTTTAAATCTATGTTAGTCTATATAAAACCAAGAGAACCCTGGGGCGGAGCCAATTTTGACCCAGAGCCATGACTTGAACAAACTTGGAAGAGGTGCACTAGGTCATGTTACACTACAAATATCTAAACCCCAGGCATTGTGCTTTCAGACAAGAAGATTTTTGAAGTTTTTTCTTGGGCTATGACGATACCAAATACCAAATATCTAATCTCTAGGCCCTTCGGTTTCTGACAAGAAATTTATTTCAAGATTTTCCTATGAAAGTCAAGATAAAGCTGTTATATAATTGGTCAGCGCAATGCCTGTGCGCATGCTCACACATCGGGTTAAGCCCAGCACATTGCATGTGCTTCGGCACTCGAGCCTAAATAAAGCTTTAGTTAACACTACTCTGTGTTACGTTAGTTTGTAATCAAAACATGGTGTCAGAAGTGGGATTGTTTTAATACAAAAAAAATGTGAAAATGGAATTAAACGGACTACCATATCCTAAAATGGACTGGAGTAATTCCAACCTACCTGACGCATGGGATAAGTTTGAAAGACACTGCAAACTTATGTTTGACGGACCCCTAAAGGGGAAAGGCGGCAAAGAGCGAGTCGCGTATATTCTCCTGTGGGCAGGGGACAGAGGACGAACAATCCATTCATCGTGGAAAACCACCGACGATGATAACAAAAATACGGAAATTATCTTTAAGAAGTTTAAAGATTTTGTACAACCGAAACTTAACCCTATATTTGCACGGTACAAATTCTACCACGAAATGCAAACGGATGAATCAATCGATGAATTTGTTTCAAGGCTCACAATTAGAGCAAATGACTGTGAATTTAAAGAAAAAACGGACGAAATAATTCGAGACAGAATAGTGTTCGGATGCTCAGCTGAAAGAGTAAGAGAAAAACTAATAGAAAAGGGGACAGAACTAACCCTAGAGATCGCCATACAAACGGCACAGTCTCACGAGTACAACAAAAAACAAATGGATGCTATGAACTCCACGGAAAAGGACGTGGACTTTATCAGGAGTCGTGGTGGGAAACCAAAAAAGGACCCGGCAAAACCCCCGAAACATGGACCTCTCGGACACAGAGCTAAATCACGTGGGACACGGCCCCAACGGAATCATCGACAGACGGATGCGAGAAGAATATGTTCAAGGTGTGGCAAATCAAAACATAAATCTGACTCTGATTGCCCAGCAATGGGACAAACGTGCAACAAGTGTTCAAAGTTTAACCACTTTGCAAAAATGTGCAAAACAAACAACGACTACAAAAATGTTCACCTTGTCGAAGACGATAGTTGTTCAAGTGACTCGGAATTCTACGTTTACACTGTAAGTAGCTTTTTTTCTCGACCTGACGATGCTGTCGTTAATCTCTCATTTGGCCCTAAGAAAGTCAATATAACTACTAAGATTGATACAGGCAGCCAGGTTAATATTCTGCCCAAACATTTGTTAAGAAAACTTAACATACAAAATCCCCTGTTACCCCCAGTGCAAAACTAACTGCTTACACAGGTGATCAACTATCGGTGGAGGGCAAAATCGAAATACAATGTTCCTATGAGAACAGACACACGCATGCCGAATTTTACATCGTAAATCAGGCAAACGCCCCAGCGCTCGTAAATCTGAAAACAGCATGCGACCTCGGGTTAATACAGTTAACCTACGCCGTTGATTAAAGCATTTCCAACGATGCATTAGTGTCCGAATATCGTGATGTATTTACGGGAATAGGTACCTTTGAAGGTAAATGCTCAATACAGTTACATGAGAATGCCAGTCCAGTAGTGTGCCCTGTTCGAAAAGTGCCCATTGCACTTCAGGACAAATTAAAATCTGAACTCCAATCAATGGAGGATCAAGGCATTATCTCCAAAACAACAGAACCCACCGATTGGGTAAACGCGTTAGTGTGCGTCGAAAAGCCCAATTCCGGAAAACTTCGCATTTGCATTGACCCGAAAGCTCTTAATGAATGCATTAAGAGACCGTACTATCCAACACGGGATATTACAGATATAGCGTCGCAGCTCAATGGTGCAAAGTTCTTCAGCGTTTTAGACGCTACCAAAGGTTATTACTCTTGCAAGCTGTCAGACGAATCGTCACTGCTGACAACATTCGCCACACCGTTCGGTCGATATAAGTATAATAGGCTACCTATGGGTCTCAAATCATCACAGGACATTTTCAACCGTAAAATGGACGAAATCCTAGAAGGATTACCGGGCGTTGCGTCAATTGTTGATGACGTATTATGCTGGGGTAAAACAAAAACGGAGCATGACGGGAATCTGAAACGCTTACTCACTCGCGCTCGGGAAAAAGGTCTCAAATTCAACCCAGAAAAACTTGCCATAGGCCAAACTGAGGTTAATTACTTTGGTCACGTGATCAGCGACAAAGGCTTGTCGGCAGACAAGGACAAAATCACCACGATAGTGAATATGAAGACCCCAGAATCGCGCCAAGAACTGGAAACGTTCCTGGGCATGGTTACATACCTCACAAAGTTCGCGCCAAATCTCGCAGACTTAACCGGCCCAATGCGAACATTGCTAAAGAAAGACATCCAGTATATCTTGGGGCACGAGCAAAACACTGCTTTTGTCAGAGTCAAAAAGGTCATAACACAGGCACCAGTATTAAGATTTTTCGACCCAGATAAATCGGTCACGCTGCAAGTAGACGCGTCGTCCAAGGGCATCGGTGCTGTGTGCATGCAGGAAGGGAAACCTGTAGCATATGCGTCAAAAGCATTAACGCCAAATCAAATGGCATGGGCGCAGATAGAGAAAGAGACAGCTGCCATTCTGTTTGGGTGCCGGAAATTCAAACAGTACATTTATGGCAAGCATACAATTGTCGAAAATGATTGCAAACCAGTCATAGCGATCATGAAGAAACCCCTCTGTGCCGCTCCGCAAAGGCTGCAGAAATTACTCATGCAGTTACAGCCTTTTGACATTGAAGTCATTCACAAAAAAGGCACGAACATACCCATTGGAGATGCTCTCTCCAGAAATTACATATCAGAAACGTACCCAGAAATCTTCAAAAACATGGACGAACATGTCCTCATGGTCAAATCACTACCAATCAGCGACCAGAAAATAGAGCAAATCCGCGCTGCAACGCGAAATGATGATCAATTACAGGCAGTTAGACAAGCTATCTTCTCCGGGTGGCCGGAGGAACGGAAATCATGTAATACATTAGCCTTGGATTTCTGGAACCATAGAGACGAAATGGGTTACGAAGATGGTATATTAGTAAGAGGTTCGAAAATAGTGATTCCGAAATCACTCCAACTTGACATGGTCAAAGCTGTTCACATGAACC
>CM037777.1:69933256-69983256 GCA_021229015.1 Solen grandis
CCCGGGACGCTGGGGAACCTGTTCCCGACGCCTCCCATGGCTCATCAATTACCATTTGGAGCACATCCCCGAGGCAAAAAATGCTCACAGTATCCCGCCGTTCAAAGTGGTTGGTCCAATTATCCTGACACATTTTATCAGTTCTAGAACTATGTTTTTATGGTGGGTGCCAAACATATTTGCTATACCAGGGTCGAATTCCACCAACAATTCTTAGCGTTAAGTAATACTTAAATTTCTTAACGACATAGATACAAATTCCAGCATACAATTTGTGAAATATTCAAGTAAATGACTAAGCTGAAATGAATTACTGCCTTTAAAACTAACAATAATTGATAAGAACTAAAATATTTGGATATTTGTATGCTCCCCGAAGGGAGAGCATATTGTTGCCGCTTTGTCCGTCCCGTCCGTCCCTCCGTCCGTCATAAGTTTGTCCCGGGCCTAACATAAAAACTATAAGAGGTATCAATATGAAACTTCATAGGTAGATAGATCTCATTGAGGGGAAGTGCAGTATACAAGAATCACAATTCTGCTTTGCATAATTTTGGAGTAATTGCCCTTTGTTACTTAGCATTTATTCGGGGAGCATCCATCGGTTCTACCGATTCTCTTGTTATTAGAGAAACAAGCCCTTAAATATTTAGCATTACTCATCGCTAACAATTGTTGGTGAAATTCGAGCCTGTACTATCTCTGGATATTCGGGGGCTACATGAATTTTTGGCAAATGTTCGATGACCTTCGGTGACATATTCCTGATCTCTGGGTTGAATCCCAGAATATTCGCGAAAAAATCGACAACAGTTGTAAAATGCACTTCGCATTTTGTGGCTGTCTTTGTCAATCTTAAACTGTGAGGGTCCACAAGGTCATGGAATACTCATAAACCCCCAGAAGTCTTGCCTTAATTATCTCTAATTTCACCTTCAAATTCTCATAACCTCCTAATCTTCTCCGAGGAACCTTGGATGGTACCAACCAATGCACCCCATAATGAATAATTCCCCGATGACGTCACAACGTATTGGAGACGTTCCACCAAAGCTTTTTCGGACACAGGGAGCCAGCCCGATGATTCAAAGTCTTTTTTCGTTGGATACCCCCAGAAGCTTTCTTACAATAGCCATAGCATCAGTGAACGTTCAACGGGCCATCTCCGTTGCCTAATAAGTGTTATTGCTCGTTTTCCTTTGCTCAAACACCAGGAGCCATGGGGACAAAATGTGTCTATTTCTACATCGCCGATGATTTCTTCTTCAGTGGAACTTAGGCATAAACTTAATTCCTCTTGGTGCAGATAGCTGGCAAACACTGTAAATTTAGAAAAACAATACATGAACACAAATATTATAAATAATTTAAATAGATAACATTTAATACTATAAATGGTATTGTATATTGATAAAAGACTGTATATATGTCAATTATTTCAATGGTATCTTGCTTCGTCAGTTTTACATTTCAAAATAAATCTGAATTATCGGGTTGTGTGTTGGTTACCCGCCTAGAACAGTAATATTAAATGACTTTTTTCAGGTTCTAAGTACTGGTCCAGCACAAAGACCGTTTAGAGCGATAACTAGACCTACACATATACATGTAAATGGCAATAACTTATTTTTAAAATTGACGTGCGATGATTATATTAAACTTTAAAGATTATGGTTACATGGTGTCGGAATGTTTATACACAAGCAGTATATCAAGTTAAAGATATGAAAATAGAAATACATTGTCATAATAACATTCTAGTGATAAAGTATATTTAAACATATTTGTATATAACAATGTTTCAGAGCAAAAGCCTACCACTGAGGCCGTGGGATGTCACGCATGTATTTAAAAACACGTGTAAAGGTATGTAATCAAATTCCGTGCAAATGTTCCAATTTGCCTATGTGAGTAATTTTATTTTTATTTTCTAATATACTCACGCTTGCAAATTGGATAATGTGAACGCATTTACTTACATTAGTAAAATTTACTCCATATCATTTGCGTAGATCCTTTTAGGCACAATAGGCCCGAGACTGCGCATCATTTCGAGATAATTGTAATTTCCAAAAGTCCAAAATACATTATATGGCAGAAAAGCATCACGCGCATTCTAGAACAAATATTTCCCGGAAGGGATGGGGGACATGCCAATGCTTATTCATTTTAATTAATTTTTCACCTGGTCGGGACCAAGTAAAAATGTAAGTTTGGATAATGCGATATTTACACATAAGTATTCCTAAACTGTATGGAAATACACTTTCCCTCTTGAATTCGACAGAGCCGTCGATTTTTACTGAATGACTGGCTTGATCACAAAATATAAAAATCATTTAAACGCAAAAACTGAAGATTTAAGAAAATTATTGCATCGACAAAAAAGGCAGGAAGTACAGATTGGTGCCATGAAACAAAAATCACGCGCAACAATACGTGAGTATGAAGATTGCAGTATTATGTAAATAAATGAAACTATCATATTATTAAGCAACGCATTACGTGCAGCGTTCCTACACCTCCGTGACCTATAGTCAGTGACTAGTTCCACACCTCCGTGACCTATAGTCAGTAACTAGTTCCTACACCTCCGTTACCTATAGTCAGTGACTAGTTCCACACCTCCGTGACCTATAGTAAGTAACTAGTTCCATCCATTATGGCTCCGAGTTTCATTTTTTTTTCATGCGAGGAAACCATGCGTCTGACTTGCTTTAGGTCTGTGGTCCCATTCGGGTGCATCTGTGCACTTCTGTTTTTTCCCCACCTGTGATTAGCTGGTAGTCATCCCTGAAGCACTATCATTTTATTTCCAGAGGGGATTACTGGTCGAACAACAAGCGGAGATAGTATGACTCCACATGAAATTCAACTGGACGGCTACACATTGGTCAAGCTGAGAGTGCGGGTGTGTGACAGTTTTATTGTCCAGTTTTACGAGGATGATGGTTCCAGCCGACATGTAGCTTTTCTGTCCGGGAGTTACATGAAGATCTTCTCCTGCAAGCCCAACTGTACCGACAGTTATAATTTCACTTCGTAAGTGATGATGATGATGATGATGATGATGATTACAATAGTTATCACCATCATCATTATCGGCTGCAACAGTTACAACATCTAATTTATACTGAAATGTGATTTGATCTCCTAAAATAAACTTGATAAACTTGCAAAATGGCAAATTTTAAGCACCAAATTGGGGCCTGGATTATTACATAGGATGAGCAGTATGTAATACACATAGCCATACATAATCTTTATTAATCTCCACACCCATGACTTTTTTTTGCATATTTGTTTATTGGGTTTAACATCCCGCCCACAGTATTTCTGTACTTTGAGACAATGTCTACACGTAGACATGTTTCATGTTCACACACAGTCACATTATTCAGATATTGGACCAATCAGTTCCGAAACTGTCTTTTTATGCTGACCACCAAGCAATATATATATATATATATATATATATATATATATATATATATATATATATATATATATATATATATATATATCATGTGTGTGCGCGTCTTCGAGCAGATAAAGTCGCTGAGCTAATAAAAAAAAAAAAATCTTTATTTTTAGAGGATAACATATTTGGCATTTTTAAAATTTTGTTTGTTTATATTTTTTTTTCCTGATTTGACGTCATAATAGACGATAAACAATTGAGAAAATACAATGACTACTTAAACCATGGTTCTTGACACACTCTTGTCTATTTTTAGCCACTGTCATTGCGTCATTATGAAATTGACACGGTTACAACATTCGAAACGGCAGGATGGGGTGTTATAAAAGTTTACCAGAGAGGGAGAGAGAGATTTTGTATCCTGCATTTTGGTTGTGATTTGCATTTCAATAACATAGAAACACACAAATACACGTTTATCACAATGCTAAATACAGTAGGAGTTCCACGGAACCACTTCACGCGCATACACCTCATCACCTTTGAACGAATCTACCTCCGATTTTCAGGAAATAGGGCGCGACTACATCCGGTTTAGTGCCTATTTTTAATAACCTAAATAAAATGGACATTTCAACCCCTTTTTATTATGTTATATTTTTGTACTGAAATATATATTATCAATAGAAATTGTAGGCATTAAAATCAATAACATATAATAAATGATGGTGAAAAATTATTCAAAACATCGTCAACATAAGGATGTATGTTATCAAAATGGTAAAATCATTTTAATTTGTTTTTTTTTTAAACAATTTATACAAAGAATCAATGATTTTGTTGATATGAATATGAGAAGTAATATGAAAAAATGATTAAAATTAATAAAAAAACATAATAATAATTATTTTAATACATCTTTTAAAGGACACAATCGACTCGCTAATAAGTACATTTTCATACATCTTTTAAAGGACACAATCGACTCGCTAATAAGTACATTTTCATACATCTTTTAAAGGACACAATCGACTCGCATTACTTACTTTCAATGGAAGCGAGTTCCATAGCTTTGGGGCAACAACGCAAAAATATTTATAATTTGATAAGCCCTAAGATTTAGGAACTACCGTATATCGGGTTACCTCTGCGGGTAATTTATTTATGCTATTCTGCGGATGGACATAAATCCCCATACATAAAATCCGTGGAAATTAACTAACAGTAGAAAAATATTCACAGGATAAAATTCCTTAGACCCCTTCAAATCATTAGATACTGATCTAGATGAAATACGATGTGACGTAAGATACCGATCTTGGAAGCCTCTGATTACTGTAAAATACTTCATTTAACATAAGCTCTTCATCGCCATGGGTTCGAATCCCGGTAGGGTCGTTCGAAATTTTCAATTGAGGAAGCCTTCCAGCTGGCTTGTGGTAGTGCGGTGGTTCCACCAGGATGCCACACTTCACCTGTAAATAGATGTGCGTCGCTTTAAGACTGTCAGAAATTCTCTCTCTGTGTGTGTATGACCCCATATATAAGTTACATGTATTTAATACGAATCTCTGCATTGTGCATATTGAAGGAAGAAGATAATTGCCTTGAAATTTGCAATGAATTAATAAGAATATTACTTTACATAATAAGATGTATCAAATATGATATGCATGCATGTATGTGTGCATATTTTATGAATTATTTATCAATCTGCAATGACATGAGTGTGCATGTGCAATCTGATTATAAATAGTCGTTTAATCTTTGAAATTAATTAAAACTTAGCATTTGTGAAATAACAAAGACTAAGCGACTGTTTTGTGACTGCTACTCATGAACGATTTTTAAAAAAAAATAAAAAAAAATGAATTCCTATAATATTTTCTGTGTTCATCTTTTTATTATCTACAAAATAAGGTGCGCAGTGTGTATGACCCGCGACTCCTAAAAACCAATAACGAGGGCAATGAAATATAAACAAATAGATAAACATTTTCTTCTAGAACGTTAAAAAGTTTAAAAAAGCGAAGTTATTAAATTTCATTTCTGTCATGAGAAATATTTCTTTGTAAAGTTCAAATCGTTTTTTCAATCCTGGAAATTTAAAGACTAGGGATGGATAAGAATTACTACGAAAGGACGATTGCCCATCTAGGGTCTTTTATAATGTGTTTAATTGCTAACATTGACCACTATAAAAGAGGTGTTATGTCCCCATAATATCAACTGAATAATATATGCTGTTGTCAATCGTAACCTGATTACAAAATGGGAGTAACTGTTACCTTGACCACTGACCCCAAAATCAGTAGAGGTCAGTATTTGTGATGACCAATCTTTTTACCCTTCCTATCACATATAATGACTATGTAAAAATATTCTCCATATATTAATCGGATAAAGGTTTATATGTTGAAACCTTTACCTTTGATTTTCTGACCTTAAATGGGGGTCATCTACATATGATGCCAAGCCTCACTGACAAATATGATGACACTTGGTCAAATTGTTACGGACGGACTGACCGACATGTGCAGTGCAATATCCTCGTTATATTATATACAAACACGCAGGCACGACATATTCATTCAGGTTGCAATAATCGTGTAGTAATAAGACTACAGGCTGTTCGTCCATATCTCTCTATCCACGCAGTCGAAGAGCCCTATTCATGCTAAATGAGGGACTTATTCATTCTAATAGAGTCACCCGTGTATCTGTATTCATGATAGCTCTATGTAGACTCTCTTTCTAGAATGAGTTTTAAAACAAAATAATTTTGTAGTTTCACAACGTATGTTACATACACATTTCTGTGTAAACTTAAAAAAATGACCAAACGGTTATGTCACATTATACAGATGTCATTCATTTGGTCGGATATATCACGCACATATGACATATACGTTCCGTGACATATAAGGTTCAACAATGCGCGCGTGTGTGTAGGGTGTGTATGTATAATGTGTAATGTTTTTATGTATGTATGTGTGTTTGTGTGTGTGGGGGGGGGGTAGGTTAGGAAGTGTTTGAAGCGACGTCCAGCTAATTACAGATGGAGGAAGACCCCGAATGCACGGAAGTATCCAGGTAGAATCTAGAACCACCGACCTTCCGCAAGCCAGCTGGAAGGCTTCCTCACATGAAGATCCGAAAGACCCTGCCGGGATTCAAACCCACGCGATGAGGGGCTGAGTGAGTGTTAAAGTCAGCGACTTTACTCTCTCGGCCACGGAGGCCCCAGAAAGTGTTTGTATTTGGTGGGTAGGTGCGTGCGTGTGTGTACTTAAACAAAGGAACCTGGTACGTTGCAATGACCGAAAAACTGTCGCATTTAATTTTTTAATGAGCAGTTTTTGTTTTTTTTCACTCCCTTGTGCGTGTATTATTATTCTCATTTTATTGTTTTGCGGGTTGGGGTTTAAATTGTTGCATTTTAAGGTGTTCATGGTGTACGTGTGTGTGTAGGGCAGATATATGTGTACAGTGTGTCTATGGTTTGTGTGTGTAGGGTGTGAATGATTACGGTGTGTGTATAGGCAGTGTAAGGTTGTGAGATGGGAGTTGAAAGGTCTTGGCCTGTATTTTCTATATCATTCGTTAGCTTTTATCCACAGGAAATTCGATAACATGGTGCCGGAATGCAAGGTTGACATGTCCTTCTACTGGTTCCGAATCAACAGTACCAGTCAAAAACTGTTGATTGGGACTGGGCCAGTCCCAGACACGACAGACTGCATTGAAGTCTCAACAGGAAGATTGACGAAAATAACAATGATGGGCACGGATGCGACTTTTTTCTATGGTAAATATGTAGCTTTATTTCTCCATTTTGCGGTAGATGATATTGTAATCTATACACTTTCCCTGTTCTTTGAAGTCACGGTTTAAGGTTTATGAGCAGCATTTTGCTCTGTAAAAAAATCTATATGTGGTGTATGAGTATATTGTAGCACTTTCCTTATAAAACTGCAAATTATAAATTTTCCTTGACATAAAAATTCGTTGAATATTTCATGATTTATTTATTCGTGAATGTGTACTTAAACCCCCCCCCCCCTCCCCCCATAAAAACCAATGATTAATGTCCCACGAAATTTAATGATCTCAAAATATGTATAATCAGTAAACGAATAAAGTAATTTTACTGACACAATTTCGACCTCCGTCCCCTATCCCTTGGGGTTTGGCTATCATGTTTCAGAATATGCATAAAATATAGTATGCGATTATTTTGACATCAAATATAGGGCATTGAACACGCACTCCTACGTACCAACATGTTCCTGTCGGACCCCCTCCCCCTTGAGATAAATGATTGGATAACGCATGCATGATGTATTTGAAGTAACATTTCTAAACACTAGCGCTTATCAACCACATTAAATATATATTATGATATATTCTGTTGTGGGTTCAAACCACGCTGGGGGCAATGATTTTGACCTTCACATGCACAAAGTACTGGTCCATCCCAGGAACCGCCGAGAGGGATTGGTGTAAAAAATTGTTCCCAAATAGACGTAAAACAGATAAGTTTAGACTAAACTAACAATAAAAAATGTATATATTCAATAATTCATATATGTACAAAGAAACAAAGTCAAGGTTCGAGGTAGGCCTACTTGATAATAATGATGATGATAACGACAGTGATCATATATGGGACTCCTTATAATGATGATTTAATAGACAAAATGTTTCCTCTTTATAGTAGTGATATTGCTAAATATCAAACTTGTTTTAATGGATGTATGAGGTCAATGCATCACTAGCCTTCTGATTCAACTGTGACTGTTTCCCATGATACGGTGATATTACATCGTGTCCCGTGATATGGCGATATTGTATTGTGATACGACGATGTTGTATTGTGTCCAGTGATATATGTACGGTGATATTATGTCCTGACCCGTGTTACGGTGATATTGTATTGTGATACGACGATGTTGTATTGTGTCCAGTGATACGGTGATATTATGTCGTGACCCGTGTTACGGTGATATTATATCTTTTCCGTGATTTGGCGATATTGTATCATCTCCCACATATTCATTCTAAAATTCCCCATCGACATTCTCATCTGATACTGGATATGGCAAAATAGTGTCTTATAATTAAATCCTGATTTTACCAAAGGTACTTTGGACATGACTTAAAGTGTGTTCTGTTTCAGATCTGGAGGGAGACGAGCCATGTGACTATTATGAGGAACCAAGTAAGATTTATTTTTATTGCTTTCATCATACAATTTAGGCAACATTTTACAATAAGCGCAAGATAAAAATATTAACAATAACAACATTAGTACAATACATACCATACGTATAAACTTTTTATGTTTGTATCTTCATTCTACGGAAGAACAGAGGGGACATTGTGTTTTTTGTTTTATGATTTTGAGGCCACGGGATAGTAAATAAGAAAAAAACAAAAACAACAACAACAAAAAACGAAAAACAAATCATGCCATCTCGTGCCACAAGTTAACTGACCAAACAAATCGTTAGATTATCTCGTGGCCACGGGATCGCGATATTTTTTTTTTATATTTTTTCTTACTTATATCTCATGGCCACGAGTTAGGAAAAAAATTCTTTGTAACTCGTGGCCACGAGTTAATCCAATTTATTTTTTTTCTCGTGGCCACGAGTTAGGAAATTTATTTTTTTAGTAACTCGTGGCCACGAGATAGCGATATTTGTTTTTTTCTTAGTAACTTGTTGGCACGATTTGTTTTTCGTCATTTTCTTAGTTACTATCTCGTGGTCACGAGATGCTTAAAAAGAAAAAACACCATGTCCCCTCTGTGCTTCCGTATCATTCATAGTACGAAACGCTAAATACTTTCCAATAATATTTGTACAGATGGTGACTGTACGGGAAGTGACATCAGTGACAATTGTGTAAAACCAATGTTAGACGGTTGCAGGATGCCTTGGATTTAACGTCCCGCTGACAGTCTTTAGTCATTTAGAGATTGTGTTACTGTTAGTTCATTATCCCCCATTTACTGAAAAGATAAAATATATATAAACTATCTTTTCCAGCCTGGAGATGCCAGGATCGCTATGGCAACTGCTCAAGCTATGGGACAACATTCTGTCATGACCAAACGTTTGAGGATTTCGCCAAAGCCAATTGTGCAAAGTATTGTGGAAAATGTAAGTACACTAAATTTTGACTTAAGCGAACAATGGGAAAGTTGCTGCTCAGCACAGAAAATGTGTTCAAAAGCATCTGAAGTTATTTAAATAATTTAGTGTTTTGAAGAAATAAATAAAGAAATAAATAAACAAAGAAATAAAACGTGATTTTTCATGTGGCGTATCCCTACTTTTCCTAAATATTGCCAAACGATTTCGGTCCCGTAATACAGTGGAAGGTATGCGTTCCCTTCATCTGGCTACATACCCTTTCTTTTTCAGATACGCAATTGTGATAAAGTTATTTTTCTAGATGTATATAATTGTTACGTCGCAAACGTCATTCATAGTTTGGTATATTCCAAAAGATTAAAAATCTAGAAAGATGAATTATTGTAAGTTGTTAATAGGTATAACATTGTCGATGAGGATAAACCGTCAATTTGAAAAAGATACGTTAGAACTTGATTAAAGACAATCATGGTGGAAAGCAGCCACACTTTAAGGATTAGTCCATTCATAGTGGGTGAAGACCATAAATCAAAAGGAGATCACCGAGGCTTAGATTCTTGTAAATAACATACCTCAAAGAAGGATGCAAGGATGTCTTATAGAGGAAGGAAGTCAGGATTTTTTTTAGTTTTTTTTTTCTAAGATGTTTCAATATATTTTTGAAAGTTTGTTAAAATTCTGGTGGTAAATGCTATATTTCACTGTCTATTACAGAAGTATTCTATGTTTTGTATAATGTGTCTGTCCTATAAATATTTTCATGCACTTGAAAAACTTGTAAGGTAGTATGACGGATGACTCCGACCCCATAATACCTATGACGGGGAAATAAATGGGCTACGAATTTGCGTGGCTGAAAATTAAAAAAAAATAGTGAATCGTAATCTAGATGGACATTAGAACTTGGTTTTTGTAAACAAAATAACTGAACTGAAATGACTGGACCACTATTTAACTCTCTAGAATTCGGGAACTTTTTAGAGGAATATGGGTTTCGCCATCATAGAACAACTTCAGAACACCTAGAGCTATTGGAGAAGCAGAAACAAATATTAGATAATGGACAAAGACAAACAATAAAAAAATGGGATAAACCAACATAGACTTAAAAGGAAAAAAAAAAAAAAAGGAAAAAGGTCAACAGCATACGGACATGAGCATTATATAACCTTTGACAAAATGGATACAGCATTCAGGAAAAACGAAAATCTGATGGTTGAACAGTATAATGCATCAATATGATGCATCAAAAACAAAAAGGTTTCTTTAAAATGACAAGCATTGGAGAAAACGATTATTGCGTATGACAAAAAGAAACCAGCACCAATGACAGAATAAAAACTAAAAATCGAAAATATCAGTACATGTATTTGGTTTCCGTTGTATACTGCTTAGTTTTTCTCCTCAAGTTGTTGATCATCTGAAAATGTATTAAAAATGTTAAATCAAATATGCATCCGAGATATCTGCCTTGCCTTCCAATATATGCGGTACGCTAACCAAAGAGAACAAATTTTGTACACAATTATCAGGTTAATAAATTTCATAATTAATAATCAGAAAATCTAGCTCATTTCTGAAAGTTGACAACAATATGATATCTGTATACAAAGTTATGTTCATTAAGCATTAAGACTTAGTGTTAATTCACGATGTGCCTTCCACGTTTTATCGCCTTTTTGCGCACTGTGACATTAAGATAAAAGATTTCGGATATCAGTATGTTCCTTTTCCAGAATAGTTAACAAATATAAAATTCACGTAACAATCGATTATGTGTTTAAATATGGCGCAAATCTAGTCACCACTTTTCTATTTTCATACCAATATACTCAATACATCTCATTTTGTTTGATTCATCTCTTTAGAGAAGATATATGTACTAAAAGAAGACCATGTTCTTGATTTGTGTATTTGAAGAAGTTCATGTAATTGATATATGTGTATGAAGACGTTCATTTTCTTGATATGTGTACTTGAAAAAGTCCATGTTTTATATGTGTATCTGAATAAGTTCATGTTCTTGATATGTGTACTTGAAGAAGTCCATGTTCTTGATGTGTACTTGAAGAAGTCCATGTTATTGTTATGTGTACTTGAAGAAGTCAATGTTTTATATGTGTATCTGAAGAAGTTCATGTTTTTGTTATTCGTTCTTGAAGAAGTCTATATTCCTGATATGTGTACTTGAAGGATGCTATGTTCTTCCTATATGTACGTCAGGAAGACCTTTTTTTATGTGTACTTGAAGAAGACCATGTTTTTGATTTGTGTATTTGAAGAATTTCGTGTTCTTGATATGTGTGTATGAAAACGTCCATTTTCTTGATATGTGTACTTGAAGAAGTCCATGTTTTATATTTGTGTCTGAATAAGTCCATATTCCTGATATGTGTACTTGAAAGACGACGCTGTGTTCTTTCTGTATGTACGTTAGGAAGACCATTTTTTATATATGTACCTGAAGGAGATCATGTTCTTGATATGAATTCTTCAGGATGCTATGATCTTAATATGTGTAGTTGAGGAAGACCATTTTCATCATATGTATACTTGTTATTGAAGACCCATTTTCGTAATATGTGTACTTGAAGAAGATTATGTTCTAAATGATCTATGTTCGTATACTTGATATGTGTGATTGCAGAAGACCGTGTTCTTTGTACTGACACTCAAAAGAAATTGTACACGTTTATATTGGACATACCTTTTTATTACAAAGTTTAGAATTACGGATTTTACACCCATTGCACCCGTTTGTCCGATTTCTAAGCGCATATACGACCTTCACACTGACGGCAGGCTGGTATGCAGTTTTTCGCCCGTGCTACCTGTGAAAAGTATATACAGCAACAGGTTGGCCCTGACCGATATCTCTAACAATAATGCAATAATAAAATCACTATTCACTTTTGAATTTCACTCGTAAACACGATGTCACGGCTTCAAAAAGAAAGGAAAAAGAACCAATTTAAGGACTTGTGCAGCTCGTAGCGTAGCTAACGTCGTTAGGCAGTTTAACTGCCATAGAAATACCATTATTAACTCAGACAACATTACAAGCAGAATGGAAATGTAAGGAATCGCCCACGACACGGTAGACCAAAGGCGACAACTGCACGTCAGGACAAAATTTTGACGTTGACGTCTGATGTTACTCAAATTTCAATCAAAAGTAAACCATCGTGTAGTTTATACATTTTTGCAAATTTTAATACCAAAATTTTGCTTAAATAAGCATACAAAATTTCCCTGTAACCAAGTGCACAATTTCTTTTGCGTATCAGTATATGTGTACTTTAGGAAGTCCATGTTATAGATATGTGTACCAGAGGAATTCCATGTTCTTGATATGTGTACCTGAAGGAGGTTTTGCTTTTGATACGTGTGAAGAAAACCATTTTCATTATATATGCGCTTGAAGTGGATCATATCATTCACAAGTTCTTAATATGTGTACTTGAAGAAGAGTATGCTCTTTATAATCTGTTTGTACTTGAAGACTATGTTATCGTGCAACTATAATCGTGTTAAAAGTATTGAACATTTGCATTTTACTATGCATTCTTTCATTAGGACTTTCTGCCCTTTCGGCAGAAAGTCCTATTGGGTTTGTACTGTTTATTATTTTAGATTTTCTTCTAGTGAGCACAATATCTATTAAAGTATGTCAGTTACTTGAAGAATAATTGTGTGTGTCTATACTTGTACTAAAGTACTAAAGTCACCTTTTCAGGTAACCTCGACACTTCTGGGAGACAATTCATGCTTTTACACATGGAAAAAAGTTACTTTTACGTCACTAAACTTGGAAGTCGTACTAATGTTGCCGTTGCTGCTGGAAACCAGATATTGCCAGTGAACCATTCAGATGCTAATGTCATGTACTATCAATTAAGTAATACTTACATTAATTGTGTTCAAATATACTCCGATGGTGACATTTCAGTGAATACGATCAAGAGATACGAAGGGTACGGTGATCCTCATACATGGGTGCATAATGTTTTCCCTGTAGATACATATGGAAGGGAAACGATGGTTTTCCCGGTCTACGCCTTTGCAACTTGTTACTTACTTTTTACAAATGAAAATATTGAAATAATTATACAATCATCTAGATTTAAAACGTTGCCAGAATCATTTGGAAATAATGTATATAAATTAGCATACATGTTATTGAACAAATATGTGAACATTGTACATACAATTTCTGCTACTCATCCGTTCACTTCATTTTGCGCAGCATCTGAACAACCATACATCCAGTTATTCCCGACAGATATGAGTGGACAATCGTATGCTGCACCTGCATTCCTTTCCCCAGTGCTTAGTCGACTTTTCGATGTGAAATTTCACGTACAGGCCTTAGTTGAGAATACACGTGTAACTATAAATGGTAGCTTCGATGATGTTCATCTGATTTACAAGAAAGGTCAACATATCAAAATTGACATCAGTGACACCGGAGCACACTTCTTGTCTTCAAATTTCCCGGTACAAGCCGCACTTTGTCTGACTAAAATTGATTCTGACAACTGTGTACATGCCCTTCCCCTAACAAACATGGCGAATCAGGACTATTCTTCAAGAATGAGTATTCCATTAAAGGTGCTGGACGGCTTTGGATTCACCCCGGATTCCATCAATACATTTAGTATAAACTCGAGTAATTCTCTCCCTGTGTTTGAAGATATGTTTCAAACAAGGTCGACATCCTCGTATGACATCACAATAATTACCGACAACAACTCTAACTGGATTGCTGTACCAGGAGCAATGATTCTCGGAAAACATCTTTCCACTCAAGTAAGTCTTTCAATGGCTGTTTTTCCTGATTATTTTATTAACAATATTATTATCAAAGAATCTTAGTTCAAGGAAACAATAAATAAGTGAAGTAGAGCGAATGGAATATTATTATTAAACCATTGGCAAGCAGCACAAGGCATCCTATACTGTACACTATATTTAAACTATAATGTAAAGTGTTGTATGTAGATATTATGGTCGTCAATTTAATCGTGTTAAATCCTATCATTATTATGTCAAGGATTGCACCAGATATTTTTGTGATGACAACGTCATTTTTTTGTTTACAAAACATATAATGGTTCCATACTGCTGCTTTGTGTTGTACTGAAAACACATAATGGTTCCATACTGCTGGTCAATATTGTTCTAAAACACATGACGGTTTCACACTGGTGGTCATTGGTGTACTGAAATAGCAGTATAGTTCCACACTGCTGGTCAATGTTATACGAAAACACATGATGATTCCACACAGATTGTCATTGTTGTACTAAAAACACACAATGTTTCCACACTGCTGGTCTGGTTAGTGTTGTACTAGAACAAGTAATGGTTCCATACTCCTGGTCTGGTTAGTGCCATACTAGAACAAGTAATGGTTCCATACTGCTGGTCTGGTTAGTGCCATACTAGAACAAGTAATGGTTCATGCTGGTCATGTTGTACTAAAACACACATAGTTCCAAGTGCGGTCAGTGTTGTGCTAAACACATAAGTTCCATAGTGCGTCAGTGTTGTACTAAACACAAAAGTCCAATGTCTGTTGTCTAACACATAGTTCCATATGCGTCAGTGTTGTAAAAACACTGTTCCAATGCGATCAGTGTTGACTAAAAACATAAGTTCCATGCGCGTCAGTGTTGTACTAAAAACACAATGTTCCATAGTGCGTCAGTGTTGTACTAAAACACACATGTTCCATAGTGCGATCAGTGTTGTACTAAAATAAGTTCCTATGCTTGTTGTATAAAACACACATAAAAGTTCCATAGTGCCGATCAGTGTTGTACTAAAACACACATAATAGTTCCATAGTGCCGATCAGTGTTGTACTAAAACACACATAAATACTACAACACATGATAATTCAACACTGGTGGTCATTGTTGTACTGAAAACACGCAATGTTTCCACACTGCTGGTCTGGTCAGTGTTGTACTAGAACACATAATGGTTCCATACTGCTGGTCAGTGTTGTTCTAAAACACATGACGGTTTCACAATGGTGGTCATTGTTGTACTAAAACACAGTTTCACATGGTGGTCATGTTAATGGTTCCATACTGCTGGTCTGGTCAGTGTTGTACTAGAACACATAATGGTTCCATACTGCTGGTCAATGTTGTACTAAAACACATGACGGTTTCACAATGGTGGTCATTGTTGTATTGAAAACACACAATGTTTCCACACTGCTGGTCTGGTCAGTGTTGTGCTAGAACACATAATGGTTCCATACTGCTGGTCAGTGTTGTACTTCAAACACACAATGTTTCCACACTGCTGGTCTGGTCAGTGTTGAACTAAAACTCATAATGATTCTATACTGCTGGTCTGGTCAGTGTTTTACTAGAATAAACAATGGTTCCATATTGCCTGTCTGGTCAGTGTTGTACTTTAAACACACAGTGTTTCTACACTACTGGTCTGGTTAGTGCTGTACTAGAACAGATGAACAGATAATGGTTCCATACTGCTATTTGTTGTACTAAAACACGCATAATGGTTCCATACTGCTGGTCAATGTTGTACTAAAACACATGATAGTTCCACACTGGTTGTCATTGTTGTACTGAAAACACACAATGTTCTAGAACACATAATGGTTCCATAGTGTTGGTTATGTTGTACTGAAAACACAATGTTTAGATTATGTTGATCAATATTGTACTGAAAACACACAATGGTTCCGTACTGCTGGTCAATGTTGTTCTGAAAACACATAATGATTCAATAATTGCTCATCGGTGCTGTAAACGAAACTCAGATATTCCATAGCTGTCAATGCTGTATTGAAAACACATAATGGTTCAATTCTGCTGGTCAATGTTGTTAACAAAATACAAATGTTACCGCTGGTCAATGTTATACACAAAACACAAATGTTAGCGCTGGCCAATGTTGTACACAAAACACAAATGTTACCGCTGGTCAATGCTGTACACAAAACACAAATGTTCCATAGCGCTGATTGAATGTTGTACACAAAACACAAATGTTAGCGCTGGTCAATGTTGTACACCAAACACAAATGTTCCATGACGCTGGTCAATGTTGTACACAAAACCAACAACAACATTGTACAGAAAACACATGTTAGCGCTGGTGAATGTTTTACACAAAACACAAATGTTCCACAGTGCTGGTCAACGTTGCACATAAAAGAAAAAACACAAATGTTAGCGCTAGTCAATGTTGTGCACAATTTACAATTGTTCCATAGTGCTGGTCAATGTTGTGCACAATTTACAATTGTTCCATAGTGCTGGTCAATGTTGTACACAAAACAGATGTTAGCGCTGGTCAGTTTGAACACAAAACACAATGTTTCATAGCGCCGGTCAATGTTGTACACAAAACACAAATTCCATTGCGCTGGTCAATGTTGTACACAAATTATTGGTGTTTAGCTAGAGTACCGAACGGCTCATATTCGCCGTTCCTCTGTCGTCGCCAGAAATCGAACCTAGGTCCTCTCATTTAGACATAAAGAGCACAGTAAGATGCATATCCATAATTTTCATTTTCAGGTGATTCAGGAATTCATTTTGTATTTTTAATTAAAAGTATCTAATAACATAGTTTAAGTGTTTTGGTGATTATATCCCTGTAGACAGATGTTTGCCGTGTCGTTTCCATGGAAACTGTTAATGACAGCTTAGACAATGACTGTGATGGATCAATCGATGAAGACGTATGTCCTTCAGGGTATGCTGTATACAGCCCCGGTATGTATGTCATATATCTATTTATTTTATGCTAACTGATGAAATACTGTATTCTGTCAGTTAGATAAAATCCATACCCCACAGTGTGATGATATAGATCTGCCGCTTATAAAGGAAATATAGCGGCAGTTAGAATCAAATAAAAATAATGTTTTGTTTTGTATGAGTTATATCTCATCTCGATGTGATACAATTTGCTACATTCCAATATGAAGTGTATCACTACTCGATGAGATATAACCCATATCTACCAAAACAAACACATATCATCTATGTATACAGTTCACGAATCCCCCTGAGAAAAACAAAACACCCTCACAAACGAGAAAACACACACACACACACACACACCAACATAACAAAAAAATCAACAGCAAAAGAGCAAAAGACTCGATTTGAAACTGAAATGAATATGTTATCTTTTTCATGATTTCATTTTTTTCATATCTCATGTTCTCTCTTTCTCGTTTTTTTTTTTTAATTTAGTAAACCTTAAAACTAAACAAATGTACGCACGGCTTAGTTTGATGTACATTTATCAGCAGACATTTATTACATCTTTTATGAAAGTTGGTCATATAACTCATATTTATCTTTATATTGAGGATACATAGAAGGATATGAAGGCACATAAGCTGCCAAAAACTATCCAAAATAATTTCTGACTATGAAAACTACCAAATGCATTCTCATCAAAAGCATGGCGGTCGATAGTATAAAGATCAATTATGTGTTTGATGTCTCACCTACGATATTTAAGGCACATTTGGTGCAGGTATAGTGCTGTCTCACTGCGATATCTCGCCGTAGACATGTGGCATGATACCACACCCAGTTACATTATCCTGACACAGGTGACATGATATTCCACCTAGTCTTATGATCCTGATACCGGTCCAAGCAGTCCTGGAACTACTCTCATGTGCTGAGTGCCAAGAAAAAATGGAGACATACCAAATACCTCATTTGATTTTGTATGTCGCGGCCGGGGATAAAACCCATGACCACCCGGTCACGATATGGACACTATTATAACCCGGCCAACGGAGCCCGTAATCAGACAGTGAGAGTACAGGTCTATTGATGATTTATCAATCTCTGTCTCCAGTTATTGAAACAACATGTAGGAACAAAAATGACTCCCGTTCCAACTTATTTTTAATCTGTGTGTATTTTTTTATCACATAGGCAACGGTTATTGTTATACCTTTGTCGTTTGAAATCAGGATCGTTAAATCATGACCTTAAATTTTGATATACATAGATATTTAGTCTTCTGCGACTAAAGTTTGGTCAGCTGTTGTTTCATTCATTTTCACTGATGGTAAAATCTCCTCGAGGGCTAATTCAGGATTATATTGTATTGTATTGGGGTTTACCGTCGCTGCGATAGTATTTCAATTATATAGCGACGTCCAGCTAATTACAGGTGGAGGAAGACCCCGAGTACGCAGAGGTACCCGGGTAGAACCACCGACCTACCGCAAGCCAGCTGGAAGGCTTCCTCACATGAAAAATCCGAAGTCCCTACCGGGATTCGAACACACAGCGGGGAGGGGCTGAGAGATTTGTAGTCCACGACTGTAACCGCTCGACCACGGCGGCCCCTAATTCAGGATTATATGATTATATACCTTACAAGTACAGCATCATTTAAAAATACTGTTTTTTAATGTGTCAGTAATTTCAAACATGTATGTCTGAAAAACAACAACAGCAGCAACAATGCAAATAAGTATATTCCATGTGTCCTATTTAAATGTTGGTTAAAATATATGATGTTTAGAAAGTGAATCCTAACTAAGCTTGCATACTTATAAAAGATCCCAATAGACCAACATCATTTTAAATTTTGCTCTTGTCAGCTTAAAAATTTACGTTTAACTGAAAGCGAGTTTGATATAGAATGCAATTCCTTGAAACATCAAAGCTATAAAATATTAAAAACAGCTCGTTCACAGATGATCAGTAGAAATAAAAAAAAAGAGTTTTCTTCTTATTCGTTGATGTTGGTGAAGTCTTTGTTCACTGACAAATAAACTCGGCAAGTGTAGGTCACATTGCACGAGAAAACGCTATTTTCGTAAACGCCACACTGGGAATATCCGTTAAATATAGAACACGGTGTCCCCAAAGCATGTACTCGCGGTTACGCAACATTGCGTCATCACCAGCTTTCAGCCTGTGAATGAGCGCATGCGCAAAGAATTAACGTAATCAGTCAAGTGACGGCAAATGAAATAGAAAATGTAGGTTTTATAATTTTGAATATAGTTTCAATACCGTTCGAAAACCTTAATTCATTTTGTTCGAAAAGAAACATTTGTAATTAAGAGAGCTATTATTTTGTTAAAGGTACAATCACGGATAGTTACATTGGGTGACCATGCGTCTGTAGATGATTATTGAAAGACGTAATACACTCAGATAATTAAAAATTAAATTCTAAGTCTGTGAACATTTGTTATCGAGATACTTTGAGATGGATAAAAATAAAAAGCAATATCCATGTAATTTATGAGTGATTGAAAAATCATTTTCTAGACATTAAATTGAATATATGAAACAAAGGATTGATCTTTGCTGTGTGGACTGTGATCAACACGGTTGGAGGAATTGTCTGATCTGGATCTGCTCAATGTATCAATGCGTCAAAACGAGTCTTGATGAGGGAAGGGGTTAAAACACATAATAACCCCCAAAACAACAACAACAACAAAAAAAAAAAAAAAAAAAAAAAAACGATCTTGCTCTGTTTTGCTTATCAACCTTATTACATGAGAACATGTTAAACTGATAAATAAACACATATTTAAAATTTATGTTTGGTATTAAAATGGCATTTAATTTTTATATTTCAACTATATTTCAGACCTTGACCTTGACGGTGGATTTGGAGAAGACTGCAGCATGGAATACACTGGTTTGTCACGATCTCTATCAACTGCAGAACTTTAAACATTTATATGTACATTTATTTAAAAAAAATACCAATATAGAATATATTAAAGTAGGCAGATTAGCCTTAAACAATTTTCAGTCTTAACACTTACAGCATCTGTTCAAATTTCAAGTATAAAGCTGATATGGTTGCTTTAAATTTGTAAAGTTAACCAATTATAAGCATGGCGTATGAAGACTTGGTTAACCACTGAAAGTGCCTGGCAGACGTACACACGAGTTTTGCTATTAATGTCCTATTAGCAATATTTTAAACTATTGAATGTGAGAGCCAGACGAAACACTTTGGGAAGTATGAGTTGTCAGAAAAGGCAGGACATATATTAAATATATCAGGGTGTAGTACCGTGGTCCATTGGTAACGACATGACTGCGGGCATATTTCATGGCCTTCCAATGCAGTTCTGTTCCAACCTAAGTACACTCGAGAAGGATCAGTACACGTTGTGGTATCATGTTCCTCAGTCGACGAACAAAGAAATAAGTTTAAACCAGCGACATAGATATAAACATTTTGTTTCAGACCCTGACGCGCCGAACGCTCCGGACCACCCCGTTTGCCTTGTGATTGATAGAAACGACAGCTATTGCTGGACAATTGCCCGGTGCAAGTGCTCGTGGGTTGAAAATCTCAAATTATGGAAAAATCTGACGGATGAACAAAAGGCTGAAATTGCAAATGCCCAAGGCGATCAAATCAAGGCTAAACTATCGGTTAGTATGTAGTTCCTCAACTGGTTTTGTAACTGGAAAATGTGGACCATTCACGTTTAAGGAAAACTCTATTCTAAAAATCACTCTTCATGTTTGTTTTCGTTATGGAACTGATATTTTTCAATGGACTGTAAAATGTATTTAAATGTTTGGGTCGATATAATGTCTTTAGGCCGTTATAAGGCCGTTTCTGTACAATTCATTTTTCGTTGGCATAAAATTTCGTGGAATTCGTGATTAAGTCAATTTCGTTGGTACATGTATGCATGGATTTCTGTTTTATAAGACAAAAAGCCAAATTAATAATCATTTTCATGGGGATTATTTTTTGTGGATTAAGTCATCCTCGAAATCGACTAAAATTAGTCCCTCAGAAAAATTGATGATTATACAGTATTCACTGCATATATTTTATCAATAGCTCATGCACAGTATCAGCAACAAATAAATGCATTATTTTTGTGAGCTTAGTCTACTATTTATCAAATGGATATCTCAGTGTAGCTATTGCCTATTGCGATTTTCCTTTAAGGTAAAGTCCCTGTTATTGTTCCTCTACGTCTTGGACCACTTAACCTCTACCAAGATAACCAAGGTAATCTAATGAAATATTAGGAAACCTTGGTTATCTACATGAAAGGCCATGAGGTCCGAAATATAGCGGAACCATTACAGGGACTTTACCTTAAGCATCTGGGTCCCATTTTATTAAACTTCGAACAAAAAAAATCGTAATCGTTAATTCACAGATGTAAACTAATATTTTTCCTATGATTTTTCTTTACAAAAAGTGTTGTGTTTGTATAATGGGTCAACTTTATTCATGTTTAACTCTGAAGATAAAGACATTATTAGACCCTATTGTACAGGTATTTGAGATAAATCAATAGACAAGAAGACATGTGGCTTGGTAGCTCAGTCGGTAGAGCATTCGCCCTGTAAGCGAAAGACCCTGGGTTCTAGTCCCGGTCAGGCTGCATATTTTCCTCATCCTGTACCCGGCTACACTATGTAGAACATACTAAGACCAGATTTGTTCGTACGAAGTTATGTGAAACGGGCCCCTGATTGGGTAACCAAACAGAGATCCATAACACTGGGGTAAAGAGCAAGTCAAGAGAAGCTCTCGTTAAGTTACATGTACGATCATGTGACCGCGAGATAACGTGAGATGTGTAAACTTGCTCACATCAATTATAAATATACTGAGTTTTCTCTTCAATTCATTGCCGATAAACTAAATATGTCTCTCAGTAGATTGCAGATCTCTTTCATGAGTAATACTGTAAAGCGTCTGTTTGTTAGGCGTCTGCTAGATGTCAAGCGTCTCAGTGACATCTCGTTCAAATCCCGTTCCCCTGTTTTTGCCACGAGAAAGAAAGAAAGAAAGAAAGAAAGAAAGAAAGAAAAACTTTATTTCGGGCCGTTTCTAGTTTTTGTTGAATAGGTCTTTGCACCAGTATTTCAGTTACATTAAAATGTTTTATTTTGTTAGAAAAAATAGACGTAGTAAAATCGATCGTAATGGCTGAGTTTTACGCTTGAATGTCACTTGATAACTTATTTCATGATTTGTGCGGGCACATATCACTCTTCTAGCCTAGGGATACAAATATGTATTGATTATATAAGTTGCAATAACTTGTATCGCAGTCGATGGTAAACACAACTGACAAAGCTTATGCGAAGTGTGCGAAGTGATATTTTCTTTCAATGAATAGTACATAAACATGTTTAATTGATTGTTTGTTGAGTTTAACGTCCCACCGACAGTATTTCAGTCATTTGGAGACTATGTCTACTTGAGAAATATATTGTTCTGCCACACTGCAGTATCACGTCGTAGATATAAAGCAAGATACCACACACAGTCACATTATCCTGACACTGGGCCAAACAGTCCTGGAACTACCCTTATACATGTATGATGAGCGCCAAGTAAGGGCGCAATATCAGTTCCATTTTTACGACTTTTGTATGTCGCAGCCGGGGATCGAGCCCATGACGTCTCGCTCCCGAGGCGGACGCTCTAACCACTCGGCCAACGGGAACGGTACACAAACATGTGCACCGGCGGCAGACCCGGGTATACATCGAAGTTATCAATGTATATAGCCGACCGCATAATATTCTGCTTAATGAATGACCACTATCTGAAAGGAACATGTTTTTCAGGTTGCTAAAAAGTCCCTTTCATCTACCAAAGCGCGAAAAGTCAGTGCAAACGATGAACGTACCAGTTCTAAGAGCATCGGGTACCTGGGCATAGGGTTGTTCGCGGCTTTCTTCAGTCTTATCGTGTTTATGGATCTCTCGTCCATTTTGCGTGATGTCAAAATCTTCTTCAGCAATCTCCAGGACGGCATGATCACTTTTCGAAACCTTTGCAGACGGGACTCAAACTGATCAAGATCTGGACCCGAAGATAAGACTCTAGACATGATTTAGGTAAACGTCGACAAGACAAGATATTTTTTAAAAAAGAAATTACAAGTTTCAATGATGATCACGTCCTTAGCTTTACTATAGGGAAGTCACGTGTGTTGAAACGTGAAAAAGGCAATGATTATAAAGTGACACGGAAAATATTAACAAATATGATTGACCCAATCGGAAATTTACTTTCTCAATACTTAATGTTATGTATAGTGTATATTTGTCTATGAAAAATGTTTAGTGACATCTAAAAAGTCTATGATTGTCAACCAGTAAGTAGGAAACATTACAAAACTATAAACAATTAAATTCACTCTTATTCAATATTTCGGCAAAAAATTGCCTTTCTCAAGAAAAAAAAAAACTTGATTTTTTAGCATGTTCTACATTATAGACGTTTGAATATATAACGTAACAAAACATGTCTGATATGATCATGTACATATATATAGGAATCTATTTTAAGCTTTTCATCACAATGTTATTATGTCCCCCCCCCCCGACATATTGTTTTGTCGGAGTCGTCTGTCTGGCTGTCCGTCCGTCTGCCCGTCTGTCTGTCACACTTTTTGTCCGGAGCATAACTCAAAAAGTATCAAAGCTATTAACTTGAAACTTCACAGATGGATAGATCTCATTGAGTAGAAATGTCACGCACAGGAAACGTAACTTTTGCGCATCATATATTTAGCTCACCTGAGCACATGTGCTCAGGATGAGCTATTAGGATCAATGAATGTCCGTCAGCCGTCCGTCTTCCACAGTTAGTTTGTTTGCACCTAACATCTTCGATTTCGAGTTCGATCATGGCTGATATCGACTAACAAGGTCAGGAGTTATGCCCCTTTTAGTATTAAAAAATGCCAGATTTCACTTTGTTTGCACTCTAGAATCTTCATATCTTAAGTAATCATCTTCAAACTTTATGACAATCTGTATAACCATAATTTCTTGCCCAGGTTCGATTATGGCTGACATTGGCTAATTAGGTCAGGAGTTATGCCCCTTTTAATATAAAAAATGCCAGATTTCACATTGTTTACACTCTAGCATCTTCATTTCTAAATCAATCATTTTCAAACTGTATAACAGTATTTATAGCCATATTCTGACGGCCAAGTTCGATTATGGCTGATATCGGCTAATTAGGTCAGGAGTTATACCCCTTTTGATATAAAAAAAAATGCCAGATTTTACTTTGTTTGCACTCTAACATCTTCATTTCTTAAGCAATCATCTTCAAACTTTATGACAGTCTTTATTGCCATAATTTCTTGGCCAGGTTCAATTATGATTTATATCGGCAAACTAGGTCAGGAGTTATGCCCCTTTTAATTCTAAAAAATGCCAGATTTCACTTTGTTTGCAACTTGGCATCTTCATTTCTTAATCAATCATCTTAAAACTGTATGACATGACAGTTTTTATAGCTATATTCTTACGGTCAAGTTCGATTATTACTGATATCGGCTAATTAGGTCAGGAGTTATGCCCCTTTTAATATTAAAAATGCCAGATTTCGCTTTGTTTGCACTTCTGAAGCAATCATCTTCAAAGTTTATGACAATGTTTATTACCATAATCTCTTAACCAACTTCGATTATGGCTGATATTGGACAATTAGGTCAGGAGTTCTGCCCCTTTTAATATAAAATAATGCCAGATTTCATTTTGTTTGCACTCTAGCATCTTCATTTCTTAAGCAATCATTTTCAAACTATATAATAATGTTAATAGCCATACTCTCTTTTCCAAGTTCGATTATAGCGGATATAGGATAATAAGGTCAGGAGTTATGGCCCGTTAATTAATAAAAAATGCCAGATTTCACTGTTTACACTCTAGAATCTTTTCATTGTTTCAACGACAATGTTTAAAGCCATAATCTCTCAGTCAAGTTTGACTTCAAATTTTGACCACAGGTACTGTTTGGTATGTGGAATTGAAATGACCTCATGGATTATGTATTCAGTACAACTATATTATAATTCAGTAACTTGTACATGCAATAAAGGCAGTTTTTCTCAGGTGAGCGACTTCAGGGCCATCTTGGCCCTTTTGTTTGAGTTATTGCCATTTGTTAAATTTCATACTTATTTTTTGTCCGAAGCATAACTCAAAAAGTATGAAAGCTATTTACTTGAAACTGAACAGGTGGATAAACCTCATGATGGAAAAGTGTCATGCACAAGAACCGCAACTCTGTCATATTTTTGGAGTTACTGCCCTTTGTTTAATTTCATATTTTTATTAAGGCATTACTCATGCACCATGAGGCATAAAACCTTGAAACTTCATAGGTGGGTAGACCCTACGGACGAGAATTGCAGTACACAAGAGACATAATCCATTGCCAAGGTTTCTTGTTGGAGTTTTCCCCTTTCATACAATTTCGTGTCCTTCAGATAACTCCCGTTCGACTCGTGCTATTGAAATTAAATTTCATTTATGGAAAGAAATTAATGAGAGAAAGAGTCATGCACAAGGTTCCTAACTCTAGCCTCAATATTTTGGAGTTATTTCCACTTTTTACAATTTCTTGACTGCAAAAACTCTGTTCTACTTATGCTATTGAAACACATTTCAGTTCTGGAAAGAAATTGGCGAGAGAAAGTCTCACACTCAAGATTCGTAACTCTGGGTGGAAGCTTTATCAATATAGTCAGCCCTTTAACTTTAAATATTTGCATATGTCACTGCGTGCCTTAGTGAATGTGTGTGTGTGAGGGGAAGGGGGTGGGGGGAAGAGACATCAGTTTTCTACGAAAGCAAATCTCTAGTTTCTTTTTGTTTTTGTTATTTTGCGATAAAATGGTTGTCAAACATAATTGAATGTTAATATTCGAGCAAAACACAGGGGTAGGTCTATTCATGTTTTCGAACTCCTAAGTCAGTGGTTAATTTATAAAGAATGGCTCAGTCTGAAAAATAAATTTTGATAAACAATTTAAGGTAAAGTCCCTGTAATTGTTCCACTACATTTCGGACCTGATGGCCTTTCACGGAGATAACCAAGGTTTCCTAATGTTTCATCAAGATACCTTTGGTAATCTGGTTAGAGGTTAGAGTTAATGGTCCAAGACGTAGCGGAACCACTACAGGGACTTAACCTTAATTCTATGTTGGTATGAAAATAATTTCATGTGAATATAAAAATTGTCTGCTTTCTTTTAAAGAAAAAAATCAATGAGTCTGACAGGTTACCCCTTTTTGTACATAGGCAGCACTCCGACGCTTTTCTATTTAATTATTACGGTACATTAATTGAAATTAAACAGAACATATCTCAATAAAAACAACAACAAACAATTATTTGAATAAATAAAACGTATTTAGAGAACGTGTCTCTAATCGTAAATGGAAACCCAACACCGTTATTTTTAACTAAGGGTACTCGTATGTCCGTTTATATTTGAGTTGGAGAGGAAGACAAATTATTTTTTGAAAACCTTGAATAGAACTATACAATAGCCATTGACCCTCGTCAGTGTTGAAACTAGTGGTATGCATGGGATATTTTTATTGTACGTTAAATATATGTTATTTATATCACTTTATAATTATGATTCTGATTTTTGATATTAAACGTCAATGTAAATATTTTAGCACAATTACTTATTATATATTGTTATTTTAAACATTTTACATGGACAGTCCGCATGTTATAGCCTGGTATTTTATCTTAAATGTATATACATCGACATTGTTTTCATTTGTAGTTAGTTTTAATTGTAACAAAAATTTCCTTACATTAATTGATTTTTTTAACAAATAAATCAATAAACCACATGAAATGAAATAATAGTACTCATCCTGTAGAAATCAAGAAACAAAGTAAGATTTTTCTCTCTATTTTTGTTGTGTTTGTTTTAACGTCCAAACGACAGTATTTCAGTTATTTGGAGACAATGTCTACTTGAGACAGATATTGTGCTATCACACTGCAGTATTACGCAGTAGACATGTGGCATGATACCACACCCAGTTACGTTATCCTGACACCGGGCCAACCAGTCCTGGAACTACCCTGAATATATGCTGCGTGCCAAGCAAGGTGTCATTTTTAACGACTGGTAATTGTCGTCAGTTTTGCATTTAAAATGTACTGTAAATAATGATTAACATGTTAAACGTATGTTTGGTTCTGAGTTTTAAATGAAAGGTTCATTAGGTTATTTTACTATTACTTAAATATAAGTGTGTGTGTGTGTGTGTGTGTGTGTGTGTGTGTGTGACCTGAATACTGTACATTTTATCCATACATTTATTATATGTTATTTTAAAATTAAATCAATTAGTCCGGTGCCATAAGTGTGAATATATAAATTAGAATACTACATAAAATTATATACAGGACTTATGTTGATTTTATTTTAAGAGCACATTTTGTATTGTGTGAGGCCAGAATTACACCAACAATTCTTGGCGCTAAGTAAAACTTCAATACCTAAGGGCGAATTTCATAACTCTGGTTTCTCTAATGCAAATACCCAAATGTTTAATTTCCCAACAATTATTGTTAGTTATTAAGGTAATAATTCTTTTCAACTTAGTCGTGTACTTAAATATTTCATAAAATAGTAATGGTGGGATGTGTGTCTACCTAAGAGTTTAAGTATTACTTAGCGCTAAGTATTGTTGGTGGAATTCGAGCCAGGAGGAATATATTGATATTTATGACTACGTGTGAAATACAGTTATACCTTTTATCAACAATATCATATCTACTTCAATCAATGTAATAGCTTTTTCACATTGATTTCTTTCTCTCTGTTGTGTTTTTGAAATGATCTTTGAGAGCGATTTAATTACAATGTGACTTTATATTTATTGATTTGATGTCATTATTTCTAATGTCTCGTCCAATCAGCAAGACGTTATTTGAAATAGGCATTGATGAAACTGAAACTGAATGATACAATCTTATCATTTACAGTGTATGATATAGAGGACATGTGATGATTTATAGATGTATGATCGTATTTTCTTTCACGCGTTGTCATAGAAATGAGGAATTTTCACGGGTGGCGAATGCAAAAATAAATATATATGTTTTCTAAGACCACACGATCTTACAAGAAAAAACAGCAATGTTTTATTTATTTCAAGTTTTTTTTTTCTGTTACGAGTAACATTATCTCCCCTTATAGGAGATAATGTTATATCTCTTCTGTGTATGGTGATTTTTTCACGAAAAGCGTGGAATGAATGGCTGTGTTGACTTTTTTCCGCATTTCGTCTAATAACATATGGTGAATATTGTGTTTTGGGTAATACATTATGTGGGCTTGTGTGGATGTTTGTAGAGCTTAAAAGTTCCTGCTTGATAACATTTTCATGAAATGTAGTAATTCTCTTTGTAGACGAGTGATTGGTATTCTAATTGGAACCAACTGTGCACCTTTAATTGCAGATTTGTTTTTCATACTGCCTTGATCGAGACTTTATATTTACAGAGTCATGTTAAATCTTACTCTCGGCTGTCCTGGCCTATTTGATTTATCCACCAGGACTTACCTTGAACAATGCAAATAGATGAAATTCAAAAGCAGATTTAAATTTTCTAGATGTTGAGATCACCATATCAAATGGTATTGTTTCTACAAAAATATGATAAGTTGGACGATTTCAACTTCAATATTGTTAATTATCCTTCCCTTCATGGTGATTCACATCGTCATATGGTATTTATATGTAATATACTATCTGACGTGAATTGTTATTTCATATCAAATTTTACTAAACGAGTTATTATAAAGCGAGTCTCTTCCGAGCATAATAACATTTTATGAATTGATATGAAATGACAATTCATGTCAGAAGATTCTTTTTCTCATATGACCTATACTGACAGTAAATCGCGATCATAAGAACAAACAAAACAAACTAAAAAAAACTGTGACGAATTACTATTTGTAATCTAACACCTAGAAAATAGTTCCAAATAATAACTGAAAATAACGATTTAACGTGTGTAATTCCCATACATTTTCAAAATCATATGAATAATGCATCTGCTTGATCAATGTTAATTGCATTAAAGTGTTCGAGTTCAATAAACTATACATGTATATACCCGCGCGTGACGCGGAGTGATGTAATTTGGCCTAAAAGTTATATGTAACGTGTATAATATAAGAAAATATGTGATGGTTATACGAAACCGGAAACAACTATTTGAGCATATAAGATCATTTGATAAATCCCAATATTACTAGGTGTGCACAAATGTATGTTTACAAGAATTGAAGATTTCAACGACAAGAATTTGTGTATTACTGACGAATTGTTACAATAATCTTAAGACATTAGATTTCACAAGTTAAAGAAGGCATTTTCAAAATTCTTTCACCGAAATGATTTTATTTCTTCCAAATGCAATAGTAGTATGAAAAAACTTATGCAACAAGGAATTAGCTATCCTACATTTTTATTGGATTGTGCTTTACATGATAAATAAAATCAAGGGTCTCAATAATTTTTCTGACTTCTTTACAAATTTTGCCAGAAGATATAATGCTCCGGGAATTTTTTCGGTGCACTTCATTGTTTGCAATTGTCACTTTTACTGTCATGAACTTGCATACGATGACTGGAGAGGTGTCGAGACTACATGAACACAGTGACTTTAAACCTTTATTTTGGACAGTCACTGTTGGATATTTTGTCTTTGCATCTCTTCAGTTGTACCCTATATGAGTGAAATATCTTAAGCAGTCACCATGCTCATAATGTGCGACTGTACAGTAGGTATAACTTCGAAAATTGATTGGTATTTCATTGTATGCTCTTTTGGAATGAATGCTAGGCAATATATAGTTTAAATCTCGGTAGATAACTCTAGGTAGATAACGTTTTACCATCAACATTAATCCTTCCCCAAGTGGTTCTCTTTTACATGGAGCTAATTTTATTTTGAAGTTTATAATTGACTTTAAGTGGCGTCATCATGGTTTTGGATTTATCTCAAAATGTCTGATTTGTTATGTACGTTTACTTTATTTTTTCTGTGCCATGGTTTTCATTCCTATACATTATTTTTGTTATGGATTTTTATTCAAATTCATTTCCTATTGGATTAATTGAATGTATCTTTTTCTTCCGATGCTGGTGCCTACTGTTAGTTGTCTAACTATGATGGGATATTTTTATCTACGCTAGGAAGTGCAAAGTTGGAGCCCCTTGACACCTGGTTAAAGCACTCCAGTCGGTCATTTTGCCGACTGACCGTTCTAAGTCGGTAACTGTCGGTATCTCGCTGCTTTATGTAAGGTCCTGTCTCCGTGTTTTTGTCCATTTACATGCAACTCCTTCTCTTAATATGTGTGGATTTTTCATAGGACCTTTTTTGTCCTTATTCATTATACTGTTAAGGACGTCTCAGCGGTTTTTCACTGATTTTAAGTTTGATATATTTTTATATGTTCTCATATATTAAGCAGGATAACTTTAAAAAAATATATATAATTGAAAGTATATTTGCCAAATATTGAAGTTTAAAAATAAAAAAATCACATATAAATTATGTGTTTTTAAGCAAATCAAGAAAAACAACAAAAAACGGCTTTATCTAAATAGAAAAAAAAGGGGGGGGGGATACCTTTGGGACATTTTCATCTTAAAAAGGTAAGTAGTTTAACGAAAGAAAATATACATAATTTTCATATTTTTTTTTCTTTTTACATTCGGGCACAAACAATTGTCCGGGCACAATGGAAATGTTTTGTATTTTCCAGACATCTTTGACTGTAGTTTCACCTGTCACTTATAGAGTATAATTTACAAAGTGCACCGTAGTTCTGTGGTACCATACCCGACTGCGGATTCGAATGTTGTGGGTTCGAACACTGGTAAGGGCAAGGATCTTTCATAACCATTCCAGGCGCAAAGACCTGGGGCCCGTTTTCGTGAACATTAATTCAAAGATGAAAAATTGAAATGTTCCAGTGCAATAAAATGGATCTAAGTATTTACATCTTATTGTACAAAAAAAAAGTCAAAAAGAACTTGTGTCTCAATAGATGTAAAATAAATAACTTTTTATTTAAACTAACCAATTTACAAATTGCAATAAAACAATCTGAAAATATTATTTAAATATGTTCTGAAAGTATTTAGAAATGAAAACTTTCTAATTTTCAACAAATTTTAGTACACAATGATGTTATACCATAAGTTAGATCTCTAAAACGGGCATCGTTAACCCCTATTTCTAATTCATATATATTTTGGTTATAGCCTAAAGAACGTATGTGCATAAGTGTCTCCGCTAGAAAAAAACCCGCTGAAACGCCCTTTTTAAACATAATATGTACCTAAGATTCCTCTCGTTTTGCTGTGTATTCTATAAGCTTTGTGCCTTTTGCAAAATAATGTGATACATTGTTGCTGTTGTTTTTTTTTTTATAATTATATTGTTGTTATTGTTGTTATTTCTATTAAACCGAGTGCAGTTAACCGTTTATAACAAGAATGTAACCGATGAGGTTGCTATAGCGATGAAGCTCATCATTTCTGATGTTTTAATTTAATTACAGGGAGACTCAGTCTATTAATGAATCGTCAGCGAGAGGAAAAATACTCAGCCATTTAAGAAAGTAGCCATCATATATTTCTATCTATATACTTCGAATTAGCATATATTCTGACTATTTGTTCTGTCTGATGTAAAGAAAAATTACTTTCTGACATTGTGTGAAAATTTGAAGTCGCTGCGATTTTTCTTTCCAAAGACATATTAAACAGAAATAGGAAACTCCTGTAAATGCCGATTGAATGTATTGTTTAAGCACATAGCAGATAATTGAATATCGCAAACATTTACAAAAGTATGGAAATATCACACAGGAAAGTAATTATTTTTCTACTACAAGGAATTATTTTCAGTTTGTTCTATTAAAAAAAATTAAATTATGACTAAAATTCAACCAGTGTAGCAAAAGAAAAAAAAAAAAAAAAAAAAAAAAATTACAGTCATAATCATGCAGGTACTTTTCTATTTTACATTGTCAATGTTTCTTGACTTATTTCAATATGTAAGGTATCATTTTGATGGTAATGTTAGGTTTTATAAAAAGATATATAATTAACTTTCATATAACTTCGATGGAAAAGGAGATATTTGAAAAAAATATTTTCGAGAACTGGACAATTTGTTATGTGCTTTTGTGAGATTTAAATTAGTTTCAAATCAGTTGATATGTTTTTGTTATTTGAACGATATGACATAGGGATCTATCTAAAAAATGACACTTGCTTTGACTCTGTTATATAGCATTTACTAACATACCTGCATTTAGCATCCCGATAGCTTGGTTTCGTTGATCATTATTCAATCTTGACATTTTTGTTTTACTTAATTTTGCGTGATTTTATTCAATTGTAATTTATTTCCGGTCAAACAGTGCAAGTGCAGTCAGATACTATAAAACTAATTTCAACCTGTGCTGCACAAGGCGCACGTGAAAACCATTAAATTTGGTTCTTAACTAAAGGGCCTGGTTTACGACTGATAAACTTATTAGGTCATCAGGTACACAAACGATTGCATGTACACAGTTAGGTCTGTGTAAACACAATCTTATTAAAATCATATCCTAATTTGCACTCCTCTACTATCCGCGATTAGGATTTGACAACATCGCATTAGGGGTCACGTCAGATTGACCTTTTAAGTAAATTATATGCATAAGCAAGTGCTCGATTTTAAACCAATTAAATACCGCGTTTCTAACCGACTTCGGTAAAACATTTGTCACAGGGTGAGAAAAATGTGCAGCTTGACCGGGACTCGAACCCGGGGCCTTTTGCTGACAGGGCAATGCTCTACCGAATGAGCTACCGCTCTACCGAATGAACTACCCGATGCTTAGACATCTTCCTACGTTATTGTGAGATTGATGCGGTTACTTTTCCCCCAATCTCCTACGCAGTGATCTCCCCTTACAGGATTAGATCTCTGCCATCACAAGATTTTCGTCAAGATTTTTGACGATATGATTTTTTTTCAATTTTGATTTTTTTTTAAAAAAGTAAACACGGTTTTGCTAATGTTTCAAGATTTAAATGTTTTAGATGTGAACTGAAATAAAAAATAATTTAGGAAACAAATATTATGAAATGAATATCGCACCGTTTATTTCCGGTTTATTTCAAAAACAATGGCCGCCTTTGCAGTTTCTAACAACTTTACAAACTCAAAGGCGTTTACTATTTTTCCATTACAAGACCGGCATATACCGAGTAATCTATTGGCCTCCACGGCTTTATTAAAGTTCTTTTTCAGTAAAAATGAATTTTTTTCAACCAAGTCGGTAGACTTGACACCAGTACTTAAGTTATAGTGTCGCTGTTTATTACAAACAAAACAATTATTCACGGACTTCTTCGGCGTTTCCGCCATCTTGACACAATCACGTGATAAGACCATCATCACGTGATTTTCGTGAAGGCAGTGGTTACTGGCCGTAGCGTAACCGGTGCGCGGAGTTTGCTTTTCCCCCTGATATACCGAACGATTCCGTAGCCGCCGATTTGATTGGCTTATACAAAGGTCAATCTGAGACGGCCCTCTATACGATGTGGTCAGATCCAGTTAGCATACTGGATCTGATTTTAATGAGATTGGTGTAAACATGATTTTAAACGAGATAGATCTATTAAGAATTAAAACGTGGCTTCTTTCTTATCTTTTCTGGCTGAGTATAGCATATGTAAAGACTTTGTATACAATATACGTTGTGCTGTAATGAGGCAAGGGCCGTATTCAGAGAGAAATGCAAGTCAAATTATTGAATAAGGAAAGGCATAAATTATTTTTGATAAATAAAACATATGTATCTACTTTATCATTAAAAGCTCTTTACTTTGACTTTTGCCTTTTCATTCCGAATTTTTTTTTAAAAAACCTGTTATAGTAAATATTTGGTCCTATCATCTTGTAAATCATTTTTTAGCTGGAGAAATAAATATATCAGAAAGTATGGGATAAATAATTTTTTACCAAATTTAAGCCAATTTTAAGGTGTGGGAATACGGCCTCAGCTATGCAAGTCGGTCATGAAATGTACATGTATCAAAAAGAAAATATGTAACAGAAATGTTGAGCTCCTGTGCTAGCAAAGATGTTTTTGAAATACCATGGGGTTATTTTATTATCCCCCGGAGTAAATTTAAAATGGTCAGAACAAGTATGTACATGTGTTATACATGAGTGTCATCATTTATTGGTAAAAGAAAATTGAGAAGAAATGTACGTTTTCTTAAAGAGAAAGTATGTGTTGTATTTGGTACGTGATTTGCATTTTCTCCAAACGTCTGTATAAAAATACAGTAAAGTATTTAATATTTATCACTAGATTACCGTTGTTTTATTTAATGCTTTTCGGTGGATTAAAGGGAAATATCAGTAAATTAAAAATGGTAAATTAAATATGTTTCAGAATAAATGTCTATGTTTTTAAAAGGGACTACTGAAAGGCAACATCGTTAATTCTTATTTCAGTTGATTACTACATTGAAATAAATTTTCGTCAAGAAATACTAGAAAAGAAATTTGATTTCACACTTTGCTTGTGTTCATTTTCTTTTACCTTTTTTTTTTTAGACCGAATACGATTTATAAATGCAACTTAAAGAATTTGGGGCTCCCAACAACGTAAAATGAACTCAGTTGCGAGGTGTAAAGTGTCACAGAAAAGCATTAAATAAAAGAAAAGTTTATTTCAGAGGAATATTGGTTTTGATCCCGCTGAATGAAAAATAATATTCCACTGAAACCAACAATTATCCTCTATATTTTCAGATAGACCAAAATACCAATAAGAACGGATTTTTAGTTGGACAGTCGAATTAATCAATTTTACATGGAAATGTTAATAAAGAAATAATATTTGTAAAGTGATATTTGCTGTAAAATCATTTATTTTTCGTTAACATTAAATTTCGTGGATTGAATAAGTTTCAAAGTTTGTTCGTGGAAATAAATAGTCATGTATTAGCATTTTTTTTGTTTATTGTGATTAATTCGAAATAGTTCATAGGTAAAAATATTCGTGGGTTTGACGTTCACAAAGTCAATGAAAATAAACCCACACGAAAAATAACGTCTTTACAGCATATATCTATAGAGTATTGATTGAGCAATAAATATTCAGCGTAACACATTTTGAAATATATGTACGAGAATGTTACTGGAACACAGTTTATTAGTTTTATATCAAATCCGTCCTGTGCAATAAATATTCTGTTACTGTCGATGTAATCTTGGTTTTTATACTTATTCCGAAAATACACGTATTTTGCAGTATTTGAGAGAATACAGAATGCAGTAAAACATATATTTAAGATTAATTGTATTTTGAAAAATAAATCATCTCCCGTAGATCTACTGTACATTTAATTGACATGTTTAGGTATAGAAATTTCGTGGTGTATTGGCTATTGTAGATGGATTGAAAAACATTTGTATATAAAAGGTGGCCATCAGAAAATCTGTCAAATGGAGTAACATTAAAATCTGACATACATATATAGATATGATAATCCAGTACTATTGTAAGTGTCAAAACTCTTCTTTATCCGTTTGCATACTTATTCTAGTTAGAAATATCTCCTTACCACTCAGATGCATCGTGTCACAGTCAAGTTGCTTGATGCCAAGCTCCAAGCTTAGAGCTAAATGTTCAAGTGCCATTTTTACAATTTAAGTATATGAGTTTAGGATAGAACCCGCAACCTCCCGTTCAGAGGCCGACACTATACCAGCCGGAAACGGTTTCGTCTCTACCTCTATCATTTCCTACAAGGGCTATAAATACTACACAACTGTTGATATGCTTTCGAGATGTTTTGTAGCGGAGAATTGATATATTTTCGCCTAATTGTTTGACAAATAATTTCTAAAAAGATTTATGCAGTTAACTTTTCGAAAAGAAATATTTGTTTAGAAAGTCCAGTGTGCGGACAAGCGCTTTGGAATCGATAGGTCCCGGGTTCGAGTCCTGCCAATGACTCTGCTAAAATCATTGTGAAAGAAAGTTACCCCGCACTGATTTCGATTCATTCATCGATTCCTGAGAGAGCGGTATAATTCCACAGTTCTTTAACCTTGGCTGCCATAAGCGGAGTAAACGACTTTCCCAGAGAAATCGATAGAAACTGAATACCAATATAAATCTCAACAATGTACATAATATTTTTTATATTAGTACAAGTTTGTAAGTTTTACGTTTTCCCGACGTAAAGGGAGGGGGTCATTTCAAAACGTTTTCAAATGCCCGGGGGGAGGAAAGTTCAATCGTGGGAGGGCATTTGAAAAAAGCTTTTATGTTTCAAAGGAGAGGATTTTAAAAAACGTTTTTAAGTTACCGGGGGAAACTTTACACCGTCATAAAACTTAGAAATGTTATAAAATAGCATTACTTTTTACATTGAAGTTATTTTATTTTGAATTTACGGGTATATATCATTATCATACTGTAAAATCATTAATTTCTGGTAACATTAAATTTCGTTGATTATGTACGTAAGGGAATTTCGTGGGTACATTTATTCGTGAATCTTTGTTCTAGAAAACGTGAGGTCTATATAAGAGACAAAGTTTCGTGGGGATTAATATTCGTGGAACCCTCCACGAAATCGACGAAAATTAGCGTCCAACGAAAATGAATGATTCTCAGTACTCTGAAATTCTAGTAACTTAAAGAATAAGTGTAAAATGGACGTTATAATGAATGATTATGAATGGCGGGCAGTGCATGGCATCAACATATCACATGACAAACATGACGTGAGACAATATGATTTGATAGTTAATGATTTGTCATTGAAATTTAGACAAATTGACGAAAAATCGAATTCATCTCACTTGTGGAAATATTTCTTTCAGAAAGGTAAAATGCATTAATCCCATCGAAAAGTATTTGTAAAAAAAAAAAAAAAGAAGAATTTCAATAGGAGAAAAGATATAATTTGGCCAAGACAAAAACTTCAAGCATATCAAGAAAAAGTTATGGAGCAATGTCTATAAAATTCTCATGTTTGTGAATCAAATAACTTGACTTTTGTTAAAATATCTTCAAAATAATAAAAAAAAAGAGTCGATTTAGCCCAAAATACATCGTCAAATGAAAACCCTTCTACGTTTCCGTAGGAAATAGAACATTGAACATTGAAAATAGACAGCTATGCCTTAAAGAAAACTTCAAGATAGACTGCTGAGTATTCTGTATAAAATGATTCCTTTCTTTGCCTTGTGATAGAAAATGGAGAAGATAACATAAGTTCATTCTAATGAACGCATGCGTGAATTTAATGGATAATAGACTGCTATGTTCCACATAAACGTAATTGTAGCGATTGAAATGTGGATTTTTTGTCAATATAACTGTTTTGTAGATCTATTAAAACAAAATATCCACGTTTTTTATTATGAATTGTCGATTAAGCGTGGGAGCAGTAGTTTATTTACACGCATTTCTTTAATGCGTAAATTTGTGAGTAAAACTTCATAAGACAACACACATCATAAAAGAGAATTATGAAAAACAATGGATTAATAACAAACGTGAAAAATATATTTCGCATTGTCGTGCAGTCGTGACCACGCCCTTACAATCAAGACATCGCGAGGACGCGACATGGCAGAAATTGCAACCATACAAAGTTGACGAGCGATAACTTCACCATATCCCTTACCCTAAGGCGACGACGGGATGGCACGAAAACTGCTGCTTGTTGTTATTTCGCGCTTTACTATATCGCGAAGCAGTCGCGACAGCACAACTTTCTAACGTTGTCATGCTATAACATCATTGCAGTATCAACGTTTCGTCGTGACTGCGCGTTAGAATGGCGCCGTCGCGACAATACGCCTTTGCGACAAATAAACGTCAAGGTATATTCGCGCCGCCATGCTGTCGTTACGGCACCCTTATATAGAACGACATCACGAGAACACGAAGTGGTCGAAACTAGCCACCATACTTTTCTATGTTTAGATCGATCCATTGGTTTTAGATCCGCTTACACTTATTGCGGCGTAAGTCGCATGTTGCCCGCATATCACGAGTCATCCGTGGCTGTCATGACACATTGTTATAAATATTTTACAACGATTTGAAACTAAACACTCAACTGTATTAAAAACGCATATTTATTTTACAAAAAAGACACTCAACGTAAAACCATCAGAATGAAAACATGTACATAGCGTATGATTTCTTCCGATTTACTTTCAATCAAGAATGATGTTGTATTTTTATTTCTTAATTTATTTATTTATTTATTTATTTATTCCATTTCATTCCTTCATTCCCTGCCACAACAAATAATATATATTTTAATATCTTAATATTAATGTCCACAATGTCATAATGACTTTAGTACCTGGTTATTTTGTTATATTCGATTTAATGTAAACATAATTACAGTTTATTAAACAATTCCTGGCAAAAAAAACGTAATCAACTTTTCAATGTTTTGTTTTTGTTTCTTCTTTAATTAATAGACGTATAGAATATACACTCGGTAAGCCCTGAATACATGCAAGTCACATATACTTATACAAACTATCATATTTTTGTGATGATTATTTAAAATACGAGCACGGTTCGGCACCTTTTGGTTACATCATAGATTGCTTCGTGTCAAACAATTTATAAAAATGGCGTTAGCCGCCTCTTTTTCCAAAAAAAAAAAAAAAAAAAAAAAAGAAAAGAAAAAAATGTTTATATGTTTTAATGCTTATCAAAAAATTTTGTTAAGAAAATCTGCATTTCCATCATTAGAGCATATTCCGTTGCTTCAATATGTTATGTGTTTCTTGTGTACGAGTATCTGCTTACACAAACATATTGATGAGGCATATGTTTTATATATTTCCAAATTGTGCTGGCCAGAAAAATGATGTTCATATTGATATTGCATACTTTAAGATACGTTTTATATGCTGGCCAGAACTAAACATGCTCATTTATATGAAACAGCACAATAATTTCACGATATATTTTATTTCTTTGATTAATTTTGTATAGGAATGGAAATCAGTTTGCAGAATCCATAATCGATTATCTGTACAATCGGTTCTAATTCATCGATAACTTTACGATTTACAATCGGTTTCATGTTCTTTTTTATTTCTCTCATTATATAATAGATTATGTGTTTTTGGGACAGTGACATGAACATTACAAACATGTCAACAGGCAATAATATCAACTATTAATTAATTATTAATAAAAAAAGTATTAACCAGACTGTATGGTTGGCGTCTATTACACACACATTTATAACTATAGTTGATTAATATTTCCACACATAAGAACTACGTTAAACTTGACTTGACTACTTTATTAAAAAAAATGTAGGCAGTGACAATGCAAGCGGGCCCGAGCTGTGATAAATTTGTAGTTCCGATTGGAATAGGAATCCGGGGGGAACTCCCCTGCGATTTTTTTTTTAAATTTAAAGCTGTAATATGTATTGTCGGGAAATTTTAGAGGGGGCGCGCGCCGGGTGCGCCCCGCCCCCTTGAATCTGCCAGTGAAAGTTACCTATTACTTGAACAAGATTATTATAGCCATTAAAGCAGCTCGTTCACAGATGGTCATTGGCTAAGAATTTGATTTTTAACAATCTGTGTTTACTACGTCTGTCACTACTCATATACAGACGCATGGTCACCCATTGCAACATTCCGTGATTGTTTATGAAATGGCGGTTTCTTCGTCACAGGAAATATCGTAACGAACGTTATTAAACTTATATTTAGAATAATAAAAACCTATACTTAGACATTCTATTTTGGCGTGCCGTTACGTAACGGATCAAAATCACTTTTCGCGCATACGCTCAATTCACAGATTGAACTTAAAAAGTCGCTACCCGGAAATGGTGAAGACGTCATGTTGCGGAACATGTCACGTGGAACCACAGGTGCTTGCTTCGGGGTTACCGTATTCGATTTTTAACCCATTTTTTAAGAAGTGGGCGTTTACGATAATAGCGTACTCCCATGCAATTTGACCTACACTTGCTGACCAACATTAAAGAGAGAGTAGAAAAAAACATGAATGCAGACCTCCCCCCCCCCCCCAAAAAAAAAAAAAAAAAAAAAAAAAAAACGTCATAAGAATGCACTATTCACAGCTTTAAATTAAAAAAAAAATGCGGGGGAGGTCGCCCAGATCACCAGTCCAACCAGAACTACACTTTACACCCTTCTCACGGCTTGAGCAAAGCATTGTCACTGCCTACATTTTTTTAATATAGCGCCCCCTTCCCCCAACTTGATCTTCTGGATCCGGCACTGTATTTCTACTGCGTCTTTGCCTTTCACCAAATACTATTTTTATATTGATAACATCAATATCATGTTCGTGAAGTTAGTTGCCTGGCTGCGTGAAGTTAGCGGTTCAAATACTGTCACTTATCACATATCCCCTCAAAACAGACAAAAATCAGTTATTCTTAGGATTCTTTCATAAATACATCAGGCGCAAAGTGTTAGCTACTCATATGTATAGATTTATCTTATAGTAATTCATGTAAATTCATGTAAAATAAGTAAATTCGTTGAATTTATATCACCCTCTGAATGAGACCGTATGAATTAAAAAGTTATTAAAAACTTGTTATAAAAGTTGCCTATTCAAATCTGCATATTGGTAATTTTTACAGAGGGAAATAATTCAATAAACAATTAAAGTCATTCTTTAGCAATATTTCGGCATGACTTGCCTTCGTCAAGGAATAAACAAAGGCAAGTTTTGTCGAAATATTGGTAAAAATTGTTTATGGAATACCGTGAACATGAAAAATTGTGGACATTCATCATTCCACTGTCTAAATATGTATTCTTGCAGATATGTTTCCATAGGACACAGAAGCCCCCACTTTAGGTCTTTGTAACACAAAAGTATTGAAGATATATGCGACATACATGTAGCTATTTTTTTTTTGTTTCACCAGCTGTAAGCAGAGGTAACACTCCGTCGTCTGTCTCTCCTTCCGTCTGTTTGTCTGTCACACTTTAGCAGGTGACACATGTGTTCCAAAGAACACTCTTGTTGGGTTCATAACTCTGCAGTATTGGAGAAAACAGCAAAAACCACTCTGAAGGTACACATATTTACATGCTGGGGAGAGTCCTTATAAATTTGTGTGACTTTTGACTGGTTCACGCAGTTTGGAAGATATATACGACACAGCCTTTTAAATTAAAGATAATTCAAGAGTCGTTAGCCTGCACATATTAGGTGAAACAGCACATAAAATTTTGTGAGCTGCTGATTAGTCCTTTAAACTTTTGTGACTCGGGCTCATATAGTTTTGGAAACATAGGCAACACAGCTATTCTTAAATGTTACTCAAGGGCCATAACCAAACAAAAATCTAAACCTTAGATGTCTAATTTAGCGAACTGATGAACATTCCTGTAAAGATTTGCGAGATATACGCAACACAGCTATTTTCTGAAAATGTAAAATGAGAATAACTATACATATATTCGGTAAACAACAATTTAAACCCGAGGTTTCCAACATTGAATACCGGTGAACATTCCTGTAGAGTTTTGTAACTCTGGCCTATTTAGTTTTTGAGATATAGCTCTGGACGGAAGAGAGTGGGACGAACGGAAGAACGGATGGGCTAACGGAAGGACAGAAGTAAAATGTACGGACGGACAACGCCAAAACAACATACCCAGTTTTTTATAAATGGAGAGAGAGAGAGAGAGAGAGAGAGAGGAGATTATTCCAATATAACAAATAACTCTCTGACATGGAACAGTACAGATAATGCATTATTGACAGAAATGAGCCTTTTAAGTTCTGCTCTGCTAACAATATCAATCAAATTATGGGTGATATATATACCATATTGATTTTTTCATCAAAGTTTTGTTTTATGCTTACTAAAGTGAAGCATGATAAAAGGGTAACAAATCAATGTATAACAGTAGACAGTTCTTGACTTCAATATTACCGTTCTGCTCCAGGTTTATGGATATAAAAGGTACTCATTCATATACTATTCACCATCATCTTTGTCAATGTTTTAAAATCAATGTTTTTGTAGATAAATGACGTAATTTAGAATCATACTATTCAGTCATGAGTGAAAATAAATTCGACAAGTCTCTGACACGTTTTGCACCACAAGTAGAGAATAATAGATACTTGTGTACTCTTGCTCTAACGAGAATGTACATATATTATTTTTTTCCATTTTCTTAATCCAAACTCGTGTTTGTCTCATATATTGTATCACTTATGGCTAGCTTTCAAAAGGAACCAAGAGTGGGAGGTCGTGGTTGCGATCCTCGACCGGGACGTATTGGTAGCAACCTGCTTGGTCCCCAGTATAAATACAGGGTAGTTTCAGGATTGTTTGTTTGTTTGTGGGTTTAACGTCCCACCGACAGTATTTCAGTCATTTTGGAGACGATGTCTACTTGAGACAGACATAGAGCTGCCACACTGCAGTATCACGCTATAGACATGTGGCATGATACCACACCCAGTCACATTATTCTGACACGGGGCCAACCGGTCCTGCAACTACCCCTATATGCTGAGCGCCAAGTAAGGGAGCTATAACAGAACCATTTTTTAAGACTTTGGTATGTCGCGGCCGGGGCTCGAACCCACGACCTTCCGCTCCCGAGTTTCAGGATTAGTTGGCACACTGTCAGGTTAATATGACTAGATGTGGTACCATGCCACATGTCTACTATAGTGTGGCAGCATTTGTATTAAAAAAGCGTAGTCTCCAATTAACTAAAATATGTCTTGCAAACAAACAAATAAAGGAAACATTTCAGAATATTATTCCAAATAATAATGCAAACTTTAATGTCAATAAATTAGCTAAAACAGGAGTCAAATATAAATGTGTTTGATGTAATTGAAGAATCGGTTTATCTATTTATGTATACATAAATTATGTTTGTATTAATGTAATCAATTGCATTATTTGCAATTGTATACACATTTTTATATAGCGGAAAACAATATGAATAAACGTCTTTCTTTCAGTAGTTCTCCAGTAATTCAGTATGGTGCAAATTGATAATCAAGATGTTTGATTCGTTTCAGGAAGCATTTGTAAATATTCTTTATGTTTTGGGATTTATATATATCTTAAACCGTCCCCGGTGGCCGAGTGGTTAGAGCGTCCGACTCGGGAGCGGGAGGTCGTGGGTTCGATCCCGGCCGCGACATACCAAATATGGTAATTGTATAGCTCCCTTGCTTGGCGCTCAGCATTATGGGGGTCGTTGCAGGACTGGTTGACCCGGCGTCAGGATAATGTGACTGGATGTAGTATCATGCCACATGTCTAGAGCGTGATACTGCAGTGTGACAGCATTATATCTGTCTCAAGTAGACATAGTCTCCAAATAATTGCATTAGTGTCGGTGGGAGTTAAACCTAAAAACGAACGAACGAACAAAACATGTATATTTCAACATATATATTTAAAATAAAATGTATTTTGTCGATTTTGAAATAACCAAGAGAGTAAGGAATACTCTGAAGAGCCTATTTTGCGCATGACTTGACACTTTGTTCATATATGCATTAGTGTGTTTATGGTGATAAGCTGTTAATGCTAAAATGAAAAACAAGGTATATGTCCTGATCTGTGTTTTGTTCACAGACACGCCGATATATTTTATGTCGCCTACATCAATCATTGAACATGTCACATCCCAGCGGTTATAAATATTAGATAATCTGATAACTTCACTCAAATATTCCTTTAAACACTATAAAATATCAAATGTCCTTTCTTTCCTCTGCAGAGCACAAGGCAGTACATGTTCATGTATAATAAAGTTAATGAATTATTAAAAAGCTACTTGTTAAATGAAGCCTGCATTGATATACGTATGCTGGTAAATAAATACAGACAAACTTGTATTAGGCAGCCACCCAAGGGACGGGCCACAATTGGCTGCTTAAGACAAGTTGGCTGCTTAAGACAAAATATAGTATCGGCCATTTTTGATAGTACATGTAAATGTATATATGCTTGCTTGTATGTATGTATATATGTATGTTTACCTTTTTATATGTATATTATACCTATACACAAAGTCTTTCTCCCCCCTTTCAATTTTTATCTCTTTCTCTTTCTGAGTCTTATACCCATAACAAAGTAAATATTCAACTGAATATATCAAAAATAAACATGTATCTTAAAAAAGTTAAATAACTCATAAGTGGGTTTTGATGTTGCGTCGAGAAACCAGCGGTAACAGATATCGTTAAATTAACGTTGGGTGTTGTTCGCCATGATCTTTTTAGCTCTAAATTTTCGCTCTCTCAAACTCTCCAGGTAATTCCCGTCCTCTTTTTGAGATATTCTGGATCTGAGTCAAGCCATCGTTAAATTCAGCTGCGATTATTCCCGAACTTTTCCCAGCTTTGGGAAGTTTCAGAACTTTCATGTTGTTTTCTAGCATCAGACATGTTCGTTTAGACATGATGGCATACGCGGACACATTACCGTTATATTCTAAATATTCCATTTTATATCACCATAGCGATTTCTCGTTTTTTTGCAGCAAACAGTCGATATTCTTTGATGTCGATTATATTTTGACAATTAGTGGTATTATTGCCATGTTTCCCCACCCCCACACACACCTCTCCTTGCATTTTTTCAGCGCGTCTATTCTACCACTAAACGCAATTTAAGAGAGCAATATCACTATGTAAATATTCTATTACACATGTTGATGAGCCAGATAAAATATTGTGAACATTTATTGATTTTACTAAAGCCCTTTGACTATATTGTTGGGGGAAAATCATGGTATAAATGGTAAAAGTTTAGAATCAATGGATATATAACATGTATAGTTTTACAGTCATTACATTATTTAACAAATTTGTATTTGAAAGTTTTAATGAATTGGGTAGTGAATATGAATGTTAAATGTACTGTACACAAACTTTATATCGGGTTAAGTCGGAAGAGCTTTTGCATTAACATATATTATAGTACTGGCCTAGTATCAATAAATGTAAGATTACTTACAATATATGATGTTAAAGGGAATTAATTAAAATATTGTTAACTAGACTTCATTGCTAACACGCTAAGACATGTGTTATGTTCCTTTAGATTATATGGTTGTCTCAAAGAGTTTTTTTTCTTACCTTGGTTAAATTTTTGGTTTAAGCCACACCTTAATGAGTTTAATTCATCAAATGTTTGCAGATCCATTACATAACTTCATCTGTCATCCTAGACAGAAAAGATAGAAACCAGGTTGAATAAACCTATTGATTTGCCTATTGTTGGCAGAAAGCGATTTATTTACGATATATTTTAGAGGATGAATTTCATTTTGTTCCAGAATGTCCCATATGGTCGAACATAAGAAATATTACCGGTAGAGACCAATACTGCTTCAATTAATATCTCTTTTTAATAGTGAATAAACAAGTACAATAAACACCATAACATATTTTGAAACAACAACAACGTCAATCAAAAAAAAAAAAAAAGAAAAAAAAAAAAAGACATAACCCCCCCCCCCCCCAAAAAAAAACCCCTCATCACCAACAACAACAACAATAAGATATGCACTATTTAACAAACCTTTTGAATCATTTATATACTTTTACTCGAAGTATTCATTTGAATAACTTCCTTTAAATTCACTCTTGTGCTGTAATTATTCAAGGCGCAAAGTACTGGTCCTACCCAGGAACCGCTGAGACCTTATGAAGGTTTCAGTTGGTTTCCTTATGATGATTTCAGTTGGTTTCCTTATGAAGGTTTCAGTTGGTTTCCTTATGAAGATTTCAGTTGGCTTCCTTATTAGGTTTCAATTAGTTTCCTTATGAAGGTTTCAGTTAGTTTCCTTATGAAGATTCAGATGGTTTCCTTGTAAAGGTTTCAGTTAGTTTCCTTATGAAGGTTTCAGTTTTGTTTCCTTATGAAGATTTCAGTTGGTTTCCTTATGAAGGTTTCAGGTGGTTGGTTTCCTTATGAAGGTTTAAGTTGGTTTCCTTATGAAGGTTTCAGTTGGTTTCCTTATGAAGGTTTCAGTTTTGTTTCCTTATGAAGGTTTCAGGTGGTTGGTTTCCTTAGGAAGGTTTAAGTTGGTTTCCTTTTGAAGGTTTCAGGTGGTTGGTTTCCTTATGAAGGTTTCAGTTGGTTTCCTTATGAAGGTTTCAGTTTTGTTTCCTTATGAAGGTTTCAGGTGGTTGGTTTCCTTAGGAAGGTTTAAGTTGGTTTCCTTTTGAAGGTTTCAGGTGGTTGGTTTCCTTATTATTGTTTCAGTTGGTTTGCTTATGAAGGTTTCAGTTAATTACCTTATGAAGATTTCAGTTGGTTTCCTTACGAAGGTTTCAGTTGGTTTTCTAATGAAGGTTTCAGTTGGCTTCCTTATGAAGGTTTCAGGTGGTTGGCTTCCTTATGATGGTTTCAGTTGGTTTGCTTATGAAGGTTTCAGTTAATTTCCTTATGCCACCAAATAATGACTCTGTAATTAGAAATGTGTGCCTACATGTGTGCCACGGGTAAAAATAAACAGTGCAATGTAAGTTCAATTACGAATATTAACCTATGTATATCTTTTTTTCATGTATGTTTTTTTTTTTTTTTTTAAATATCTCACCAAATGTCTGCAGACGACCCCATCTGTACATATATACTTCTTTACGTTCCCTGATTCCAAATATCCAATGGTATGTTGGCAATTATTAGATAGACTATTCGAAGATAAATGAGCTATTCTCCTCACCTCGGCAGTATTCACTTGAAACTTTACACATGTCTTTGGGATCATAACTGTAGGCCACGTAGGTCACTGACCTAAATTTATAACTCGAGCATGGGTATTTTACTGAATAATTACCTTAAAGTGAAATTTGAAAATTCATGGTCTAGGGTTTGCGTGCTAGTTTTTTTCTTCACGACCGCTGAAGGTATTCACTTGAAAATTTCGCACATGTCCTCGGGTCATAATTGTTGGTCACTGACCAAAACCCATAACTCTAGCATTGATTGTTACTGAATTATTACTCTTTGTGAATCAGTTATGTGGATGACTAAATACTTCGCAAATAATGTCCAGGTGCATCATATCTATTGACTGAATTTATCGTTAATCATTGACCATTATGAACTTTTAAATGTTAGTCAAAGTTTTGCGTGAAACTTAATAAATGGTGGAATAATCGAGTGCGCTGTCTTACGGACAGCTCTTGTTTGTCATTTTGGCGGGGCTATAATCGAAATCGAACCAACAACAACAGATAAACAACAAAAAGAAAAATAAAGAAAACATAATTGTCGTATGTCGGGTGGCGGTGCACAGCAGTATTTCGTATATGTCAGACGAAAAGTCCTTATTTTTATTATTTCATTTATCCTTTTCTTTCAAAATTTACAGGTAATTTTGCGACATATTTATATCCGGGTTACCCGGATGGGCGGGGTAAACTATAGATTAAACACAGTCGAAGCTGTGTTTTTAGGTCTGTAACGACAGCATTTGACAAACATACCAACCAAGGGATCGGCCTCCATTAACCTCTCCATGTTTTTGATTCATCAACCGTCGGCACCATTCTGTACCCACTAATTGCTAAATTAACATTCACTCAAATAATCCAATAAATTATCTGCAGTACAATTGGAAGCTTGAATATGTTATTGACAATCCGGAAAGAGAATTAGATGTTAACGATAAAATTTTGTATGACAATGAATACCGAACAGCGGGTATTGATTTCGGCCACTATAATAATTGTTACGGTTGAAAACATATAGCATAAAAGAATAAATTATTTATTAGAAATAGAGGCAATGAGAACTGTTAATTATTATTTATTCGTTTGGTTATTCAGTCTGAAATAGTGACAGGTATCGCTGATCCAGACTGTGAGTATCTACAAGCCGATATATGATCAGGAATATTTTATTAATATTCAACGAGCTTTGCCTGAGAGTGGAAGCCAAATAATAGAAGGAATATTGACTTCCGTCAGTTGATAACCGAGCTGATGTCGCATTTATTATCCTATCAGAACACAGAAAGGTGAAGCCAGTCTGTATGTAAATGGCACCACTGCAATACCATTGGAATTAGCACTTTGCGCAATGATGATCGTTTTACGACATGCTGTTTCTTGGCAGCAATAAAATAAATACATTCTATCAAACTGAAGCATGCATCGTGTTATGCGTCAGTGACTCGAAAGCGACATCTAATATATTTATTTGACGGAACCACTGCTGGTCGGCATGTGCGACTGGATTAAATATTTGATTATAATCGATTAAATCAGGAAAACTCATATGAGGACAACAATTTAGTGACAAAAGTGATTCTGCTCTTGATGTTTGTATATCAAGATGGAGAAAAAGTCCAACTTACGGGTAAGTATTATTTGTTTTGTTCTTCTTAAGATAGGCGCGTAAGGGATTTTTCCTATAGTGGACATTTTTCGTTTTAATTCATGTGATGCAAAATGAAATTTATTTTTTCTTTCAAATTTATTTTAGACATATCGTCCATTGAGTGCCAAAAGTGTTACCAGGCTTCTTTTTTTATATAAGTTAAGGAACTTTGAGTTATGACCTAAATTGCTCTGTATCTGCTTTTGTCAGTTAACTAAATAGAACACAATATATATAGCATTATGTTTTACTTACATATTGTTTTATTATAGAATAACTCATAGACATAATTTAATCTTAAGGTGTCATCTGGTCTCGTGTTTTCTTAAAATAAAAATGGTTATTACGTATTACTTTCATACTAAGACTCAAACCATGGCCATTAGTTTCAATGGGGATTTGAGTATGAAAATCTAATTTGAGCCTAAGATAGTATTTTCGAATTTTCGAGAGCACGAGGCATGGTGCGCGTTTGCATGGTTGGTGAGTGATATGAGGAAAGGTCACGTACTGAATCTGCTGGTCAGGTCACATTGCGACCTTTTAAACAACATATAATGACAAAAATGATATCAGCAACATGATGCAATTAAAACTCATTACGTTTATTATACTTGTACAATTTAATTTATCCGCGAAAGGGCCGAACAAAAAGTTCCAAAACCCCCATTAAACCCTATACTACATACAGAAAACATGACAGGCTACAATGTAAATATGTTGGTAAAGCATAACATAATTGTAAACAATTATATACAAAGAGATTCCGATTGGACTTGTTACCTTTAACCCAAGGCATTAAGATCACATTATCTATTAAACGCATATACAGGCCTAATCCACTCATGTACTTGTACAATCAAACATTCTCTGAATCTCATTTTTGTTAACTTCAATGTGTTATATTGTTCAGCCGACTGTACATGGCATAATCATTTCAATCTCATACAAGAAAAAGCGCTCAAAAGAGTCTGTATTAGCTGAAACTGTTCGCCTTGATCGCAAGACATGAATCTATTCACTATTCATTCATATGGTCATTTCTAGCATAAGCATACAATTAATTATCCATAAAGTGCCGTAAGTTCACGAGGCAAAAGGTCACCGATGGAAAAT
>CM037777.1:69983356-69997406 GCA_021229015.1 Solen grandis
TTAAAACCCAACGAGACAAAGCAGAGGCACATGTTAAAAGGTATAAAAATAAGGGAAATATGTTCAAAAGTGATTGTAAAGCATCATCAATTAAAAAGATTAGTAATAAAGCAATAGTTTGATATATAGTAATAAGATACTTTAAAATCATTTCTGTTTCATCATTTATAAAAAAAAAAAAAAAAAAAAAAAAAAAAAAAAAAAAACGCGTTACTGAATGCTGTGCACGTCTCTTCATTCTAGTCATGCTTTATGTATTTTCATCACATACTACATGCATCCAAGCATTGAAAACAAACCTTTTATGACTTTCAATATGCATGCACCACTAGTTGATATGTACTGCGACCATTCGAATCACTGTTTTCGTCCCCTGTGTTATATATATTCTCATAATTTGAATAAATAATCTTTGTCGTCGAAACCATTTTAAGAAAAGCCATTGACTTCAATGAAATTACTCCCTTAATGTTACGGGAAGTTCATTTTTTGTCACATTCAATTAAACAAGTTTACAGAAATTTTGATAATACACTGACGATAACACACAAAGAAGCTGGCACTTTGCTTTTTACGATAAACAGAATATATTACATACGATTATTATTTATTAAAAATATTTAACTCGTTGATTTCATTTTGATTTGCAGTGTTACAGGAGTGCTCAGCGATACACTAACATACGAGAAGGAAAAAGCAAACTTGGAAAGGTAAAACAATATCAATGTTTATAAATGATTAAATATCAATCAGGTCAACAGACAAATGCAAATGTTATTTTACAATGATTTGAAGGGGGAAACTTGTGTTTGGTAAAAAGATAGAGATTAAGTATAAGAAATAGTTTCACGAAAAATGTATATTGAAATTTACATTTTACTGCATTAAAAGCAAATGTAAGTAAACATAGTCATTTTGAAAAACTCTTTTTTGAATACACTTGAATATTAAAGCGTCGACAAAGGGCACGATATAAAAACCTGAATTATCTCAATGTTCATTTTAAGTTTTAAATCCTTTTCATAAAAAAATATCATTGTGATACTATTTCTTTCAATTTCTTAATGCTGAGCTGTTATTACATTTTGAAACGCGTTCTGTCTGTGATATTGCATGATAAAAATACAGACTTATGACCCTTTCGTCAGTCTTCTCTGATCATCAAATCAGCATATTTGAGTTATAAAATTTTGCAATTTTATTACACAAACGTGTTATTTTCATCTGCTGAAGCGTGACGGAGACGAACAGACAGACGGACAATCGACGGAAAATTGATCCATATGTGTCACCTTTGCTTACAGAGGGTGACACAAAAACGGGTTGTGTAGAATATGTATAATTACAATTGATACAAGTGTTACTATCTTTGTAATAAACTTATTACATTTTGAAATGTGTTCATTCTGTGCATGGTGCATGATAAAAATATAGGCTAAGGACCCCTTAGACAGTCTACCTTGTCTAATCAATTTTAGTTTTGAATATTTTCTGACGTTTTCGATAGACCTTCCGTATGTCATCGTTGACGAATAAAATAAATAACTACATAAACTGATGACGTAGCAGATAATCAAATTTTGATTCGGCGACGGTTTTACAAATTCAAATGATTTCCGTTTACGGACCGTTTTCATGAATACTCGCAATGCAAAATGTAAATAATGAGAGTTTTTTGGACTTCCATACAAAATACTAAAAGGCGTAATTTGATCAACATTTTCAATGCGTTTAACTGTTATTTTACTGAAGATATTTATACATTATATACCAATTGTTTTTGTCTAAAAATGTCAATGCTCTTTTATATGTTCCTTATCATGAAAATTGTTTTATTTTAAAAATGATAGACCTTTACTGTGTAAACTTAGTAAGATCAGGTCGTCCAAATGCCCCCATAAATGTACTAAATATGAACTTCTATCCTTATATAATTAACAATATTGGGACATATCTCAAAAACATATCAGAATAAAAATACTAAAAGGTGGAGTACTCAGTACTGGTTCTACCCAGGAATTTGTCTCCCGTATATCCGTACTCTATATCGGAAACGTAAAAGAACACAAAATGAGCTAGGGTATCATACCCTTGTATCCAACCATTATCTATTGCTGTCTCTTCAACAAAAGAACAGGACCCACACGCGGGTAATCCTTGACCGCAAGGTCTGAAATATGGCCATAATAATCAGAAGATGATTGCTAGCCATTACAAAAGAAGAATGGAAGGAGAACATTGTAACAGGCTTTTGAATTCCTTCGATGAAATGCGCTTTAGTGCAGCGTGCACATATTTGAATAACATTATCTACTCCCTTCGGTAATCGTATACACGTGCCTCTGATTTATAGAATTTTTTGTTGAAATAAAATATCATGGTAATTATATTTTGCAGGACGCAACAACAATTATACAAAATTGAAAAGGAACAAAAGGCGTCGAAAGAAACCATCAAAAGGTTAACCAATTTATGATAAATAATTACACATACACATGTACTAGTTTTAAGTAATTTTACAGGCGTTTCATTATCTAAAGGAACTGACGCAGGCATTCGTTTTTAAGAGAGCAACATTTTATATACCTTACTGTTCAAGTAGCGTCTCTCATCAATACTTCTCGGTTATTAGTGTATGTCGGTACGTCGTCACGTCGACAGGGTACCAGCATTTTGGAAAGTCGTAAAAATGTGTTTTGGTTCCCTTGTATTTCGCTCAGCACATAAGGGTAGTTCCAGGACTGGTTGGCCCGGTGTCAGGGTAATGTTACTTGGTGTGGTATCAAGCCACATGTCTACGACGTGATACTGCACAGTGTTGCAACACTATGACATGGTCTAAAAATCACCGAAGTACTGTCGTTGGCATATTAAACTTATTTAGTAATAGATAAACAAACAAAAGAACAATTTGGATATAATCTTTAATTGAGTTAGATAAAGTGGTGCAGTATCATGCATCGATCCCAAATCAGGTTGCACTATCCTTACACCAAGGCAACCAGTCCTGGAAAAGCCGTATTTATTTTTAATCTTCGCTTCCATTGGTTCTGGCTGTTTATTTCTTTATCATTAATCAAGGCCACGATATTTACTTTGATCAAGACATGTTTAAGTTTTATTTTTCATCTCGGTGTCCATACCATTTCAGAATGACGAAGAAAAAAGGCTAACATTTCGAACTTACTGATGAATTTCAGCTATTATTATCAAAACATGACAGAAGCTTCAGATGGGTTGTTTATGTTATGCTTCTAAAGACCCTTTTGTTTTGTAAAACAATGTGCCCTTTTATCACATTTTTACACAATGTATTTTTGTACCGAACGCTTATTTCTTTAACACAAGTCAGAGTGACTATTTCTCTATATCTTAGCATCATACCCGTCCCTTTAATGTCTGTGGTAAATTTTACCAAATAAGTTGTTTTAGTCGTTTTTTTGTAACGGGTGTAGGTCTCTTTTAAGAACTTTATTTATCTTTATTTTTCCAAATTTCAGATGTTAGGTGCCCTTAGATTATTGAATCAAATTAAAAGAAAAGGTATCGTATCTTCCGGATGCTATAATGAATCTCTTTAGAGGCATGTTATTTTTTATATTTTCGTTCTAGATTGACAGTAGAATCCGAAAATCTCAAGGAATCGCTGACGAAACACCAGGAGACTATCACAGAGAAGGAATTCGAAACTGGTTTAGTAATTTTGTAAGCTTTCATATCATTATTATTTTCTGCAAAATATACAAGGAAAACGCAGATGTCATATACATCAATGGTGTTACGGTAACTTCCTTAAGGCCAACCAGTTCTCAAATATGAACTTGCTATTTTAATATTTTATAGAATTGTGTCCAATAATGCATGTGCAGAAATCATCAAACAGAATAAAATAAAACATAGATAGATGATAACCCCCTGGCACACCCAGCAATAAATAATACAAAGTTACGGCAAGCGTTGGATATCAAGCTTATGTTTCTAGGCGCTTGAATTTAAAAATGTAAAACAAACAACAAGGCTGATCAAGACTCTCTTTATTGTCAGAAATCAAATTGTAAAAGTAATTCACACAAAAAGAATATTCATACGTTATATAAAGGGCACCATGGTAACGTACATGACTGCGATCTGATTGTTGTTTGTGACATTGGAAATGAACTTAAAGTGCTTCAGATTATATATTCACTTTGCTATACGGTATTTTCATATTATGACAGAGGCAAGAAACGTTTGTTTTCCTCGAGTGAGATAGTAGTTAGGGATATTTTCGATTGAGAGTAGTAAATTAGGATTTAAATAATTCACACTTTACTTAACTTTCTGACCTACACAGTTACTAATTGGGCTTAAAACATGCACATCGCCCCATAGACTTCAATGTTACTCATGGTTCATACATACTTCCAGGCATAAATTTAGGGCCTTTTCAGGGTCTTTTTAGGGCTATTATGGCTAGATTTAGGGATTTCATAGCTAAACAAGCATTTGACTTAAGGTTCTTAGTTAATTATACAACAGCTAACCCCTTTAAAGTGTCCTAATGTAGCCTACAACAAGAAACACATTATTAAGACAGGTGGGAGCTTAGTCCAGCATTATAATATTGCAGAAAGCTTTTAAAATTGGTGCTGCATTAAGCATCCAATTTAGGAATCACAATATATAAGTGGTTGAAGTAACAAAGTAACAGGGTTTTGCTCTTATTTATCATTGATACACTCTACAATGATCTTCCCCATATTTAACAGTCTTTTTTTAAGTTATGTGACCTTTTTCACTGATCTTACTCTCCAGCTGAGTACACAGCAAACTTTTGTCCTTACACTTTTACCTTAGAGCATTTGATCTGGCTAGATGTGAAAAGTTCCTCTACTTTTTCTGCCTTCACAGCAAATTCACCCGCTGCTTTATTGAGAGAGTCATACTCTAGTTTTGCATGCTTTGCCTGCTTTTTGAGGTCAGCAAGGGATTCCATACATTTCCATTTCCTTTTATGAGCAACTGATGTTTTGGATTCTCTCTCTTTCAGAAGATACTGATCATACTTCTGTCTTGCTAGAGATGCACTTTGGAGCAGTTCCTAATTTGAACATTCAGAACACCACCAGCAGTCATAACATAGTCACATATCATGCGCTGTGCTGTAATGGATTGTTCCTTCAGAGTCTCCGTGATACTAAATCACATGCATTCATGCACGAAACTTTATATTGATGTATCGATATGACGATCCTCACAGCGTAAATCGGATCTCATATTGATTTTAGGTATTTCGTCAACAGGACTCATTACATTGTTTGAGTAATAACCATTATCTTTGTTAGAAGGCTTAAGTCTGGTGCAATTATGAAATAAACCGTGAATAATCACCCATGTCTCGTGCAGCACAGCAAATAATCCAAACAATTGTGCAATTTAGCACCCGATATAGTAATATATAATTTTTTCATGTCTGCCCCGTCAGCGTATTTTAAACACATATGAAATATTGACGCAACTTTCTGTCAAAATCATAACCTTAAGTGATTAGATACGAAACAGACTTTGATGTAAGGTCGGTCTCGGAACGTACTGAATGACAGTCATACATTTTTAATATCATAATGTAAAGGTTGTATACAAGTATACACCAAGTATGATGTTCAATCGTCTAGTTAAATCATTTGCTGCTTGAAATCCGCACAAGATGGTTATTCTTCCAACAAAAAAGGAAGATTCAAAACCAATCAGAATGGCCTCGCAAACAATAGGCTTCACACCCCAGGAAATCGTGCCTACACTTTCAGTTAAGCCAAGCTATGCCCCTGTTCATGTATGTACTCAACAATTTAAATGATTCAAAACTATGTTTCTATGCTATTTCATCCCTATAAGTTGATTGTCGTGACATCTCTTTTTATCTCGATATTCGCAGCACTCACCACGGCGCCAGTGTTGGTTGAAGGTCTTTTTAGAAGATTAATATCTTGTATACCATCAAATATATTTGCCTTCAACTTAACATATAATATAAAAAAACGTGAATAATTATGACAAGTCACATAACTCTGTCAGCATTTCTTACGCCCCTTTGGGGCTCAGAAAAATTGGGATTATGTTTTTGCCTGCACTGGATTTCTCCTCATTTAATGACCCATTATATTTCATGAAACAATTATGAAAAAAGAAAAGACAAAACAAATATTGACATATTGAATTCAACGCAAATGGTACATAATGTGCAAATATGCCATAAAATAACTGTTAAAAGTACTGAAAATATTAATCAAATCACGCCATTTAGTAGTTTGTATGGATGTCAAAATACTCTCATTGTTTACATTTTGAATTAGGACGGTACGTAATTGGAAATAATTTGAAAATCAGACATCCAATCACAGTTTGTTTATCTGGTTCGTCAATAATTTATGTACTCGCGATTCGTTAACGGAGATAGTCTATGGAAAACGTTAACAAGAAATATCTTTTAAAAAGATATTCGGCGTAGTTAAATAATTGTCAATTGTAACAAGTAAAGACACTTCGTTTGTAACCATAAATCGCGTATATCCGATTATTGTTTCAAGATCCTCACAATAAACTGATCAACTCCTCCGCAGTAGTTACCTCCCCTGAAGACCGAGAATTTAATGGGGATTGTAGTCTAAAAATAGACATACACCTTCTTATTTACTTGTTTTAAACGACATTGGTGAGGCATTCCTAAATTGATAAGGAAGTGATAAATTTTCATTACTGTGTTACCTTTAAGGTTTTATCTGAAAAAAAAAACAAAAACAACCTGTTATATCAAGTAAAAAAAACAAAAACAACCTGAATAGTTTGAATATCCTAAAAATAGATTATACAAGTCATTGCTAGCATTGCATTTATTCTGGCTTCATTTGATTTAAGAAGTAGGTCAAAATCAATTTTATACAGCTACGCCGAAATAAAATGTCTAAGGTATGCGGAATATGCAAAGCAGTCATTTTTGTAAACAATGTAATGACCTTCAGTAAAAGATTATTTCTTAATTATGCATTGTAGTATTGTATCAAAAATGTGTAAGTACAGATTGCATCTCTTAACAAATCTGTAACACACATTTTGCTTTTCTGTCCGATGAATATACACTGCTTTTGGAAGAAAAATGGACCTTTGATAAAAATACCGTTTTGGAAACTTCGGATTTTCGATTGAGTCCACCGTGTAAAGTCTTTTAATTCCATTTGTTATACAATTATGTATCTGCAAACAAATTAAGCAACTCCGTTCTTTCTTGAGAGCAAATGTAAAAACCATGGACCAGTACTTTGCGCCTGGGAAGGTCGTGAAGAATTTTTGCTTCCATAGAGGTTCAAACCCACAACCTTCGGATCCGTAATCGGATACGTTACCACTGGACTGCTTTTCATTTGGCTCGTCTTATATTTTACAAACCAATCTCTTCTGTGATTAAGAACACAGAACTTTAAAGCAGCTGTTGTTTATAGATTTTGTCTCTATATGTGCACCATACTCATGGCAGTCTCATTTTCATTTCATTGTCGAGAACTCCAGACGCCATTTTGGAAATATTTATTTTGATTGTTGTTGGATTTTGAAAGTTATTTTTTAAATTTAGTTTTAATTACCATTGAAAATTTATTTCATTTGAAGGGAAGATATTGATGCATTTGATGATACATATATAATATAAAAGTGAGGGATCGTTTAGTTCATTTTTCTTGAAATAACTTCTTATGCTGTCGAGAACTTGATACTCCATGATAATAATAATAAAAAACTGTCGCACTATCTACGGTTTGCTAAGTAACATAAGTAATTTCCTCGTTAAATTATCATGATCAAAACGACACTAAATATTTATTCAAATTTGCTGCCTCCATCCTCACTTGTTTATGTCCAAGATTATAGCATTGTGAAACTTACATTTATATCGAAAAGGAAATACCTTTATTTACTATAGATTAAAATTGAACACACCGATGTTGATGTAACATGACCCCCCCCTTTATTTTCTGCACAGAATGTCTCACATCTATTTTTCCCGCCAAGTCGAGAAACATTCAATTGATAGAGAATAAGGTAATATGAATATTGTGTCCCGGCCTCAGTGCAATAGGTTTAAGTTGAGCAGGGAAACTTCTAAGTAGCATAGAATATATTAAGACATTTTACCAGACAATAGAAGCCTACGCTCTTCTATTGTCTGTAGAAATGTCTTAACATACTCTATCCTATACGCAATTGCCGGTCATAAACAAATTTCACAACAGTTTAACATTCAACTCGAATCTATTCAAGAGAAACTCCTCGTCATATAATTTTATGAAAATGTGTATGAAAATTCAGAACTGATCGTTCTTTGGTCCAAAAAATAATCTTCAGAGTGTTTAGATGTTTCCTTGTTTTGATTTTTCTACTTTGTACACCTTTAATTCAAACCAAATACATGGAAGTAGTTCTTATTGATTGAAAAGAACATTTGCCAGTAAGGCAGAGCACTGTCAGTACAATGATAAGAGGGATTTCAACTTCAATATTTTAAACTTCCACACCTTGATGGTGATTCATCTCGGGCAACATCTTATGGTATTTATAAATCCCAAATTACTAGATTTGCACGAATATATACAAGAGTTGAAAAATTCAACGCAAGTAATTATATTTGTATTCCTGAAACATTATTACAACATTTTAAGGCTTTAGATTTCACAAGTTAAAGAATGCGTTTTCAAAATTCTTAAACCGAAATGATTATATTTCTTCCAAATACAGAACAGTATAAAAAAACACAAATGCAACAAGGAATTAGCCATCCTGCATTTTATGGGAATGTATATCAAAAGATTTATAAAATCAAGGGTCTCAATAACTTTTCTGACCTTTTAACAAAACTTATCAGGATTTTTATTGTTGATGGATACAAACTGTGAATTCGTTGGTGTACTACATCACTTGCAACCGACCTTTATACAGTCAAAGACATATAATGCTCTAAATTGCAAGATGACTGGGCAGGTGTCGAGACTACATGGACAAGATGACTTAGTATTTATTTTGGACAGTCATTGTTGTATATTTTTGTTTTTGCATCTCTTCAGACGTATTCTATGTGAGCAGTTACCATACTCATAATGTGAACTGTACAGTAGATATAACTGTTCTACATTATATGCTCTTTTGGGATGAATGCTCGGCAATATATTGGACTCTTTACCATAAACATTAATTCCCAAAGTGGTGCTCTTTTACAGGGTGCTAAATTCATTTTGAAACTTGACGTCATTTTGACGTTATTACTTTACTGTAAGTTGTCTCACTGACAAAAATAAAACTGTAGTAGAACAAAATATAATACAAACTAAAGTTTACAAATGAAATGACTAAGTTAATTATCTTCATTTATATAAACAGTCAGTATGATCCAAAGTTAATATTTTAATTACATTGCTGTTTAATAGCCATCTTAAACGGAATTAAATAACAATTGTTTCAAACACAGTCAAATGTTGAATTAAAGAACCTTTTAAAGTACACATCAGAATAAAATAACTATAGATTATTGTGATACATTCTAGACAATAAAACATTAAATGATTATTCTGTTATTCTGTTTTGTTGGTATTAAAGACAGTTACATATGATAATATATAATTTACAGCACAAAAAGATAAATCAAAATATTTAAATAATATGCAAATCATTGTTATTTCCCTTAGCAATATTTACCTCATTATTATCTGTACGACTTGAAACAGCTAAATGTCTTTATAAATATAACGAGCTTTTAAAACAGAAGCCTGCTTGTTAGCAAGTCCGTGACATACTGATTAAAATAACCGTTACAAAACAACAATGCGTGGGTATGAAAAAGATACGTCCGCTATGACAAGATGGCTGTCAAAACATTAGAGGTAAAGGTTGAATAAGTTGCCAAAGATACAGGAAAATGATATATACACAAATGACAGGAAGTGGTTAAGTTTATAATATGGTTAGTTTATAATATGTAAAATAGTAGAGATTTTTTTTCTATATGTAATAAAAAAGAATATTAAAACGTTTTAATCTCATTCGAGGCTTCGAAAATAAGTTAGATTTGAAAATAAATAGGGAATAATATGCTACTTTGATATAAACTTTTTATCAAAACACACGTAGCATATTATTCTATTTATCTTACATCTTCAATCAAATATGTTTAAAAAGATAATATAATGTGTAAAAAGATAATATCCATCATTATATTAACAATACACACGAATTAGGGACGCATAGGAATATAAAGGGAAAAAAACAGCAAGCGCTGGAGGAAAATTAGTTCTTTATTATTTATTTATTTATTTATTTGCACAAATATTTAAGAAAAAAAAACATGTCAGATGTTTTGACAACGAATTCAAAGCGATATATTTCTTTTTTATCAAATTTAATACGTCATTTTAAATATGTCATTTTATGTGTTTACACAGTGCGAGATTACATAGATCTATATGAAATATTGGCATTTATTGGCTTATATATATGATTTGTTTGCATTCTTTATTGACATATTGACATAAAATATATATTGATCTAGATCTATTAAATAAAACACCTTAAAAAAATATTTTTTCAATCATTATACTCATCATCACGTAATGCAATACACATTTACATATCTCTTTGTTTACACGAGATTGTGCGCGTGAAGTTGTAAAAATAGTCCCGTTGTTCTAAAAATATCTGCCTGCTAAAGGCTAAGTTTATCATGCAAGTGATATCAGACAATGTTTGCAGTAGGTGTTAGATAAAAGTAAAACGTCCTACTTACCACCAGTATTCACACGCTGTTCTTGCTACGCTTATCAACGAACTGTTTTCACAGTGAATATGATGAAATACTAGAAATATAAAATAATATTTTAAGATCAAATGAGCGCTGTGACCTTGACCTTCAAGCTAGCAACCTGGTACTTGTTTGCGACACAGTTTTGTGTCAAGTTATTTCAAAACATGACTATACACAACAAAGATACAGCCCAGACAGGACTTTACACAAATTTTAAACTCAACTAAATGTGAACTTTATCTTGAAGCTAGCAACTTGCTTCTTGTTTGCGTTTTACCATATCCTAGGGATCATTTATGCCAAGTTGTTTCAAAACACCACCTTACACAACAAAGTTACAGCATGGACAAAATTTAAAGGTCAACTGAATACTGTTACCTTGACCTTAAAGCTAGCGACTTTCATTCTGGGTGTTACCTTTCTCAAGGTACATATGAATACTGATTCCAGTTTGTACTTTGACTAAGAATACCATAACATGCTAACATAAACTCGTTTCTTATTTTAGGGAATACAACAATCGCTGTAAAAACATTTTTTTACTCCTAGAGTAGCTTTATTTTGTAAAAATCCATGCAGACTTGATGCCACCTCGGAAGCTCCCCTCTTGCCTATAATCTCATTCCATAGGAAATAAAACCCATCTTTTGAAGCAAGGTCATAGATGGTAAAGTTAAATGAACTAAGCCTTCTTTTATAATAAAGACTGATTCAATGTATGTGGTGTCAGAAGCATTTGCTCAAAATCAAAACAATAAATAACTAAATTTGGTTCAGTTTTAGCCCAGGTTTTATCAGTTTCTCCCTAGCCAGCGTTTTTTTTTTCTCTTTGATACAACAATTCAGGATTGAATTTCCCTCAACTGAAGTATTACAATATGACTTGCAAGAGTCACACTAGTCTTTGTTTGGTCGATGAAATGATAAATTTATTGTTAAAAAAACTCCATACGTTCCTTCTGATATAGGCTAATGACCTTTAGACATACATTTTTCATTATATAGTCTGTACCTTTTTGGTATACTCAATCCTGGGGAGAGGTAATGTCTTTTTGAATCTGCTCGACAATAATGGCTTTCTACTGTATTTAAATATTTAATATGGGAACGAACCATATCAATTTTTTCTTCTTCAATACGCCTAGGTCTGACAATATGTCTTCCACGATGATCGTCCTCACAATGACCAATGTTGTTTAGTTTCTTGTGCGCTGTTGATATAATCTTGTCAGAAATTCCTAGTGTTTTTAAAAAGAAAGTTTTGCAAACCTTTTATCTTTTTGTTACTTCCATCTGAACTTGGCATATACCAAACAATTGAAGCTTTTCGCCTGCTTAGATCACTAGTTTTGACTTTCTTTGATTTTTTTTCATCGAGTATTTTGATAGAAATTGTCTCTGCTTATTTATGCAACTCAGTTTCCAAAAAGAGGGAACAATAATTTCTCTGTCTGTTTCAGTAAAATGTGTGGCGCACATAAATCTGCACCCTTTACCACAACCTTCTTTCATGACTCTTGATGGCTTGACTCTACCCTACACAAGTGAAAAATATCTTGATGTTTGGTTAGACAGGCAGTTCCGTCTGGTGATACCGTTTCTACGTCATTCCTACTATGGGAGTCAAAGAAATAATACTGGTAGTCATTTCTCAAAATGGCACAGCTGTAGCTAGGGGTGCTATCTCCCATAGCTAATATACAGCCAGTCTTGATATAATCTTCCATTAAAAGTCTTACAGCGTCACTGATCGCATAAAATGGTGGATATGTTTCACAGTTAAGTGTTCCGTGCAGGCTTGTTTGAAACTGTGTTTACAAATTCAGTTTCAAGTAAACACACTTTAACTTTTTTTATATAAATTTACACCATATACATAAGGATGATTAATACGGTAAGTCATAGCCATTAATGAGATAAGACAAGTAGTAAGTCAACTTGCCAGTCAACCAGTGGTAAAAAAAACAAAAAAACAACAACAACAAAAAACGGGTTAAAAATGCTGGCTGTAGGTATTTTTCATTTAATGAGCGTTTTCGGATTAACATCTTGGGTAACCCGATCAAACATTTGGGCATGCGCAGTTGGATAACTCTGTTTCGTTATCTCAAACATATCGGGTTCCTATCGAGTGGGTTTCGAAATGGCGACCGAAAGGGTAGCCACGTTATTCATGTTGGAAAAAAAATGTTTGACAGACGTCGTGAAACATTTTTTTATACATTTGCATGCAGTAAATCCTATTGTCCTAAATTTGCTAAAATGGAAAACTAAAACTACTTCATAATGCACTAACTAATTAGAGGATGGGCTCAAGAAATTTCAAGCCGACCTGATGTCACATGTGCGTAGATTTGTCTTCGGTTCGATTCCTCACTTTCATTGCCGGGATTTGTTTACAAATTAACTTCAATTACAATAATATATCATGTATATATCTTCAATTTAAACGAGATAAAGTACGTTAAATTTTTATTTAATTATAAGTATATGTACCACGAATGGTCAAATCATAGGATTCAAGAAATGTCATATCCCGTGTTCTCCGCCATCTTAACTCTAGACAACCCCGTAGAGGACTTGAGGTTATGATAGTCGAGTAGGTTATACGCATGCGCATTACTTTTACCCGACCAGTTCCTTTACAACTCTTGTTACTCGTGTAGCTCGAGTTGCTAATTCGAAAACGCTCGTAAGCTCATCTTCAAGTGATGTCATAATATACAGATGATGTCATCAAATAGGATAAACAGTATCACAGTGCATACATGTAAGCATATCGGCGGGCATTACGGAAATCGCTATATCGGCAGGTTCTCTGCGATAGACACACGATAGACAGATTGCAGAAAAAAGCATCAAAAGCCACTTTTAACTGCTGAGTTGCTCAATATTAAGTAGTGCAAGGACTATGAGAATACATTTACTATGTATATGCGTGTAAACTTTTCAATTATCAGCGAATGCGCTCTGAAACTCGGACAAAAAGTTAAGTGATGTATCAACATGAAACACGACCACGGTACTTTCTACAGGCTTTAGCGAGTTATTTCTTTGATTGCGTCCATAATATGAACATCGTACGTATTCCTTTAGGTATATTTTTCAAGGAGATACCGATAAATTGGCCGATAATTATGTAAATTTCTTGATAAGCCCCTGCTGTCGGTTTTGTTGGTGCACGACACATCACTTTTTGAAGCACAGGAAGACTTTCTGCATTGCCACAGA
>CM037777.1:69997506-70027991 GCA_021229015.1 Solen grandis
ATTAAGATAATATCGGAATGTATATTATACTAAATGTATTGATGGAAAGTGACAGATGATAATTATATACAACCAAGAAAAATACACTCTGAATACAACAGATGTCTGTGAAGTTTCACAGTACACAGTTGTGAAATTTCTCCTATATAGTGAATATAATATCTCTCTTTATGTTTGTTAGATAAACAGTGACACTACAAAGCAGTTTAGAGAGGATATGCTCACCCTACAATATTCAATATTAATCACATATGTAATGAATATAAAGGAAAAATATTTTCAATCATTCTTTTATACTGCAGTTTTAATGTTTTTAAATAGTTTGTTTTAAAATCTGTCAGTCATAATGTGATGATCCCAAAGTAGAAACAAGAATGTTCCGCAAGACAGGACACTCAACGATTCAAAATCCTTGTTGGTAAATCAAATAAAATCTATTTCAATTCTTGCCCATCATAACCTGTATATAATAATAGTCAAAAATGATATACCTTGATAGTCTGATAACCATATATATGTTTATTAAGTCTAAAATATTTAAGTTAGAAAAGGGCCATAACTTGTATTTAATTTAGTCAAGAATTATCCTCCTTGTTTTTCTGATGCTCCTGAACACACTCATAAACTTTCAAGTCAATACTGTAAATGACTTCTGAGATATAACCTGTCGCCAAACTTTAACCATCGGATCTACTGCAGACAAAACTTTAACCAAATTTCTAAGTTAAAAAGATGCCACAATTTGTTTCAAATTCAGACAAGAGTTATCTACCTTGTTTCCTGATGCCCTTCAGCATATTTATAAACTTTAAAGTCAATACCATGAATGGTTATTGAGATATAAGTTGGATAGTAACTTGCATGCAAACTTTAAAAAAAAACCAATATATCAAATTATGTCATTTTCTAAACACATAATTTCTTGTTACATACTGTATTGAACATGGATTTGAATAAACTTTAATTTTTAAATGTAGCTATACAGTTACTACTGAGGTTATGAGATACACATTTACATAGGATATGACATCATTGCATCCAGAAATAATGAAATCGTGTTATTTCAGCCAGCTGGACAGGTTTAACAACCTCAGCATTCAGTGAAGGCCTTTGCTTGATCTGATACATTGCAACTGTCACAGATTGAGAAAAATGTGCAACCTAACTGAGACTCAAACCCACGGCCTTTTGCTTACAGGGCAAATGCTCTACCGGCTGACCTAACTGGCCACTTACATTTCTCCCCTATTGTGAGTTATTGGTACCATGACATACTCTCAAGCTTATTAGAATTCATCCTAAAATTCCCAAACTGGTCCAGAGAACAAGGTAAAACATGATCTCAGCGCACATAGTCACAGTCCATGTTGGGTGCCAAATGTCATCACAGGGTGAGAAAAATGTGTAGTCTGACTCGGACTCGAACCCAGGGCCTTTCACTCACATATTGAATGTTCTACTGTCTGAGCTTGCAGGCTCCTTACACACATTTCACCCATTTTGTGAGTTATTGATATCATGACACAACACTAGATACCCCATTATATCTGAACCATATTATGTTTCTGTGAAAATAAAGACGAAAATATAGATTGAACGTTAAGCTGGGCCATTCTCTACTGGATACCGCATTATAATGGAACATGTTGTGATGGATCTACACGACACACGTGTATTTGGCGTGACGCACCTGCACCTCCTCCAGGTTGAAGTCAGGTGGTATCTTCTGCAGGATGTCACTGGCCAGCTCCTCTATCACATCCTGGGAGGACTTGCCACCACTTCCCATCTACAGACACATAGTTGCCATGGTTACAAATATCTAATCATTTTGATACTATTAATTTTGTCATGATTATATCTTACTGACCCTTTCCTCCATGTATGGTAAACATTAATTTGCCGACACAACCAAAATAAAACCTGATCAGTACAAAATTAACTAGAATTACCAGTTGATGTTTCAAAAATCAAGATAGAGCCATTTACAGAATGAACCCTAAACTTATAGAAAACTCCTTTTGCACTGATCTGGATTACAAAATGGCACAAATTTTGACATAAACTGTAGCAAAGAGTAAAGGGTCAATGAGCAAAAACTATGAATGAATTTTACATGGATTTAAGAAAATTAAGTGTATTCACATTAAAAGCATTTATCTATTAAATTTTAGAACATTTATCAGTGAGTAATACCATTTTTAAAAATGATTAATAATAATAATAATAATATTTTGAATGCATTATAATAAAGACAGTAATAAGCTGAAGTCAACATATCACTCTTAAATCATATTCATTATTCTAATAAACTTCAATAATCAAACATAGTATTTTCAATTTTATTAAAATTATAAAAACATTTAGAATCATCTGTCCCGATTCAAACCTCATAATTAAGTACACTTCTCAAAAAATGAATCAACAACAAAAAACTATATATTCAGTATACTGTGCAAAAACATGCCAAGGACTCAAACTCAAGAGTGACAGATTACTAAAGCAACATACATTGTATACACAACATATTGCTTGTTTTCCACATCACGTCTAGGGGAGGAAAAAATGTGATAATGCAGGTGTCATTCAGCGGGCAACATGTGTTAAACGTAAAGCTACAAAAGAAGTGATTGGTTTTCATACATGGTGACATTTGTCTACATGTTCTGAGCTACACAAATAGGTAAAAGATTATCATAACAGGACACACAGGGCCCCTGAAGAGCATTGGTATCATGCAAAGGACAATCACAGATGCAATTCCAACTGGAAACAGGAAAGTTTGACCATCACGCGCCAAGCTACCTTTGCAACACCTTAACATTCTGCATACTGACCACTTAGCGTGTTGATACGGTGAACATGTTTACAAAGCAGGCAGTGTTTTAAATTCTTCATTCTATTTTGGTTCCAAATGTCATTTAGTGATCTAACAATCATTAAGTTATATAGTTTTTCCATTGCAACACCTTAAGAGGTTCTAATATGGTAACAAATAAAAATCATCATACTGCTTGGGGAAGAAAATCCAAATTAATAAATATATACAAAAAGTTTGTTTAGAAATCTCTTTGTTTGATGACTACAAAATTGATTCCAACCAGTAGAGTGATAGCACACAATCAAAGCTAGGTGTGTTTGTCATCATAATCCATCAATACAAATAGATGATCATGCAGAAATAAATATAATCAAGTTGAATGAAAATAGAAACATCACAATATATTTATGGCAGCATGCATTTATTTAAATCCACAATACAATGAAAGGAATGGCATATATTTCAAAACCTAATACTCTATATGCTTGTTTTTTGTTAATTGGGTTTAATGTTCAATGTAATACTCCATAAGATCAACAGTTTAATTTTCCAAAGATTTTGAACAAGTGAGAACCAAGATCTTGACAAACTTGGAAAACCCTTCACAAGACAAAATTTATTTCATTGTAGTTAAGAAGTTTAAATTGGTCAAATTCTGTGAATTATTGTTGACAATTAAATTGTACTTCAAGTTTTTGGTTGTAATTCAGAATATGATGTTTATAAATACATTTCATGAAGCAAACACAGAATACCTCATGTTTCATAAAGAAGTTTTTGATTATACATACACTACTAACATTACTACAGACAGTATGTGAATCTATGTCGGGAGACATGAAGTAAACAGAAGGATTCCAAGAAGTCTATACAGCACCACAGTAATCAAAGGACCAACGGTACAATGGAAGCATGCAGGCAGACAGCCTATCCAAGCAGTGTGATGTTGAGCTATACAGTGTATAATGACTTGCTTCGCATGCAGTATATGATATAACAAATGGGTATAGTGTACTTTTCTGAAAAACTCGCTATGTTTACTAATTTTCGCAGCATTGTATATGCTCCAACAATCATTTTGGACATGCTGAAAAATAACAGATAAAAAGAATGGTACCAATCCAGATGACTTTGTATTGTTTTGTCTAACTACTAACACCAAAACAGCAAAACCACCAATATCTTCTAAATCTGCTTTGTTCTAGGTCTTGATTTTATTTTATTTTTTATTTTATTTTTTAGACTAGTGGCAGAGCCAGTATTATGTAGTTTTAAATAAAAAAAAATGGCATTACAGATTTGGATAATTACCACAGCCAGTTTAACTGTACTTGATCACTCTGAGCAACTGTACTACTTAAGACAGTGAGGAGTTTTTGGCATCACATTACCTTTGCCTCTATCAAGTTAAGCCCTGCTGAAACACTGGGTTTAGTATTATAGCTATTTCATGTAAATCTTGCAAACAGTCTCTGAAGAATTTTCAATCTAGAAATATGAGTGGTATTTCATTTCTTTTCAAGTTTATCAATCAAATGTAGTTAAAATAGTTGGTGGTTCTGCTATGATAAAACTAACATCTAATTGATAAAAAATAGTCTAGAACCTACTGAAAATCCTGTGTGAACCAGTATAACAGGAGCCCATACACTAGCTTATTTCTAAATATCTACCATGCTTGCAATGTCTTCAATCTTTACCATGATGATGATGATTATGATAATTATTGATGATTACGACAATTATTACTATATGACAAGTGATATTAAGGTCAAATAAATATGTTTAGTGATATATTTTAACACTTAAGTAAAACCCTGAATGCAAGTTAAAAACATTTTCAATTGTGAATTTAATATAGGTTCAGAAAAAAACCTTTTGAACATGTATACAGAATTAAATATATCAGACAGCTATAAATCTATGGCATGTCTGAGCTAAAACACAAACTTATCCATTCTATGAGAGCAAACATCTTTGCTATGTATCCAGGATATAGTAGAGATTAACAAAGGAAAGCTAAGTACAGAATAACAGAATGCATGTTCACTAACGAGATACAAAAACACTCCATATGTACAGAAATCAACTAAAACAGAAAACATGTTCAAGCCAAAAGTGAAATGTATCTCCTACAGAGCATTGGAAACTTCACATAGGCTTAAGAAGACAAGCCTTGAATATGACATCTCCAAGTTACCATCAGTTCTATTTCTATGTCTTTCCTGTGTTGAGGGAGTAGACCAGACTGTCTTGTTTCTGGAGTGACCTTACACATAGAAGAACAGTGAACAAGAATAAACACCCAGCAGCCTGAAAGACTATGTATAATTTCAATCAATTAGCATCAATTACACATTTGACTGATTGACTTTGATGGAACTAAATGTACAAGGTAGCTGGAGATGAGTTGAATTTGAAATAAATGACGGGTGAGGTGTCAAAGGGTCCAAAAGGACCAAGTTGTATTTTTTTCCTATAAACCTTTCATCACCTCCTTGGTAGGGTTTTATATCAACCTTGCAAAGCAATTAATTTTGTAAACCTTGCAAAAATCTGGCAAAGGCAGATTTGCCCATCTTGCATATAATGACAAAGGGGGAAATTGTCCACATTTCAAACACTTGTGAATCGGGTTTAGTTGATTTTGCAATTATTGACATTTGTGGTTTTTATGTCCACTTTGGAAACACTGGTAAAGGAAATGTTTTGGTTAACCTTGCAAATATTGACAAAGAATCCAAAGAGGTGTTAACCTTGCAAATTTACTGGTGAAGAGGTTTTGTAGACTTTGCAATTATTGAAACTCCCATAAAATTGGAAACAGGGGTTCTGTTAACCTTACAAAAATGTGCAAAGTGGAAATTGTCCATCTTTAAAGACAGATGAAGATTATTTTGGCCACCTTGTAAACTTGTAACATTTGTGCAAAGGGGTTTTAAACTGTGTTATGATAATGAGTTATGAAAATGAGGATACTGTGAAGACAATTAATCAAAGAAAGAGGGGCAAACAATCATTAAAATATCTTAAAAGATAAAAATTAAGCTTTTGAAACATGACATCATTAATACATACAGAGTGTGAGAGTGTGTTTAAAACAACAACAAATAAAATAAAATATATATAATAATCAGTATTAAAAGAATAGGAAACAAAAGGGCCATGATGGCCCTTAATCGCTCACCTGAGAAAAATGATTGCTTATGAAATAAAGATGCTAGAGTGTAAACAAAGGTAAACCTGTTTTTTTTATAGTGAAAGGGGCATAACTCCTAAATTAACAAGCCAATATCAGTTATAAATGAACCGGATTGCAAGCTTATGGTCATAAACATTGTCTTAAAAATTGAAGAAGATTGCTAAAAAAAATTAAGACACTAAAGTGTAAACAATATGAAATCTGGCAATTTTTATATTAAAAGGGACATAACTCCTGACCTATATGGCCAATCTCAGCCATAATCAATCTCAATCGAGAGATTATTGTCATAAACATTGTCTTAAAGTTTAAAAATGAAGTGTAAACAAAGTGAAATCTGGCAATTTTTTATATTAAAAGGGGTGTAACTCCTGACCTAATTAACCAATCTCAACCATATTCAACTCAATCAAGACATTATGGTCATAAACATTGCCATGAAGTTTGAAGATGAGTGTTTAAGAAATGAAGGTGATAGAGTGTAAACACTAAATTGTTGACAACGCACACTGCACGACGGACACTCACGGGATCACAATAGTTCACCCTGAGCTTTGCTCATGTGAGCTAAAAACGAGCTGAATATAAAAACAAATAATCAACAGAATAAAGAGTCATACAAATTAGTTTAACTTAAACGCTAAGAGTAAATTTAAATACTAACAAAATCAGTAAGAAAAAAATTGTATCAAAATAGATAATCTACATAAAAGAGATTATGAAAGTATTCCGCAGTTGCATTAAAGGACAATGTTTAATAAGAAGGCATGGCTGAATGGAGGAGCTCTGTTAACTATAATTATTATATAGATCTATGTAGCGTTAACTGAACACAGGCTCTGCTAGGTTATTCACACAACACGTGACTGTGCACTGTGACTGCAGCATTGGGTCTACCTGCTTTTTCTAATGGCATGCGAGAAATACAAAATAGACAATCAAGTTATAACCAGTGTAAATGTCTTCAATTGGAATGTCTATGATAACAGGACAGAAAACAGTAAATGGAACCTAGGAGTGTTCCTTGTTCAAAGGAAGCATGATCATTAAGAATGTTAACAGTCATGACTAAACTGAAGTATTACTTTATTCCACACTGGCAAAATATTGTGAATGTATTGGAAGGGCATTTTGCTCTTAACATGAAAAATGTTTGTTTAACCCTTTTAATGCTGTGGATGCTTGTAACTGTCTTTGCGACCAGTGCAGATCAAGATCAGCCTGCACATCCAAGCAGTCTGATCATGGTCCGCATTGTTTGCCATTCAGTCAATAGATTTTCAGTATGCACCCCCTATAAACAACTAATGGTACAGTCCAAAATGAAGAGAGGACAAGTCCAATTAAGAGCATTAGCATGGTAAGGGTTAATAAACATTTTTCTCTATCTCTCTCTGCATTTCTTAGAAAGCTTTCTTTTAATTCACTATCTATTGATAAAGGAAACAATAGCAAACAAATGCTTTGTTTCATTTAAAATTACTAATTACCTTATATTTTTTTCAAATTTTTTTAAATGATATTGCAATATGCTTTTTAATTAATGAGCAAAAATCAATGATTTTCATTTCATCATTTTGTAGAATCTAATGTTACTACATAGTCACATCATCTCATCATAAACTTAGATACATGTTTAGAACTTTCAACAATAATCTGACACAATCTAGGTTAAACACCATGACTTTCCCCCCCCCAAAAAAAATTTAAATCAAATACAGTCAAATCAAACACCTGTCTTAAGCGGTCAGTCAAAGCCCAGAACAATAGAAATCAATGGCTGCTTAACAGAGGTGATTGCTAAATGAAGTTTAAATCTATAACAAAATGCTCCAGTTTGGTAATATTAAAAATGACCATATATGCAGGTTGACCACCTAGCACAGGTAGCAGTTAATACAGGTATATTTATATTTAAAATATTATCAGTCAATGGAGTAAAAATATCAAATATATTTATTCTGAGAATGAAATATTCTCTAGAAATGAAATGATTCATGTTAATATCAGAGGCATAGCTAACTAACTTTTGATGTTACACAAACAAGCATGAATCTAAATAGATTGTTGATTAAAAAGAATTTCATATTTCATTGTTGTTTTAATCAGGTTATATCTATTGGTGACCATACCAAACATATAAAACTAGTAATGCATGTGCATACTGATGTATTGCCAGCTACAGTTACTGGAAAGATCCTGATGTGACAAGCAGGACTCTAGAGTAGAGTCCCTACATCACAGGACTGATGTGTAACTAATATCTATGGTGTACACAGTCTTTCCACATGTTCCTATTTAACAGATTCATAGTTGTCTATTCAGCTGATTGGTAATGATCAATTGGATGATAAAAAGGACGGGGCAGACGGAATCCAAACGAGAGCAATGGATGAGGAAAAGGAACGATTGAAACAATAGGAAAAACATGTTTAATAAGGATTTCTGTATGTTGATTAGTTCAAAACTACCTCATTTATAAATGATATTTACATCTTCATAACAAATGCATTCCATAGGGTAATTCTTAGTAATAAAATTTCAATAAAAACTAAACTAGATATATATTACTAAGAACTGGCCAAGTTTAATGCATACATGTATAGCTACAAACTACACATGATTCCTAACCCATATATAGATTGCTGTAGCAGCATCAAGAGCTGCAGCAGTAGCTGCAACTGCTGATGATGCAGCAGGCTGGGAGGACATACCTGGCGGGGGAGTGTCAAGAGTATACCATCAAACAGCTGCTGCGTCTCCTGTTGGTCCTTAGTGATGTCAGCATTCTCGTGGAGACCAAACACCTAAATAACAACATAACAGTTGTCATGGTGATAGGATTTAAGAAAATGAAGTCTCTGAACTTTGATGTCAGCATTCTTAAGCATGCAGCCAAAATATTTTGAAATATGTGAACATTTACTAGTTTGGGTCCAAAATAACATATTTCATTTGAAGTCTTGATAGGATTTAAAATAGTAAAACAGTGCTTGAAAAGTCTCCCCCTTTTTGTCTCAAACTCATTTGATCTAGCTAACCCTATAGATTTATTTTGATTGATTGGCAAAGAGAGCAGACCCAGATTATGGTCGCCTCTATCTACTCTTACAATACTGTAGCTTGGATTGTAAATGGTCTGCATATCAAAGAAAATCCCATCTTTTTATACTTGTATACTATTCAAAGGTCAGTAAAACTAATATTCGTAAACTCCTAAATTTGATTACATGAATATTCATGAGGAAAAGAGTTAATATCTCATAGAGATTCAAGTATGTCATTTGTGTTGGACCTTGAGACTGAACACTGGTACTAGCCATTTATTTCAATGAATGTTGCACACAAGACTCCATCTAAGCCTACCTCTGGCTGAGGAATCAGCGGAAGACTTCGGATATACTTCACATAGCTGTCATATGATCCCTTGGGTGGGGCATAGTATGTTCCACTGTCCGACAGCTTGTAGTCATCATCGTAGATTATTTTCTCACAGTAATAGATCTCAAGGATACTGATTATGAGGCGCCGGTCAAGGTCATCGGTCACGCGACCTCCATAGTTACATTCGCCAGTTAAGTAGGTCAAGGCCTCCAGGGGTGGTTCATCGTAGTCATTAATGAACATCTGAATATGGCAAGTTATTTTGACGGTGAGATGTTTGGGTAAAATTACCATCTTAAGCTAAAATAATCATGGCCATATCAATTAGAAAAAGAACAACTATGACAACCTTTTATCTCTGTAAATGGCAAACACTTGGTATACATTGTACTTTTGTGCTTATATCAAATGAATCCATACCTGGAATGCAGATTCAGACTAAACAATGTTAAATGAAATAGGTGCTAAGGAACATAGCAATATACATATTTTTTAGCTAAACATAACTACATTAATAGGGCTTGGTGATATATTCAGCTACAACCATGCAATTTATGTAATATTTAATAACTACACAAAGTTTTTACATACCTCCAGCTGCCGTACTGATATTCTAAGGTCAGATTCATTAAACTCGTACGGAATATTCCATCCCAGGGCTCCAAATTTCCGCCGCTCCTGTACCAAGGCGTGGAAGAAGCAGAGGCCAAACAGCAGTTTTTCAAATACCTAAAAAATGTCATGGTTCAATTTTATACTGACAACATTTGGCTTTTACATCAACAGATACATTTATTTCAGATCTAGGGCTGACTTTTTACTTACGTAAAAAAATTGACTTAGTTGCTTCATGAGTACAGCCCCTGATTCTAATTACTGTGAAAATGAAACACAGTGAAGCTGCTTAACAACATGCTATGAACATCTGTAAACTAACTGTAACATATATTACTTACTGGATGTTTTATTATGTTTTATTTTTTTTAATTATTCGTGAGAATTTATATTTCAGGAGTACAATGATTACATGGATGTTTTTAAAATTGTTTATCACATTGTTCCGTGACATTTTCAAAACACATAATATTTTATTGCCAGTGACCAAAATATTCTAGTCCTGTAGATACACGTATTACTTATCTGGAAAGATCTCAATTAGAAAAAGCCTTAAAATAATCCGAGCAGCTTCTACGGAACCCTTTGCATTACATGAAAGCTTTTCAGAGGATTAACAAGCAACCAGTTTAAAACCAGATCAGCAGTCAGATCAGGTTTGGTCACATTTTCTATTTATCAGTATGCCTTGGGGAGCATGTAATACTGTTAAACCCATACAAACTATAGAAGGTGATTTTAATCTGATCTTGCTTTAGAATGGTTTAAGAAGATGTAAAAGACATAAATGTAATGCTCAAAAAAGAAGCACAAATAGTTGTTGGTTCTAACCTCTGGTTTGTTGCAGGAGTTGAAGAAGGCTGGGTCAGAGATAGGGTCATTCAGGTAGGATCTCAGGAGATTGGCCCTCAGGCCTTTAGGTGGCTCATTGGTCATCTTGACCGCATTCTGGAGGACCGAGACAGGGAAGTCCGGCGACGGGTAACTGGTCAGCCACAGCCGGAATGTGTCCTTGGTCCTGGATGCATCTGTTATCACCTGCAAATCAGGTAGACATGTGGGCATGTATATTCTTGTTACTTTTAGATCCTTAAAGTTAAGAGGATTCAGGAGACATTGTGTGTTTGAATGTTACAGAAATAGCAAAGATTGAACACTACTTTCATATATGGAGGGCATGTATTCTTGTAACTACCCATAAATATAGAAGCAGTTACATTAGTTTTGCATCATGCCCTGATATTCACTTTTGATTCAAATAAATGAATTAAGGCTTGCTTTGTTTAAAACACCCCCTCATCAGTATGCCAGTCATCTGAACACTTTGTCTACAAAAACCCCCCCCAAAAAACAAACAAAAAAACAACAACAGAAAACAGAAAGCTGCCTCACTTTGATGTCATGCTGTAGACAAATGGCATGATACCACACCCAGTCACAATATCCTGTCACCAGGCTCTACCTTATGCTTATGCTAAATACCAAGAAAGCACATATACCTTTTTAATGATTTTTATATGACCACAAATGAAAGAATATACAACCTTACAATCAAATCAACAAATGCTCAACTGATTTCATGCTATTCTGAAGTATTTTTCGTAACCTTGTATTTTTCAGTCATATCTTGAAGATACCCTATGGGGAGCACAATCTGACATAATTTTTTTTCCACCCAGCTAAGTCAATGTGACATGCAGAAAATAGCTGTCACAATGCACATGTTGATATCTTATATTCTAAGATAAAAGACAATTGTCATTCATGGATATTCAGTCTTTCCATGCAAAACATGTAATTAATTGTTAACAAAATAAGTTCAAGTGCTGCAGTTATAAGAGTTATATACTTACTGTTTCACAGATCCGTTCCAGCTCGGCCAGCCATGATGCCGCTAGATGGCAGTTTTGGAGCACCACCCAGGTACCTGCCTCCACAGCATCCATAATCATCTTCTCAGCTATTGGCCCCTGACCTTGACCCAGAGAGATGGTCTGGAGAGCCTTGCTGCCCATCCCTGTAACACAAACCACATGGCCTCACATATACCCAGAAGTCAACAGTGTACCAAGGAGGATCATGGGAAGTGTGGGAAATGGTGGAGTGATCTGACAAGTAATTATAAGCACACAGATCAAGATTTTTTTTTAACTAATCAATAAGTTAAAACATACCACCATAAGTTACAACGCTATTTAACTGTCTAATAATACCAAAAAATAAATTAGATACAATAATGTGAATTTTAAAAAAGGAAAAATTTAAATTAAATACACAGAGACCAGCTGTCATGAGGCACAGGTTTTGTTTTAATGTTATAGTTCCAAAATGTACATGGTACATACTAACCATTCCCTTTTTAAAAAACAAAAGTTAAATGCACAAGGCTCATATTTATAAACTGAAATAGGTTTTTTTTTAATGAAAAATTGAAAATGTTACTATATATTTTCTCCTCTTATTAAGACCAAAACATACAGAAAATGTTAAATTATCAAAGTTCTGTAAACTGTAACTAGAAATGTATTCACTGAACACATTAGCCTCCACTTTGCGCTATGTCCAGTAAGTTAGGGGAAATAACTCTGCTATAACTCAATTCTGAAACAGAATCCTAGGTGCGTAACTTCCCATGCAGGTAAAAGAAGTTTATGATTCTGGCTCATATACTTTTGGAGATATGTGTGTCACAATATTTAATGACAGATGGATGGATTTGAGCAATCTATTCAGGGCATAAAAGCATGTTCAATGGTAGATGATTAATAAGAAGGGGTGCTTAAGTAAGGATCTGTCAATTTTTTAAGGTAAATTAAGTAAGCCATTCACCCCATTCCGCAAGAGCATTTATTAGGGAATTTAACATTGAGTATATGCTTGAGGATGATTATTTGTAAACATCAACCACTAATTCTCAAAGAAGTTGACACAAAATTACCTAATTATTTTAAAGATAATATAAGTTTAAAGAAATTCATCCTTTTTAATTCCAAGTTATATAAATGATGGTACTTCTTATAATCAGCTGATCACTTAATACCACATTGTGAGCATAAAACTACACTTTGTGTTCTCTGCTTATTAGGTGGTAAATACAAGCAAAATATCATCTTGTGCATTTGGAAAGTAGAATATGCAAATCAAATGATATTTGAAACTGAAAAGTCTACTTCTGGGATTCCCACTGCAGGTGCAATTCAAATATCTAAACAGATCCAGTACTGTAGTATCAAAGGGTTTCTCCTCTAAGTTGTGTAGAGATCAGTTGTTTCTGATAAAGAATATTCATTGGTTGCTTCATGATTTTATCAAGACAATGAATTACATTGTAATTTACATTCAATACATTATCTCAAAATCAAGACAACTAAACCATAGTAAACAGATGGGGATGGGTCATTGCACTTTCATAACTTGGCGTAAAAAGTTCAGTTATCTGGATAAAAAAAAACTTAGATATTTTAATATGATTATGTTTGTACGGATACCTTAGTGTGTCTACTACTACAAAATCTAGATATCAGAAACTATATACTACAGCAGGTGCGAATTCCAACAATACTTAATGCTAAGTAATACTTTAATACTTAAGGGCGAATTTCATTATTCTTGCTTCTTTGATAACAATACCCAAATATTTAAATTCCTTATAAATAGTGTTTGTTATTGAGGAAATAATTCAGGTCAGCCTTATCATGTCAAATATTTCATGAAATAAGAATGGTGGAAAGTGTTTCACCTAGTAGCAGAATTTACATATCCCTTAGAACTAAGTAATGTTGGTAGAATTCGAGCCTGTTCTGTGGACTATTTTGTCTCCACTTCTAACACAAAAATTATACAACTAGAATAAAAAAGTATATAAGAAAAAAAAAAAAAAAAAGGTTACAATTAAAATAAAAAAAAAAAAAAATAATAAATATAATCAAAGTAATTACACTAATTTTAAAACAAAATCATGCAGAGCTGAAAATTGGATAATAGCATTAATATGAAATATGACTGAATTTGAACTGAAGCAAACATGATAAATTAAGAGTCCCAAACACTGTTTTGCATTTAGTTACATGAATGCACAATGTAAATAACTGGTCAAACTTTAAATGAATATATATGAAATGATACTATTATATGTCTATTATGGACATCAAAACAAAAACACCTGTAAAGTAATTAGAAAAGCAAAATACATGAATAATTATTTAGATCTATCAACCTGATTACAGCAGATTAAAGCATCAATGTAAAAAAAAAAAAAAAAAGAAGACTTATGAAAGTGCTTATGATATCTCCTTTGTATAAAATTGTGATGATTAAAATACTGAAGATAGGTATCAATGTCAAAACATTATAGAAGATAATTATGAGAAAGACAGATGATGTCATTGTGAATGGGTAGGTACTTGTCTCAGATCTACAGCTGTGTTGCTAGACATTCTAGTGTCTATAATGCCTCAGTATATGATGGTGATACAGCTGAAATGTGATGGTATGGATGCACACAGCATGCATGCATGTATATGCAAGCTTTGATTAGAAAAGAAATCGGTACATTTTCAAAAAGCTGAAACAAAATTTAAAATAACTAATAATAACAATAATCAACATTATTATGATTTACTGCAAAACACTGAAGAAGAATATACAAAGCTATAATGTCATGTTATCATGGACTGAGGCCATTTTCACAGCCGATATGTAAAATGTATGAAATAACTTTTTTCTTTTAACCTTTTTTTTTAGATAAAGTGTAGACTTGAGAATGTCTGAGGCTGGAGCAATCTACCCTGAACTGATATCAGGCAACACTAGAGCTATCAGTAGAGACCATGAATATCCACACTTCACCGTCCTGACTCAGCAATATGAAAGATACTGAACTTAAAGTAAAGCAGGATGAGATGAGACAGGTCCATATGTGTGATTCCTATATATGCATAAGCCCCCACTTCACTATAAGAAGTGGAGGGATAAAATAAGCTATACAGGCTACTGCAAACAGAAAGGGAATTGGCTTGTAACAGCAAGGCTTGAAGCAGTGGATAAAATGACAGATTTTTCACTTTTCTGATCTAGTAATGTTACAATGATGAAAGACTGTTAGTGGTTTTGAGATCAACTAGAGGGCTGAAAGATAGTCCACTGTGTGTATACATCTTTATCTTCATGATATTTGGAATACAACGCAGGTGATCATACATCCAGAATGCTTTAAAAATGGCGTGACAGAGGTACAGAGAATACAACTAAAGGCTTCGACATTTTTACAACATACTCGCTAGCCGCTCCTGATTGGCTAGAACTTCTGATTCGGCTCCAAACAGACTCTTTGACACTTTAGATGCTTTATTGCTGGTATTCTGGGCTGGTTTGGGCCTAGGCAAGCTAGCGTCAGATCTTGTCCGCTCCCCGAGTCCACTGATGCGTGTGGACTGACGGGACATGTGCAGGCGTGATATAATACCTGGCGATCGCAGGAGGAAAAATAGGCACCTTATTACAGACTGTAATATGATAGTCTTAATTCACCCTTTAGCTCATTCATATTAATGCACACGTTTTATACTTGATGAATATTATCTGACTGAACTTAAAATGATATATGAAACATTGGATTTTTCTTAACTTTGTAAATTGTGTATGTTCTGAGCTACAATCGATATCATATGAGCAAACAGGAGACCCAGATCAGACAGTTCCTATAAGAAGCTGTGTCTGATCCAAGTCTGCTGTTTGCAAATATGTCAAAATGAGATTATATGAAGTAAATAGTATAAAAAGTAAAACTCAGTTTCTATAAGAGAGAGTTTTATCCAATTTCAACAAAATTTTATAGAATTATGTTTAAAATATTGTATTCTATGTTGATGAAGAAGGCATTGCTTTATTATAATGCAACAAGCATTTTGTTAAAATGACTTATGGGAGTTCCCTTGTCTAGTGTATAGTCACAAACATTCAAGGTTGTTAGTATATTTAGATGGCTGATATAGTACATATAGTAAACAAAATGTACAAGTAATTTAAATCTAGAACAGTTATGGCAAATTTGGTTGTTATTCTTGATACAGAGGAAATAAGATTAACCCTTTCCCTCATAGAGGAAACCATGAAAAGACCTATGCGAACAGCATAAAACCAGATCAGCCTGCGAGTAACTCGCAGGCTGATCAGGTTTTATGCTGTTCGCTGCTCCTCAGTGGTCTGGAAATGAGGATTTTGTAATTAAATTTGGTAAGGTTTAACTGTGGTCTTCTGCAGATCAGGCTTTATGTGATACCTATTGAGTGTGTCAAAATGAGTATATATGAGGGAAAGGGTTAATGTGTCATTCTTTATTTGATGTTAATATACTATTACAAGTATTTTTAAAATTAAAAAAAAAAAAAAAAAAAAAATTTAATTTTTATCCAAAACAGAAAAAAATGGGGAAAATAATGATGAGATGTTATTCTTCAGAGTGTTCAACCAGTTCAGTGTCATATAAAAAGAATTAAACAGACTGCCCTTTACCAATCATATCCACATATACACTTTTACATGTACCAGTAACAGACCTTCCTATACGGGCTATCCCAGGGAAATATCCATGGCCGGTCAGAACGGTCACCAACAGTAATTATAACTGATTATTTGTGGTAAAATTTGTCCTCATATATCTATATACCTTAAATCTCATAGAATTAAATTAATGAAAACATTGGTTAATCTGTAATCAATAAGACACTGTCAGAGTAATTATAAAATATTCTACATTCATGAAACATGTGTTTCATTCATAGACTTAAAATAGTTAAAAATACACTGTCAATAAGGATCAAACCCACTTTTGAAGATTTGCAACTTCAAAATCAAATGACTTGGAATACATCTAACAAAGAAATGGCACTAAGTAATAAATTCAATTATTAATGTATTTTTGATTAACAGACACAAAACTAAACAACAAGTTTTGAATTGTTTCTATGGTAAGTTTTTTGGTTGGGTATTAAAAAAAAAAAATTTTTGTTGGTAATTTAGGCAATTTAACATCGTTTGTAGGTGGTACCTTAACTTTGTGCCCCACCCCCTCGAAATATTTTCCTGGAACAGCCCTTAGTATAAAACTACAATTGACACACAAATGTATAGACTTACAAATAATAATTCTGTTTACAGTGACAAAAACAAACAGTTAAAGAATTCTACTTGTATTTTAGAATGTACAGGAAAAACAACTGGCATACATAAATTAACCAACTATGGTGTCAATAATGAAATCACTGTCACTGACTGTTTCAAATGCAGAATCAAATTACTTAAACTCACCATTTTCTATAAATTTAATTATTGGTATTTTAATAATTTAAATTGGAAACTCTCAAGTTAATCCATTAATATATACTTTGAATTAACATCTCTATTACAAGCACTTCAAATACATTTTGTACTTCAACGCATAAACTATCATTGTCATTGAAACACATGTACTCATATCTCAGACTCGTATCTATACAGAGGTATATATTATGTTGCCTTGATTGTTTATAGGCCATATGTGAGAGGATATATGTTTGATCCTGACCTGCGACAAATCAGTATCAGAATTTATGTACTTGGCCTATGTAGTTATACTATTTCTTGCATGGTGCTCCCCTCATGTAAAGGGATTTTCTGAATAAGACAGCACATTGTTGGAATTATGTGACTGGTTCCAAAACCCCAAACTTTTCTAACACATCAGCCTGGTATTGGCTTCAACAGACCTACAGCTACTTTGTTTACAAGTCCTATTTTCACAAAGACTGGGATGATGTTTGTTGGACATAAAAATATATCACGACAAAATGCAAGATTAAGATATACAGCACACGGTGACACTCCACTTGGTGGCCAGACAAAATACCATACCACCAGTATATCACCACAGCAACATACCACCCAGTCATTCATACCACTCAGATGCTCACCATAAAAACCTACAGATAAAACAATCATGTTGGTTCAAATCTGTGCAGATCTTATTTTTTCTTACAAAATTCTTATGATTAGGTGCACTTTGACAGAAACACTCCTGGGAAACAATGGGCATAACATTTTTGGACATTTTCTTTAAAAAACCGGTTGTATTACTTGTTATTTACAATTTAATTTCAAAGTACTTATTAGTCAACATTTAATTTAACATGTACAAAAAATGCAAGACAAATATCTTTCATGTCAACTTTGTAACATGCAAGAATCTTTACTAGTGGGAATGTCTGATATATTACGTGTTCTGACTTCGGCAAAATTAAGATTTTTTTAGACAAATAATATAATATTTACATACACATACATCTGAAAAGAAAACAGTCTCAATTTAATTGTTGAAATTCATGCACTGTATCAGCATCAGTAAAGAAAATTGTGGATATACCTTTTTCTTCAGCAAATCTGAAAAGGCCGGCCATGGGGTCCGCCCCTGGAGACAAGACAAAGATGAGGGGGGAGGAGGAGTTGGAGTCCTGGTAGCTGAGGGAGAGGTCGAAGGTCGGGGGCTCGATATACTGTTGCCCCATCTCCTCCAGGATGTAGTTCTGCACCGCCGACACCATCTGCGTCACAAAACAAGTGTCATACTCTGTGAAGTCTTACTTCAAGGTTTGTAGAATCTAATATGACCTGAACAGGTCAGGCTTGTATACCTATACCTGGGCATACATACTGACTTCTTTTCTTATCTCATTTGATATACATTAATGATTTTATTCAGAAAAAAAAAATACATCACATTTGATTATTAACCAAAATTTCTTACACCAGCTCTTAAAATTTGTAGCACAAGGTGTTTTTTAATTAATAAATTTAAAATTGAATAAAAAAATAAAATGAAATAAATGTATTATTATTAAAACATAGCATACCCCTTCTCTCCTGATATGTGCAGACTGATGCGTATCAAATCAGATAAAAGTTGGCAAAACTACCAAAGACTTAACAGAACTATGACTAAGAATTTAAATGCAATTAACAATTTTGATAGATCTTCCACTGCATTAGTACTTGTGTCAGGGAAGGTGGAGTTTTAAAAAAGAAAAATCCTCTGAATTTCCAAAGTTGATGTCATATATATATATTTCTTCTATAAATAAATGATAATAATTGCCAACAACTGACCTTATCAGGTCGTAAACACCTAAGGACAATGAGGCGCTGCAATTTGGTCAGGAGTCCTTCCCAAGGTTCTGGTATAGCCTCTTCCTGGGGTGACGGTGAGTCATACAGTTTCCGCCATGCCTCAATCTACATAGACAACGGTCAGAATATTGCCTCCTTATATATAAATACTTCAATCAATATCCCGACAAAGCTGATGAGACTCATGAGTATATCACCAATAGTTTAAAATGTTGTAAAACAGATGCTGAAAATAAGTATTCTGTAACAAATGTTTCATTGGGTTTTTTCACTCAGATCTGAGATGAAAGAAAATAATTTCTAAGTGATATTTCACCATTATGTCTTACATTTAATTCTTTGCTTTATATAGATGTGTTCAGACACCTTGACAGACCAAGATCAGACATCAGGGTCTACTGTTTGCTCATTCAATAAGTAGCTCAGATTGTACACAGTCTGTACAGCAAAGAAAAGTCTGTTGTTTATATAGCAATTCACATTCAGAAAATTGATATTCATCGAGTCATAGATATAAGGTAAAGGGCAAAAGTAAGTAGTTAAGGATGCATATGCAGATCTTGTTACACAACCTTATAAGGTCCAAAGTGTGTGTTTACTGAATAATAATATTATTATAGTTGGAATTCATAATGGTTCAAGCGGTTTTAAGATGAAAAGTGTCAATCAGGACTTTACAATACATCAGAGTATAATGAAAATTAATAAACTTCATTACATATCAATAACAAAAACTTCCCTAATAATCAGTAAATAACCCATCTTATTAACATATCTATCCAAAACAGGAATATCGTCAACGCTTAGGGTGTATAAGATTCTTACAACAATAATACAATGTGAGACAAATCTATCACTTATTGGAGCACATACGTTTTCCCTGAAGTGGTCCATCATTCCTTTAAATGCTGGCAAGTCAGAACACCTGACAATTTCTGCCCATGACTTGTCAGGTAACCAGAGGGAGGCAGGGTTGGGAAAGGGGTTTTCCAGTGCCACACCCCCTGTCAGCAAGAACCTCCACTCTCTGTCATCTATATTACCTCTGCAATAAATAGTTAAGACAATACTTGTGTAGCATGTATAATAAGGAAGTCTTGCTGATATTACTGACTGATATGATATTACTGAGAATTTTCTTTTAGTACCAGATTATGGTTGAGAGACAAGAAACAGGAACATATATATTAAATGTGTTTGGTTCTACATAATTCTAACAAACTAGCGTACACTTACTATGCATTTTGTAGGAGTTTTTACCTTAAATGCTTGCAACATTTATTGTTATATTGAGAGAAAAAATGTGTATTTGAATAAGCAAATTACTCTTCCACCTTGTGTATCATGGCATGTCAGAAAAGTGTGAAGCAAAATGTGTCAATCAATCTTTCAGTCATAAAAAAATCCAAGACAACATGAGAGTAATCAAACAAAAGACCTATACAGATATAAACCTGACCAGCCTGTAAGTCAGTTTACTGGTCATATTTCAGCTGTTTGATACTGCAAAGAATCTTTGAGACCAGAAGGTAACACTTTTAAACTTCTCAAGACTAAATATTGTTTTCGTCAGACCTGCTTTTCTATGGAAACCATGGTGTAAACTTGTTAATAAATGATCAAATCAATAAACAGTGCAGAAAAAAGACATAAAATTTCTTACTCTGCCTTTGCTATCCCTATACAGAGGACAAAAGAGAACAGCAGTTTGTCCTTCTCAAACAAGGAACGACACACGTTGGTGTAGATGCTGTAGGTAAAGTGATTGTTCAGGTTGGAGATTCTCTCATCCAGAACTGCGGAGGGAGCACTGTTTATGATGGACTGGAAATAAACAAGAAATTAAAATATATTATGTAAAATTTCATATCATTATTATGTTAACATGATGCATGTATATGTAGATCAAAAAATATTTTGTTTGAATAATCAAATGAATTTCATTAAATGAATGAAGTACATTGATTGAAAATAAATTATATGCAAAAGTCATTTCCCCCAAAAAGCAAATTTTTTACAAATAAATCTCCAAAACCAAAATTTGCTGAAAGCATTGCACGGTAATACTCATCTGATGACAAGGGAAAACGTGTCCACACACTTGAAACAAATATGATCACTTTTTCCTCTAATAATTTAAAATTCAAAGCTTTGTCCCACTGTGAGTCTGAGAAACATGGTCAACCTGGAGGCCAGTGAGACTCACCTGAAGGTAGAGGTTGATGAACCAAGTGAGAGAGTACTGGTACATGGGGTCGATATTGGCCAGGTCCGAGATGGTGAAGAACAGGATACTGCCGTGCTTGGCCACCTACATAGAGATACACAACCAGGATTGTTGGAAAAATCATTCACAAGCATTACATTGTGTGAGTTCATCAATCTATTGGTCATTGAATATGTGTCATTAGGATCAGAGGCATAGTGTGTATTAAAATCAATCATTGCAAGGTATAAATGGGAGGTTGTTTTTTATATTGTCTGATGTTAGTTATGCCATTACAGGCACTGCACATTCCAGTCCAGTGTGAAGTGTAATGTGCCAGAGGAAAATCTGTTGCTCCATATACCTTTTAAAGCTCAGTAAATTAATATTGATTAAGTTATAAATATAACAAGTAACTGGTGTTGTATGCAACACATAAAGTCCCCTACCGGCTCCACCTTGACTCAATATGGTAATCAATCCCATTTTTTGCCATATTTTCACTATTTCCGTTACCATAGCAACCACAATTTTAGTCGAAGAACAAAAATAAAATGACGTGCATAATCTACACATTGCCATCTAGTCATATAGAAAGTTTCATCAAGTTAGCTTGCTTAGTTATCGCGGGATCCCATTTTTGCCATATTTTCACTATTTCCGTTACCATAGCAACCACAATTTTAGTTGAAGAACAAAAATAAAATGACGTGCATAATCTACACATTGCCATCTAGTCATATACCAAGTTTCATCAAGTTAGCTTGCTTAGTTATCGCGGGATCCCATTTTTGCCATACTTTCACTATTTCCGTTACCATAGCAACCACAATTTTAGTCGAAGAACAAAAATAAAATGATGTGCATAATCTACACATTGCCATCTAGTCATATACCAAGTTTCATCAAGTTAGCTTGATTAGTTATTAAGTTATCGCGGGATCCAGATTTGAGCGGACAGACGGACAGACGGACGGACTGACGGACGGACTGACAGACGGACGGACAGACGGAGGGCAAACCTATAGTCCCCTCCGGTGTGAACACCGGTAGGGGACTAATTATGCATGATACACACACTAATTATGCATGACTATTCATGAGGTAAAGGGTTAACTACAGATTTAATTAAAGAACCTGCTGTAAAGTGCTGACATACCGGCCTGTAACCATCGCGGACCAGATCTATCTCCTTCTCTGTTTTGGAAGTTATCTCCTCCTTCTCCGAGATCTCCAGGGACAGCACTTTACTGCTGGATAGCACCTGGATCGCTGTCTCATCTTCAAGAATGTTGCCCTAGAAACACAAACCATGCATAGTTCAGTGTTGCTACACATCACTGTGAGTAGAGGCTGTGGTCCAATGCCATTTTAACACAAAACACAAAATAAGTGAAGCTCAAATTTTAAACCTCAACAGTATGAGACTGCTGCAAAGGTCATTCACATGCATTTTATTCAAAAAATTAAACAAAAGCTATATCAGAAGGTGATGGCTTCCCCTTGACTAAACAATATGAAAATTAAATTATTGCCAATCACAAAGGAAGGCAATGTGAGTGGACTATGCCACTGACTCCTATACTGTCTTCACTTCCTATTGTGGACTGCAGGTTTAATAACATAGACTACAAGTAAGCGCTCCTACCTCAGACTCGGACAGCACCTCCAGTATACGGTCCTCTATCTCCTTCAACTGCCGCTTGTTGCTGGCACTCTCCAGGATCAACTGGTTCTTCTTCTCCTCCAGCTCTGGCTTCTCCTTGGCAGCCACAATACCAAGCAACTGGTCATCCAGACCCAGAGGGGTGATCATGAAATTCAGTAGGGTCACCTAGGTAAAATAAATAATGGGCTTGGATTATTTTCAAAACATGGTGGGGTAAACTGCACACAAACGGAAGGAACAAAACGGAAAGGAACAAAACCCATGTGTTCTTTGTGTAGTTTAGGTCAACATGGTATTCCAGAATAGCAATTTGATGATTGGATAATCAAATTTGAAATGTATCTGTAACATTGGAGAGGTCTAAAGAGGGACATGGCCTAAAGTATGCTCTGTATGGTTAACTGCAGGACACGAGATGCTTAATCAGAATCACTCAGCATGGTCACCAAGTTAAACATAAAAGGTAGGTTATGGGAAGGAAAGGACAATAATTATAAAAATCAGAAACTGAATAACATGTCAAAAGATAATTTAGTGTTGTACAATACAGTATAATTATGGGGCAAAAGTCTCATTGAAGGAAAAAATCATTCATTTGCCTACCACTGTAATTGTCTTTTGAATGGGAAACATACAGTATACCAGATTCTTCCTGTACAAACTTCTAAATTTGTTTGGTTGATATATAATTATATATTTAAAAGAAAAATGACATAAAAAAAAACAACAAAGAATCATCACCTTGACGGAGACCTCCGGGAGGTAGTGTGGGTTGCGGAGGCGGGTTGTGATGTAGAAGGCAAAATCCTTGCTGTACTCGACCACCTGGTCCCCGATCCTCATGTAGTCTAGCCCACTCATCTTGAAGGTCTGCTTCAGCAGGATGGGCTCCAGTATTGGGTCAAGCTCCTCAGCCACATTCTCAAGCAGACACGGGTTGCCAAACTGTGACCAAGGGGTAAGGAAAAAATAGAGTAAAATAACTTCAAAAGCAGGAGACTTGAGCTGTTCAAATATGACACTCAGGTACTAAATATGGTTTACAGAGAATTTCCCTCTGCTGAAATATCTCGTAACATCAATTCATTATCATGCAGAAATTCTGAGTCACATCTTGCTCAAAATGAAATGACAAAAGTTATACATGTATTATTAAAATTCATATTCAAGGGATGGTAATATTTTAGAAGTTAATCAGTGTTTTTAAATACCAGTATACATTACAGGGGAAGCTACAGCCAATTTATTACAAGTGTGACACACACACAACTTTGTTTCTTAGTTCCACCCACCTGTACACAGTTCTCTAGGTTACGTGTGAAGTTGGGGTCAGACTGTTTGATGACGGCCAGTTTGTTTGACTTCTCCATGTTCTTGATCCACTTGTTGGCCTGACCCTGGGGGTCAATCATTAGTGGCCAGCGGTTGGCGTTAGTTGCAATCAGGGCATTGTCCACAGAGTAACTATAGGGTTGTAACACAGACAGTATTAATTTTAACTTTATCTATTGCAAAACATTACAAATGAAAGCAAAACTCATTATAATAAAAAAAAAATGAAGTTTTCTTGACAAAGCAGGAAAACTGCCCTGCATTCAGTTACCATTAAAAGTCAATAACGTTAGCATTAGCTTCCCTATTGTATCGTATAGAGTGTAAGTAGAGACGCATATCCACAACAGCTGCAAGCATTATGGTTAACTGAACACAGGGCAGGAGTTATAGAAGAAGCATCAACATACAAATGGGTGAAAAAATTCTCTCTCAGAATATAACTGACATACGATAGTCAAAGACAATGGCAATGATTTGACTATAATATCTTTTTCTTCAGTGTACAAATAACATCTACATTTTTTATGTTCAAGGATATTCTGATCTTAGCAAAATCCATTTTCAGTGAGATGGATGACTATAACTTTAGATTTTTTGGATTATAATCATAAATGATGTTCATTATGGATGATTACTGTTAATAGCTTATGCATCAAATCTTTAATATACATTTCTGATGATTACTGTTAATAGCTTATGCATCAAATCTTTAATATACATTTCTGATGATTACTGTTAATAGCTTATGCATCAAATCTGTAATATACATTTCTGATGATTACTGTTAATAGCTTATGCATCAAATCTTTAATATACATTTCTGATGGATACAGAATTACACCAAACCCATTACTCACTTGTCCACAGGAAGACCAGCTATCTGCCACTCCCGGATCTTGACGGGTTCCCCAAGGGTCCCGTGCAGTGAGAAACTGTCTGACACGGGGATACCCTTATCCTTGCACATGTCAAACCATTCCTTTAAGCATTCCTGTTATAGGAAATATTGATAAAGAAATATTAGAAAAATGTGACAGTATGCATGTATTTTTAGGAGCTTAATGTGTTTGACATTGTGGTAGTTATTATGTTAAAACAAATCTTTCTTTTCTAACTTCCAAAGCAACAAAAGATATCCCATGCAAAAATAACATTTTTAATCAATACTGCTGCATGATAATTAGATCTGTATTTTAACAGTGAATAATATCAAATGTTCCCTTGAAATAAAAAGCTGTAAAATGATAAAAACTCTGTCAGAGTGTTAAATATTGAAAACCACACAAAAATCTTCAGAATCATGTAAGAGTTTTAAGATCATTCATATATACAAAAACACACACACATATTCTGCAATTTAATTGAAAGAGTGATAGATGGATACTTAAGTATAATTTCCACCTCAAATATATATATGGTACTGTAGTAAAAGTATAAAATGGCGCTTGTTCTATCTTGCCATAGAGCTTTAACTTTTGTGTTATTGTGGTAGAGTGTCTGATTTGTATACCAAGGGTCCCCGAGTTCGATTCGGCTCGGGGCAGTTGATTTTTATTTGATTACAGTACCACATACACAAAATCATATACTGTCATATGTCACATATACACAATCTTACATGTACCACATTAACATATACTGCTGACATTTTCCTCATACGTATAAACTCTCATGTATCAATTAGCTTTATATACAGCCATGTGTTACATACACATTTGTACAGATATACCGCATCTACTGGCAAATTTTGAATTTTAGAACCAGTATAGAAGATGCCAGGACATGCACCTGGCTATCTCACCTGTCTGTAGGAGAGGATGAAGGGTCCCAGGTAGGCCACCACACTGGCAGACAGCAGCACATCTCCAACAATGTTGTCATATGTCTCCCCCAGGTCCTCCACATTCTGTCAGTATACGATCACATATTGATAATGTCTCTCTCATTACATATACCTTGTAGGTCCAACAGATTTATATATCTACTTATAAAACTAACAATACACTGAATTCATGGTAAGTAGTAATTAACCCTTTCCCTCATATATACCCATTTTGACGCCCTCAATAGGTATCACATAAAGCCTGATCTGCAGAAAACCACAGTTAAACCTTACCAAATTTAATTACAAAATCCTAATTTCCAGACCACTGAGGAGCAGCGAACAGCATAAAACCTGATCAGCCTGCGAGTTACTCGCAGGCTGATCTGGTTTTATGTTGTTCGCATAGGTCTTTTCATGGTGTCCTCTATGAGGGAAAGGGTTAAATGAACCTTAAAGACAAATGTGGCAATAATTTTCTAAGGTACATTGTATAAAACTGACAATGAAATCAAACCTTTTCTATATATAAATAACCTTTTCACTAGTTCTAAGTACACACACCTAGAGCTGATCAAGCAAAATAAGCTAAATAGTATGCAAACCCCAAAGAATAAAGTACATACAATATAAGTACAATTATGTACTGTATGTGCTCTCTTGAAAAGTTTTTTTTTTTCAGAATGCTTAGCTACCATATTTAAATAGCATATATTTTGTAAGGAGATTAATTAACACTCAATAAGTACAGCTGACAAGCAAATACAGTCAGCATGTGTTGGCAATGTCCCCACTCACCTTGGTCCATCTCTCCTTCTCTCCACCCAGTCCACTGATCAGCTTCTCTGCTCTCTCTATCTTCACCTTAGTCAGAGCTATGTTGTCCTCAAGGTTCTGTTATAAAATTGGATTCAATATCTTGGCATGTAAACATTATGTCTAACTATTTTGCATATAAAAGTGACTACAAAGCATGGTTTTGCTTTTTTTTATAAAAAAAATGTATCACAAACCTTTGGCATTATAAATAGTACTTTGTATCAACATTTATATTACTAAAATTCATTATTAAGGGAATGGTCATTTACACGAGAATTAAAACAGCTATCTGTGCTAAACTCTACCAGCCACTCACTGTTTTCTCTTCCTGTTTCCTTTGCAGGTTTTCCTGTAGATCTGTCAGTTTATCTGTGACTGCCTTCAACTCTGCTCGCTTCTCATTCAGTTTAGCCATCTGTTCTGCAAGCTCCATTTCCGCTGCCTCCAAACTCTCCTTCTTGGGTGCCACAACCTTGGCCACACTGTCATACACATCTATTGCACGTACCCACTTACACAGGCCTTCACATGCTGACGACACATTTTTGATTATTGCTGGATCAAAATCAGTATTGTTTATATAATCTTTTCTGATTTTTTTCATGATATGGGCAGGTATATTGTCTTTATCATACTCCTTCAGGGATTCCAGAAATTTGAGGTCACCAAGCATCTGGTTGTGAAAAATAAAGCATATCTCACTACAATAATTATACATGTACTTCAGATATATCTCTAAGAAGAACTTTGGGAATGTGTAAATAGTGAACATATTTAACTCATATTAAATGGTGTTTACATGCCTGCAACAGTTAAAATTCTGTATACCTATTATTGAAATTAAGAGTGCTGTGGCCATGTAGACAAGAATTTTAAGTTATCATTTCTGTGTGAAAAACATTTTCATGAGGAAACTCAAGCTATTCACAATATCAGTAAAATGATTTTGTCTGCATTCAAGGGTCAGTAACTCTGATATGCCTCACAAGACTGCAACATCTTTGCTTTAAATAAAAGGCATATAATGAATTCCCTTAAAAATCCCCATTTGTATTTCAAGGTCACATATACCTTCTTAGCTGTTGGCCAGTAATCCTCAAAAGCTCTGCCACTGCCATCGACCTTTTTCTCTGGTTTAAGACCCTTCATGATACAGACTGCTTCCATGACCAGTTTGACACCATTTGGTGGGTTGGCCATTGACTTCACGAGACTGATGTCATTCTGCTTCAGCGTGTCCAGGGCTGCGATGGCTGCATTCATGGCTGGCATGGCAATAGCCAACTTCTCCTGACACTCATTCTGGTGACAGTAGAAATCTTAATCCTTAAGTTAATGTGTACAACATATGGGGACTAATAATGCTGAATGAATACTATCTAGTTAATAATGGCAATCCTCCCAGTCTGGATCCAGACCTCTTTACAAAGTGTAAATAATGAAAATAAGTGATAACTAATGCAGTAATCGAAGAGAGTGCAGCTATGTATGAAGAAACTGCACATTAGGAATAGTCTGAGCATTAACATTTTGTATCTGGCCTGTATGTCAAATTCAGATTTTCTTCAATTTCTTTTTTTAAGATCTAGAACTCCCTTATACTGATCTAGGAAAGAAACTGTGCATTTTATTATATATATATTCATACAGAAAATGGTCTCTCTTCTTTTCAAAATTTTAACATTATGAAGATACAAAATTGTAGAATATTGAACAAGGAAAATCTCAATAAACATAAAATTTCCTTATCTGGTCATGTCTGTAATTCTAAATTAATAATCTTATTTTCAGAATGGAGCAGAAAAGCTGACCAACTCACAGGTAGATGACACTTTTTACCTGTCTGATACCAGTCCTATCTAAAAAAATTATATCTTAAAAAGTAGTCAATATCATAATATTGTCCTATATATCAAATGAATGAGCCGGGGTCTGGTGGTAACATACACGGTAGCGTATCTGAAATTTTTGGGTTTGAATCTTGTCGTGGTCAAGAATTTCTCATTGCAAATGACTGCCCAACTCAGGAAACCATCCAGAGATATTAGTATGAGTTGAATGTATCCTAATCAATGTAACATACAGAAGTTTAGCCTATGGGATAAGACGACAGTCCCCAACCTTGATTGCCTCTGCAGCATTAGCAGCCTTGGATGCCGCTGCCTCGTCCACCTCAACAATGTCCTTGACCTTCTGAACATCCTTACTCTCCTCCTCAATGACCAGGATCAGCTCTTCAGTCTCCTTGCTGGTCTGGATCAACTGAGGCTGTAACTCTATCAGCTCCTTCTGCATCACGTTGATCTGGAGAAATGAAATCAGGTGTCACTGTCTTTATGACTGCTCTCCATTCTGTTAAGCTTCCTATTCTAGGATTTTGTGTTAATTTCTATATCTAAATGACTTTCAAAACCGCAATAAGTTATGTTTCAAAATAAAAACTCTATAAAGGTGTTTAAAACTTTAGAATTACACTAATATCTCCAAGTGGATAAGTCACCACATGTAAGAATCTAATATTGTCTGAATGTCACAGAGAAATATTGGTTATGACCATGTTCTTAATTTTCTCAATAATATCATGCTAAGTCCAGTCTCTTCATTACCATACTGTGCATAAGTATTTACCAGTTTGAGAATGCAGGACCTAGATCTATTTTTGAACAAAACTTAAGTTGAGTCATAAACAGAGCTATACTAATGGATTTCTCAACTGCAACTTGAGGGAAGGATTAGATTTGTTTGTTTATTGGGTTTGATATCTCACCAAATTGTTGCGGCCGTGGAATAAACCCACAACCTCCCGATTCCAGGGTATATGCTCTAACCACTTTGCCACCATGACAAGTGTATTTGAATGGATAATTCACTTAGTATTTTCATGATTACAAGGCCAGGCCTATCCCTATGTTTGAGTTAGAACTCACCTCTTGCTCCGAGAAGTCCAGTTTCTCCAGCCCCACCTGGTACCTGTTCTTCAGGGTGAGGATCTCCAGACGTTTCTTGTTCAGCAAGCTCTTGAATGTCTTAATCAGCTCAAGGTAAGACGTGGGGGTCACATAGTTCCGTCTCCTCATTGTGTTGTAAAACCTGTGGAGACATTTACAGTTTATGTATGCATACATTTGTAAATTGCACACTTAAATAAGACAGCAGTAACATAACACAGCCAGGGGAGCAATTCAAATACTAGATTTTATAGTCTCGATTTTTATAGTTAGAATCATCATGTATTATTTGTACAATAAATATATTTTCACCATAAATTATTTTAACACCAAACAATTTTACTTTTTTAATTTTTTTTTTTAAATATATTTTTTTTTATAATTTTTTATCACACTATTAAAGTTATAATACCAAAAATAAATCAGTAGTGGGGTAACATAAGTTGGTAGAAGAAACATAATCAGACACAATGATGGAAATATCTCACCTTTCTGAGAGGGCCCT
>CM037777.1:70028091-70078091 GCA_021229015.1 Solen grandis
CAAATCTAGCATAAAACCGTCTATCAATATCCTCCTTCTAACTTAATTTCGTATTTGGTAATTTGCATTGATTAATGATTGGAAGGGAAATCATAATAAAACATATTTTTAAAGAACACCATTTTTTCACGAATTCATGTTTGTCTAAGTTTATTATTTTCTTTTTAAATTTCAATACCCTTTTTAAAATGTTTATTTTGTTTCAGAAATATTTTACGAACTTAAAACTCTATTTTGATTGATCATTTATGTTTGAAGCTGATTGATGTATAATGTGTGAATAGTTAATTCCCTATATAAAATTGAGGTTTTATTTCTGCTTGGAGGTGCAGGAGGAAATGCAAGAGCTAATCAATAACAGAAAAGTATGTTTTTCTGTAATTATGTGCGGGAAGTTTGATCAAACGGCTTCGCGATTACTTTTAAACAAATATATCTTATAAAATATCGAATGTTTAAATAATACGCAAATCAACATAAATTATATTAATAATATACATAATGAAAAAAAAAATAGAAAAAAAATGGAAATAATAATAAAAAAGCACTACCAAATTATAAACTTTAATAAGCATCAAAACCGTTGTTTGTTGCTCTGAAGTTCAAGATATATTTGTCTTGGTACATAATGTATTCATGCAACTCTTTCTCAGATGGTTTTTGCGGTTGATTTTTAAATATCTGTGTGCATTACGACAATCAACAACCACTTTAAGAACAATGGTAAACTAATGCATTATTCGATGAGTGTAAAACTGGGCCTTTTTTCATCACATGCGTAATGAACAGTATTTAATCTCTTTTTAGAATTGTAAAACCTTTATTTAGAAATTCTATTCTCGTGTTCCGTTACATGACAGATCACAATCACTCTTCGTGCATGCTGAGCACAGGCTGAACTTATGAACTGGCTACCCAGCATTTGATGAAGACGCCATCTTGTGAAACGTGTCGCGTGGTACCACAATCAACTGCTCCGGAGATATCATAATCTATATTTAACCGATTTTGGTTAAGTAAGCGTTTACAAAAAGGATGTTTTCCAGTGAAATTTTTCCTACACTTGCTGAGATTTAGGAAACAAATAATTCACCAATATTCCGACATTCATCTGTGAACGAGTTTCTTTAAATGTGATATCACGATACTTGTCTGGGGCTTGTTTCTGTAATATTGTTTCATCGTGTATGCTTAAAGAAAAAACAATGACACTGATATAAAATATTATCGCGTAATCCAGTTTAGGTTTTTAAAATAGCCACACGAACACAGACTCAAACACATAATTTCTATATATAAATGACCGAAAGACGAACGTAATCCGCAAAGGAATGACAATTTATTTCCTATGTTTTTATATCCTGAAGTCATATGTGTGTCTGACAGAATCCCGAAAAATTTTCACCCATAACGATTTGTAATGCTGCGGATATTGGGAGAGTATAAGAAAATATTCATTCTTAGACCTTTAACCGATAAATGGCCGCCTATGGTAGGTTAATGTCATTGATTTGTGATGGTTTATTCCCCTGGGCAATGTGAAATATACAGTGATTTGTCTAGTCCTTGCGGTCAGAAAATGGCTTTGCTGCATGTAGTTTTCTATCAAATAGGGATACTGCATAAACAATTTAACCCCCCCCCCCTCCACACACACACACACATATATATATATATATATATATATATATATATATATATATATATTAAAATAGACAACTACAAATTTAGTTGGCCGTATAAGAGAATTTGATTTTTGGGCAAAACTATTTATCTTGGAGTATAAAATTGTTCAAAATACATGTTAAATCATTTTAAAGTGTTTTATCTTATATCTACTGCAACAAAGACTGATATCACTTGCCTGATAAACCTAGCTTTTATCAGTCAGTTATTTTTAGAACAACGGGAATACTTTTTACATAACTCTGACGTACTCCATGACGTCAAGATTGTAAACACACAGTTGTAATGTGTAATCGATACTGTAACATCTGAACATGAATATGATAAAAACAATGACATTTTTATTTCAATTCATAATAAAAATAATTTTCTTAAATCTGAATTTGACAGTAATTTTAAAATAATATGTATACCGTCCTATCCTATGTCGTTTGCAATCTACAAAAAGGTCTGACATACTGAATTTTAGGCGATTCCCTTCAAAGAAGATGGGCCAAAATCCTGGTTAAATCATCTTACAATTTTTCCTTCCTTTTGTACCCTGTAAAGAAAAAAGGATGTTTGAAAAGGGTCTCAATTTTCAGCTGTTGCAAAGAATTTCTGCTACATCCGATTATCCGATGAGGGCACAAACCCTGTTTATTTTTTTTATAAATAACATATGTAACAAAGAGGCCATTCTGATATAAAATACAGTGATGCAAAAATTTATGTAGCCACAAGAACAAAAAGGAACAAGACAGTCTAAAAGACAGCTATATCCCCCGCCTCTGACAAAGGAGACATGTTTTTTTTTCCTCTAGTGGAAATTGCCCTGCTTCTGCCAACATTTTGATGTAGTTGACTTATGAAAAACTCTCCGTTGTACAGAATATATAGCATGGAAACAAAAATATCCATGAATGAACACTGAACCATCAAATGTGACCTTGAACTTGAGCCAACATGACTGTCACCTGTGTTCTGCACATCGTCTCAATTTGGTTTATAATTGAGGCAAGTTTCATTAAAATCCTTCGAGGAGTATAGGAGTTATGGAGCGGACACAAAATTGTAAATTGAAATTGAAGGTTCAAACACATGACCCTCAAGTGTGACCTTGACCTTGAGCCAACATGACTGCAATCTATGTTCTGCACATCGTCTCAATTAGATATATATATATGAGGCAAGATTCATGAAAAACTAAAAGGGGTATAGGAAAATTAATTAAAAACCTTTTTTTGAGGCAAGTTTCACGAAAATCTTTCAAGCGGTATAGGAGATATGGAGTGGACACGAAAACGTTACGGACGGACAGACAGACAGACGAAAGCCATTCCTATACCCCCCCCCCCCTCCCGCTTCGCGGCGGGGGATTAAAAAAGTGACTTGGACCATTGGTTCTTGGGGCAAAGAATTGTGTTTAAAAATTGGGAGGGGTGATGAAAGGCATGTTCATAAAAACAGGTTTCAAGGGGAGCGGGAAGGGGCAAGGAATTGCATAGTGCAGTGATATAACCAATACAGAAATCACGCAATCTATTCAGTCTATTCAGAAATACAGAACAGTTCAGTGAAATGTCCGTTGAAACACCATACAAATGTTCGAAAATTATAAGCAGTTAATAAATAGTACCTACCTCATTGTATAGTATTTCTGAGACAGAGTTGCGCAAAATGCAATGCGATCAAAATATGTGCGCTAAATTAATTCTTAATAGAGGCAAATATGAAAGTGCCAAGAAAGCCTTGCATGATTTACACCGGCTCCCAATAAAGGCCAGAATCAATTTCAAAATATTGACAATCATGTTCAACTGCAGCTCTGTTCGGGCTCCTGTATATTTGACACAATTATTAACCAAACATGTTAATCTTAGACCATGATTAAGTTCAGCCAGTGATTCCAGCATTACATATGATGTGCCGTTTAACAGGAAAACTAGGTTTAATGATAGAAGTTTCTGCACTAAAGGGCCGAAATTATGGAACAATCTGCCTCCGTATATTAAGCAAACCGAGTCAATATATTATTCGTTATATTTTATATGTATTTGTTTACACTTTTTGTTGAGAATATATGTATGTTTATTGTTCAACGCCAGTGGATATCATGTAAAGAAATAGGCGTTTCATCAAATAAACACGTTTAACGTTTTTAACGTAAAAATATTTAAATGAAACCTCTTAGTTTTCTTCTGTGGAAATTCCCTCCCTTTGCTCATCTAAATTTGAAAGACATCAACTGCTTTTTAGTCATGCCCTCCATAAACTCTCTGGCTTCAGTTTCTTTCGAGTCATCACTGGGTCAAGTAGTAAATGTTAAGATATTGAAACCCAAAAACCAGAAACATCACCAACAGTAATTTCTTTTTGACTCAGGCTGACACTTTGAAGCTGTGTAACTGATAAAAACTGCAATGAAATTGAGAAACAATACATGTGATATTCAGCACATCACATTAAAAACTGCAAATAAAAGCATAAGGAGAGGTTCCGAGGCAAAACATTTATTCCATATTGGTTTTTTAGTGGCATATTAATATTGGCTGACCTTTTATCTTAAAAGAGTTTATCACGCGACAAAGTTATGGGGAACACCTGTTTACAAAATAGTCAACATCTTTTCTTAAAAATGCATTCTGTTCGGTTCAAGGACAGATCATAACATAGCAAATGCACGTCATTCCGTTTCATATGCATATACGCCCTCTCGAACACCCAGAAAAAAACACTTTTTTTTTACAAGGCAACAACTTATTTTTAAATCGTCTGACCACGGAATTCACATCTCTGGTTTGACAAGAAAATAAAATGAATTTAAAAATTGTTTTAATTATTTGTGTAGTCAATAAATCCAGTCAAATGATATTGGGTAAAATATTAAGGGGTTCGAGAGATAAAAGTGCGAAGGGCCTATGCAGAAAATGACCACGAGGCTGGTGGTGGACTAGCCACACCAACGAGCCGGGATAGCGTCAAACCAAAATAGCACACTATCACAAATAACGGGTACACAAATATGGACAAGGGGTGAGCATGCAATTTTTGACAATTGATTTACCTGCAAATTGCCATTTCTTCCCTTCAGTGTGATGGACGAAATTGAAGACATCTTTTACCGTGTATCCAGTGTTAGATTTCATTTTTTCCGGAGACATTTTTTCAGCCTGACCCTAAACTGCACGGTGAGCTAGGTATCGAAAGTGCTTGATAGTTTATAGTATAACTAAACGCTTGATATTAACTAATACAATTCTCATAAGCGTCACCGCAACAAAGATGAAAAGCAAAATCAGCAAAAACACACACACACACAAACAAAAAGGAAAAAAGCTTTGCAACCGTTATGACACATATGCTAGAAAAAAGTGTATGGTCGGCAGGAAAATATAGAGTCTGTCGGGTTAGTGGAAACAAATAACTTTTTTACGCCTTAAGTCATATTGTAAGAAGTAAACTTAAATGCACCACCGTTCAATCACCGTTCATAACAACTCTCACAGGATATACAATGTATAATATTTTAAATAATTTAAACTCAAGCAACACATATACATTATGAAATTACCTATATGTAATTTGTATGGTTATGAACTTAATCTTAAATCAACGATATTTAAAGTAAATTATTTTAACGTTACTTTAGCATGCTAGTTCGGTTGATGGTTCGAAACAAAAGCCGTATCAGACAAGATTAAAAATGTAAAAGAGGACAACGTTCAAATGTCATCTATTATTTATCACAATGATTTTATTTATTGCAGTTGTGTTACTAAACTTAATCACGTTATTTCTTTCCTTCATCACTTGGAACTAATCTACTGTTTTACCTAATTTCACACACACACACACACAACACACACACACACACAGTATATATTGAAGCTCCATATACGATAAGAAGAAGCTCCATATACATAAAGATAACCACTTACCGCTTTTGTGCCAAATTGTCGGTTCCTATTTGCAATATATCTTGATATTTGCCCACAAGGGTGTCTTTTTGTTGCTGATACTTGGATTTCTATAAGCAATGCATTGATATGCCTAGATGATTCCATTTTGTATTTTCTTGTTTCATAAATACATTGTTTATCAAAAAGCAGAATGGTACCCAAAAAACATTGACTCATATTCATTAGATACATTATCACAACAGAAGTTAGATAGCTGGTATATAAAATATTTTTGTCAGGAAAGCAATAATCAAAATATTGTTTGAGGGAATTCAGTACATGTGTTGCAACATAGTCAATATTTGCATATTTTTAATGTTTAAGTATGAGTAGCGTTTTGTTACCATGGTTTTTTACTGTTCATGTGTTCTTTTTGGTTTGAAATTTGCAAAATATAATGGACATTTACTTACAGTATTAGACATGACATTTCCAGGTACATTATTCCAGAGCTTGTCTACATCAATACCGGTATTCTAAAAGCGTGCTGCAAATGATAACTTAACTTTTGGGAATAATGGTTTGTTGCCGGATGATTATGAACCTGATGATATATTATTACGTGAAACAAAGAATGTTACCGTTAATGCAAACGGTCATTTATTGCTTGGTTACCTAATTCAAACAGGGTTACTGATAGCGAATGGTCGTGTTGGTTCTGATGCGAACTGTGAAGGTAATAATCGCTCAAGCGTTATAGATTACTGTATACATGTAGTTAATGAAATTCTTTTATCAGCTTTTAAATCATTTATTGTCCACAGTCCGAATATACTATCTGATCGTTGTCTGATAGAATTTTCGCTGAAGGGTAGATTTTTTTATTAGAAATGAATATATCCCTTGTCAAAAAGAAAGTCATACGTTGGAGTATAAATTTAAAAATAGTGAAAAATTTATAGAATACATTAATCAATTAGAATCTGGGATAGAATTAGCAACAAAGGCTGGAGATATAGATAAAAACATTAATGATTTTTAACAAGAGTAGAAGATCTATGTTTTTCCACCGTTTTCTAAGAAAATTAATTGTAAAAATCATTGTGTAAATAAATCTGATAGGAGCAATAAATTGTTTAAAGAAGTTTGTGGTGATGAGCAACAATGCTTCTACAGGGCACTTAACAATTTTAGGATAAACAAATCGGATCATAACCGTCAAATGTTAGTTCAGACTAGAAGTAAAAATGAAAATAAGAGTAAGGAATTTAATTTTCATCAAAAGAAGGAAAATACTAACAAGCTATTGAAATCAAGATTTAAAAATGCTAAACAACACTGGAAATTACTAAAAGAAGGTTCGTCGAGAAATAATCCCCAAAACATAACAATTGATGCATTCACAGAGTATTTTAAAGCTATTAATAACCCAGATGATAGTTTTTTTAATCAGATGATGATGATTTGTATTTTAATAACACATTATCAAAAGAGGAACATAACTGTATGTTTTCGGAATTAGATTATTTATTTTCCGTAGAAGAAATTATTAAAGCAATTTCAAAACTTGATTTAGGTAAAAGTGCTGGGCCGGATATGATATTGAATGAATTTTTAATTCATGGAAAAGATAGATTTGTTCCATATTTTTTTTAAGTTATTTAATAAAATATTTTCAGTCGGATATTGCCCGTAGAAGTGGGCAGAAGGTTTCATTATACCTATTCATAAAAAGGCAGTTTAAATGATGTACGCAATTTTAGAAGTATCACTGTTTTAAGTGTGGTAGGTAAACTTTTTACTAATATTATAAATAACAGATTATCGTCATGGGCAGAAAATTATATGTATATTTTGAGGCTCAGGAGGGTTTTAGGGCCAAATGGGCACAATTGATAACATATTCGTACTTCATGTTTTAATTAATCTTTTCACAAATCAAAATAAACAACTGTTTTGTGTTTTTGTTGATTTTTCAAAAGCATTCGATTATGTTGTTCGCGAAATTATATGGTATAAATTGTACAAACTGGGTATTAGAGGACAGTTATTTATTGTTAATAAATCGATGTATAGTCATATTCATTCAAGAGTTTGTATGCAAAATGAATTGGGTTGTATTTTTGAGAGTAATCTCGGGGTTCGAAAAGGCGAGTGTCTTTCGCCATTTATCTTTTCTATGTACATTAATAACCTGGAAGATGAATTGTTCTTAAAAGGTGCTAAGGATATTGATACACACATGTTGATTTTTTTCTTACTTATGTATGCGGATGAGAGTATTTTTGCCAATTCCGAAGCTGATCTCAAAAACAAGTTGGACATTCTAAGTGAATATTTTATAAAGTGGAAATTAAAAATTAATCACGAAAAAAAAAAATTCTTATTTTTAGGAAAGGTGGGAGATATCGAAATAATATTGAATTTTATTTAGAGGGACTAAAAATTGAAGTTGTTAATAAATTTACTTATCTTGGGATTCTTTTTACAACTGGCGGTTCTTTCAAACTTGCGGCAAAACACTCGCGGGACAGGCACAGGAGCACTATATACATTAAAGAAATATTAAAATAAGTTTGTTGACATCCCACCAGATCACAAGTTAGAATTATTTGATAAATTAATTAAACCTATTTTACTCTATGGGTCTGAAGTATTTGGGTTTTCAAAGCAATTCTCAGTTGAAAGATTCCAAACATATTAAAAACGTTTTTGGCGTAAAAGATAGTACCCAGAATGATTTTATTTATTGTTAAACTGGCCGTTTAGACTTCTATTATTTGGGTATAATGTATATGATAAAATACTGGCTTAAGGTTGTCATGTCAGAAAAATATAAATATATTAACATAGTATGTAAGGTTATGCTGGATAATATGGAAAGATACCAGACAGACAGACAGACAGAAATTTTTATTTCGACGTATACATAGTACATTGTCTTTTACATGATATTCACATATCTTTTACAAAATACAAATTATGAGTACATAAACATTTTTCAATGTGAATATCTATTGCATTAAACAAATGTTCACGAGTCAAGTGAGAAACAGTATGCGAAAAAAAGAAAAAAAGAAAAAAAAGAAAAGATACCCATCGAAACAATGCTGGGCAACGCATGTTAAAAATATTCTCAGCAGGTTAGGTTTTTATGAAGTATGGATCTCGCAAGGTGTAGGTCGTAATGAAGTTTTTATATCTTTGTTGAAACAGAGAGTACGAAATAACTTCATACAAAATGTAGAAAGCAGAATAAATGAATCATCAAGGTCATCTTTTTATAAGTACATATCTTATTTTGAATTCCAGTATTATTGGTGTATTTATATCGCAAAATACAGAATACCATTTAGTAAATTAAGATTATCATCTCAAAGACTAAGCATTGAAACAGGGAGATGGTCTAGAATACAGATATCAGAAAGACTTTGTCCATTACGTAATATTTTAGAAGATGAATATCACTTCATGTTTATTCTAGAATAAGACAAATGTATATTCCAAGATTTTTTCGAATTCGATCAAATATGTTTAAAACTATCCAACTGTTTAAATGCAAAATGTTTAAAAATTTTAACAATATAAATTTATAATAGAATACTGTTTGAAAAAACTAACCATATTTAAAATTTATATGTATGTATGTATGTGTACATGTGTATATATATATGTGTGTGTATATATGTATATATATATATATGTATGTATATGTATATATAAAACAAAGTGAAAACTTTTGGTTATTTGTTTATTACTAGATTTCCTTTTAAATATAAACATGTCTGTTCGTATATATGCTTACTTATTTATTTCAGGCATTATGAAAACAATATGTCTGCCATGTTCAATTTATGTTATTATTTAAAATGACATGGACTATTTCAGTCTATTTCATTTGTATTCTGTTCGGTATTGTAAATGCATTGATAATAAACTTGAAACTTGTTGATAATTATTTACTAACACAAGAGCATATTTCGGCTTTCATTTGTCAAAGTTAATTTTTTTTTTCTTCTTACACTGATTGTCTAGGGACATATTTCTGATATTACTAAGCATATAACAAAGCAGTTCTAAGTTAAGAATTTAGATAACAACTCTCTAAGTAATATATATATAATTTGCATTTTATAACTGTTTTGTCGTTGGTTTTGTTGTATGTTGTTTGATTATTTATGGTGAATTTTAACTTTAATTTATATATACATATAGAACCAATGATAATACAAGAACTCTTCTGAGATGGGTAAGCTCCCCGAAGGTTTATTTGTCACATAACCAACATATGTCAGTGTATAATGAGTTTGTAGAATAACACGTACCTGGATAAGTTTAAGAAAAAATATAAAAAGCAGTAACTAGAAATGAAGAGTTACAATTCTACCCCGTCTGCGCCTCCTCTCAATTATATGTATGAAGTTTCATACTGGTATTTAAAATACTTTACGAGTTTTGCTCTGGACAAAAAGAACTTTGAAATGCAAAATGATAACATATTTTACCTTAGACCACCTCTCACGTGTGATCTTGACCTAAGAAAATATTTTGATTTATGGACCATACAGAAAAATGTTTCTATTTATTATATTTGACATCTTATTGTACCCTTGACCTTAAAGCTTCGGGCCTTAGTTTTGCAAACTGCACGTTGTCTTGTAAGGGTGAACATATTTGCCTAGTAAATTTAAAATCCATCAATAAAATGAGGTTTTCAAGTGCAGGACATGAAAAAAAAATACCCCGTTGTTGATCTCTGACATCTTTGTGTGGACTTGACATAGCGCAACGCAACTAGGTTTTACGCGTTGCACATCGTCTCACATTGAACATTTGTACAATTTCAAAATTCATCGATAAATAACAAAGTTATGGACCAGACAAGAAGCATGACGAAAGGATGAAAATAAAGACAAAGCGGCAGCTTTTTGCTCACCCTTCGGGGAGCATAATGAGGGAATTAGAAGAATACGAGCCTTATCGATGAATAGTAATGATAACACTTCAGACAGAACAGATGGACTTCGATTATTCTTGATATTCATATCATTATATAGATACAATACATCGGACACGGATTAATGTTTTGCAAACTCTAAGTGTTGAGCCCTTTCCATCGAGCATCATAGAATAAATGCACTCTGTGTGCAATGCTACAGAGTATTTGCAGTGGTCCTAAATGGTCCGAATAGAAGAGTGGATTCAACATGCGCTTTCGTTCGAGGAGTAGCCTATACATAAACGTATTACGCATTTATTTAATCATTTAGTCATGTCAGGTCATCGTTTAAACATTAACCCCATCATTGCTATAAGCCGTCTGGGTTTATTTTTCTCTCACTAATAATTACTGATCAAGTTTCTTTTTTATGTATTGGTTTTTGCTGTAATATCGGTTTTTACTTAGAGCAGTTGTTTGGATTAATCACCACTATTAAATGTTTCTACAGATTCCAAATCTATGATTTAATTACATTTTGTATTTCATATATATACATTCATATCAATAATGAATGCCGATGTCATGCCATTTTTTTTAATCAAATGTCAAACGTTAATCATCAAGAGATTAAACATATTTTTATGGCTGTCATCGATAAAACATCCAAATATTATAAAAGTTTTCCATATTTTGTCAAGAATATATAGACATGTATAAAGAGTAATTAATTCTTCATTGAAAGCGATGTGTATTAGACCCTCAGACTTTCAGCAAGTTTAAGCTGATTGATAATTGTTTATGACTGAGCCCACAATTGATGGATGGTTATGTCAAATAATAAACAAAACAGTATATGTTCATAATAACAGTTTCCTTACAAGGTTAAATCCATAGCCATGTATTATATTCGATCATATGGGATAATTGTGAGAATGAGCCGCATCGTATCAACAGCCATTTCTTAACATAGCACAACATCTTTCGCATAAATCCATTTTCGCATGTATAAATTGATATTTGAAGTTATTTATGTTTTATGCGTTAAGTAGTCCTGGAGATGTATGTATTTATGTGATATTTGTTTATTTATATAATTAAGCAATATTTTGCCTGTAAATGCATTCAATACTCAACAAAATAAATAAGTTTGATATATTCTTGATATATACTTTCAACTCTTTTGTATATGAAAGCCAAAGAGATAAATTAAATAAAACCGATATATGTCATAAACAAAACAAAGGTCAAATTTATCATATTTCCTGTTCAACGCATTTATTGCATTTTACCCAAGGGCATATATTTATGTGTTTGGGAAAGTATTCAGAATTCGAAAATATTTAGCGGCTTATCCCTAGCTTTTGTCAATAGGCAACACAGAGCCATAAAATTGTCATAAAGTTGCGGAAGAGCATCTGTATAAAATCACAGGGATGTCTCAATAGACTCCTACTCTTATGATATGAAGAAAAGGAACTTCAATATTATTATAAATATGTATATAACATACCTAACCCATCAAGAGCAATGTTCTTCAGAATCTCCTTTGCCAAATCATGAGCATCTTTATTACTGCATTGTCCTCATTTATTTATTAAATGAGTGTTTTTAGTATCATTCTTAAGTATATTGAGAACTTTACCATACACATACGACAACAATTACTTTGCTAAAAAATAGTTACGTTACAAAGTTAAAATCGAATATATAAGCATTGAATTTATGTAAAGTTAAACGGTATCTGCAACTGAACATCCAACAACAGAATATGCAAACGAAGATGTGACCAAAACAGTATATCATCAAAAAGTAGACAAATAATAATTTATTTATTTACAAGATTTTCAATTATAATATGCCATCATTGTGATTTTAAAGACATTCACGAAGTAAAATGATATATTAAATCTGACTGCCCAAAGAAATATATATTGCAACCAGTCCGTGGCGTTTTCTTACTTACAGGAAAGTACCCGAGGTGAGTTTTCAAAATTTGAGTTTTGACACGTACATTGCGCCAATCGTCTTATGATTCAAACATAGCAATCGCCCTTAAATACCAGTAAAGGCGAAACTTATGGGTGCTTTAGGTTGATACGTTTGAAACGTTAATAAAACTAAGCACCTAGACAATTACTACTTCTTTTAATGATCTTTCTTGTGTGTGTATGTATGTGTGTTCCAAATACAAGTGTAAGATGAGAATGAATAAATTTGATGTTGAAAATTACAATTTGTATGAAATCGTCTACAAATGGGCTTCTTCTGACTTATTATCGTATTTGATACATTGTCTTTTTGTGTCACTTGCTCTAGGCAGACTTTTCCGTCGTGTGTCTGTCTGTCCGTCACACTTATACCGTCACGCTTCAGCAGGTAACAAATGTATTTCGAAGAACACGCTTATTTTTCGTTGGTTTTGTTTTCTCTTTGATTCGTAGGACAGCACATCGTAAGTAAATGCTGTAACATTTTATCTCATACCTTTCTTGCTGTCTTAGTTTTATAATCTGTTAATATTTAATTTCGTCTTTAAAATATGACCATTTTTCTGAAGTTAAAGCATTATTTTTAAAGCTGATTGTAGTACAATATACAACCAGTTCACAATTTTTTTTAAAATTGATGTTTTGTCCCGATTAGCTGTTCTAGACCATTGTACAAGCAGATATATTCGGATTAAACATACAGGATGTTCAGTAAATCTGCTTTGTAACTACTACAAAATAATTTTCGTTGGCAATGAATTTCGTGAAATCTGTAATAAAGTAAATTTCGTATGTACATATATTCGCGGATTCATTTCTACAAAACGTTAGGACTATAAAGTGAACAGTTTTCGTGGGGATTTATAGTCGTAAAGCAAAAAAGCCATCCGCGGAATTGACGAAAATAAAACCCCATGAAAATTAATGTTTCTACAGTAAACAAATACATATATCTCATCGTATATTGAATGCATCAGCTAAAACTTTAATCAAAAGAAATGAAATGAGCAACGCATATAAATTGAAAGTCGGTTCATTATGAAGAGAAGCATTCCGGTTAATATGAAGATTGCAAAAAAATGGTAATGCTGCGTATACCGGCAGAGCATTAAACATGATTAATTCCGATACATGGAGATTACACTCTGCACACACATATATTTAAACAGATAAATAAAAACGTATTTTCCTGAAAAAAGAATGTCTTTCATTTTGAAGCATAAACTATAACCCCTTGGATTTAGATGTTATTCAATATGTAAGCTCGATATGTAAAATTTATTTTATAGCTGTATGCTTTAAGTCATGTTGCGATAAGTAAACAAAATTTTAAATAAATAACTGTTCAATTACAACACTGTACATCTGAATTTTTAAATAATTCAATCTGGAGCCAAACATACATATTTTGAATTTATTAAGTTGCTAGGTAATTAGTTATCTGTAATCAACAATATTAAAATTATGTCAATTACCCATGACTTTTGCATACTAAGGCAAATTTTAAGATGCAAAACAAAACAACAATCATGACACCAAATGTTTATCACAATGTTATTGTGTTTTTCGTTTCTTCTGGAAACTGTTCTATCTTTTTTTTCTAAATTTGCTTATATACTTGTGATTGCTAAACATTCTAATTGAAATGTGTTTCAAATACGAATGCCTGCATAACGGCGCCGTTTTTTATATATCATTATGCTATGTTATTCTCATGGTCTCTTTTTACTTCGCTTTTCGGTTAAAGATATTGGTAACATTAAAAAGCAAAATATTATAGATATGAAAAAATGGAAAATGGCTCTCTTTTAAAAAAAAAATTAGTGAACTTATTTTTAAAAATTGTTCTTGATGTTCTCAAGTCTGGATAGTTGGATATTTAGTCACTTTTTTGATATTGCTATATAACTAATTAGCCCCATACTTTTGTATTTTAAACACGTTTCTTTTTCTCCATGGTAAGATAGTGACAATTAATTCATAATAAAAACGTTGCATAAATATTCAAGTTACCCCCATGGATTATTAATCTCCCTATTAAGAAGATAAAACATACATGTATGGTCTGCATACTTGAGGTCATGGTTCAAACCCCGTTTCGCTCACATTTCACATACTATATTTTTAATTGATTTTTTATAAGATTAAACGGTCAGTAAATCTTATAAACCGTAACCGAAGAACATCTGTACAAATGGTCCCCCTGTTTGGTATATAGGTTGATTTAATAAGTTCTATTTGTTGTTTCTAATTTCGGACAATTGCTTTTTATTTCTGGAATACTTACTGGAGCTATGGCCAGAATATACCATTTCAAAATTAACAATATTTGTAAGGATAACACTGTGTTGTCTTGCTTGCTCCATTATCTACCTCATTTACGATAAAAAAATACCCATTTCCCGCTTTTATGTCAAATTATCAGTTGAGATATATTGACCTCAATGGTGTATGATATTTGTTGCTGATATCCTTTTGCTAAATAACCATTCTTAATTTAAATTTATAACTGTTTTATTTATAGATGATTAAATTCGTATGGATTTTATATGAAATATATGTGTTATGCCTTTCTTTCTTTATTTTTCTTTTATTTTATTTCATTATAACTATTATTATTATTTTGATTATGGTAAATTTCAACGTGGGGCCGCCGTGGCCGAGCGGTTACAGTTGTGGACTACAAATCTCTCAGCCCCTCACCGCTGTGGGTTCGAATCCCGGTAGGGACTTCGGATTTTTCATGTGAGGAAGCCTTCCAGCTGGCTTGCGGTAGGTCGGTGGTTCTACCCGGGTACCTGTGTACTCGGGGTCTTCCTCCACCTGTAATTAGCTGGATGTCGCTATATGATTGAAATACTATCGCAGCGACGGTAAACCCCCAATACAACAACATCAAATTTCAACGTAAAGTTTATTAATTCATAAGTTTGTTCGTTTTATATTAAAATGAATTTTTTTAAGTACAATAGTAATAACTTAAAAACAATGGTGAGGCATAAACTATGCGTATTTTATACTTTACTGAGTAAATCATTCCCATAACCGTAAATAATCAAGTGTAAAGTTTCTCTCGGCATCGAATGTTTAAAAAGATCATCATGCTATTCAAATAATAAAAATACGGCTTAAGATCAGATGATTTTCCTTTATAGCTATCATCATATTCTTAAGCCTTTTTTTCATAATCTAATCACGTACTATTAAGCGGTTATTATGTTCTATATCTTGTTTATTTCATATCAAAATTGGTAAAAGAAACCATCGGAGACGGGTAATGCTCCCCGTACGTTTGTTTGTCAAATATTCAATAGCTGTCGGAGTATGATGAATTTGTAGAATGGAACAATGCTTGGTTAGTTTGAGTAAATAAATAATAAAAGTCCGTAACTATAAAATATGACACGAAGAGTTACAATCTACTCATCTGATATTAGCACATGTGACCTTGACCTCATTAGGTACTAAATTTTTTTCATATGTTACCTGTCAGCTTTGTAAATAATTATTATCACATATGCTAAATCATTCCAAAATTTCATCATGAAAAAAAGGGAAAAACAAACTTCCACGCCGGAAAAAATATACCGATTTATTTTTACTTTAGACATTTCTAGTGAAACCTTGACATTGGGGCTAAGGACCTGGAGCTGCATATCCTCTCATGGCGGTCACTATTTGTGACAATCAATAAATGATAATAATAAAGATAATCCATAACAATGTATCATATCCGATCTTTGGAAAGAATGTGAGAAAATGAGTCGCATTTGTCTCTGGGTATAAGTAATTTCTGCAAGTTGGTTATCTTGAACAAACTTTTCCTTAAGTATAAAAAGAAAATCCCAATATGTAGCCAATCATACTTCACCAGAATTGGAAGTTCCTTTTTTTCCAGTTGAGTATATATGTATATACGAATTGACACTTTGTCTATAATTGTATGCAATAATCAATGAAATAAATCGAGTTGATAGAATTATTGATATATACTCGTACAGTCATTTAACTCTTTTTAATATGAAAACTTTAGAGATAAAGTTATAGAAGTTCAAACAAAACAGACATATGTCATAAACAGAAGAAAAAAAAGTCAAAACTATCATACTTCCAGTTCAATCCATTCAATGTATTTTACAAAAGGGTATATAAATATGTTTTGGGGATATCATACAGAAAATGAAACATATAAAACTTCATATAACGGCTTCATTGATACTAGTAAACGAATGTCTAGTAAACGAATGTATTTTTAAAAATATTGGATGCATCAATTAATATGTAAATCAATAGAAAATACACTTCCAGTACCTTATGAAAAGGAACATATCAGTTTGTATTGAAATAATGAATTGCCTTGACTTGACTATGTGAGTTTACCGTCGCACCGACAGTATTTCAGTCATATAGCGACGTTTTGCTAATTACAGGTAGAGGAGGACCCCGAATGCACGGAGGCATCCGGGTAGAACCACCGACCTACCGCAAGCCAGCTGGATTGAAATAATGGGGAAAATATCAACAAACCCAAAAATTAAAACATTCATAAGCATCAATGTCAATGATTGGTCGCTCAAAATTTCAAGATATGCATGTCTAGGTATTAGATGCAATATTTGTCAACGGATTTCTTCCTTAAAACTATTCCATGATATATGAATCAGGCGGAAAAAGTCTTACAGAGATTGATTTAAATCAATGGAATGTTTAATAGCGAAATGAACAAACAAGCAAGGTTTTGTGTAATATCGGAAAGAAGATAGCTACTGCCGTACCGACATAATATCCAGTTTTGTAAAATATTAACACACACACACACACACACACACACACACACACACTATTTCGATATATAATTGACGGAAATACGTTTATACGAGTTTAATCCAACAAATCTACAATCACATAAAAATCACATGTGTGTCTAGCAGAATCCTGGAAATGTTTTACCCATAACGATTTGCAATAGTGCGGATATGGGCAGAGCATTAGAAAATATTTATTATTAACCGATAAATGACCGCCTACGGTAGGTTAATGTCATTGATTTGAGGCGGTTTATTCCCTTGTCAATACAGAATTTACCATGTTTGTCTCGTGCCTGCTTTCAGGGAATCACTTCATTTTACAGCACATATGAATTTTATATAAAAAAGAATATTCCCTACGTCATATTCTACACACAAATATATTTAGAAAAACAACATATTTGGTTGACTGTATAAGAAGGTATCTGATTTTGAAGCATACACCTAAAACAACTCGGAATAATGAGTGTGCAAAATTAGTGCAAATATATATTCGATTTGTCAAAGAAAGTTTAAAAGAAGTTTACATAGATGTATGTTTACAGACATACTGCGTGGAGTCAAGTGATTCTTACTACAATTGTTTTCAAATGAATGATCTGACTGTTTCATTTCTTGTTATCTGCAATTAAAGCCCCATTATATTTCATATGGTACAATTTTCATCAAAAAGAAAATATAAAATAACATTGACATATATTAGACTAACACAAGTGGTACGTAATGCTCAAATATCTGCTGTAAAAAACAACAACATGCAAATGCAAATATGTTATTTTGGATTGATGTCAACATACTCTCATTGTTTACACTTTGCATTGACGAGTATTCCAGAAAACCATCTGTAATAGAAAATAATTCGAATTCGAAAAACCGTCGTTGAATCACAATGTGTTTAACTGCTAATTCATAAATATATTCACTCGTGATTCGTTAACAATGACATACGGAAGGTCTTTGGAAAACGATATGCGGAATATGGAAGTGAGATATTTGTGTAAAAGATTGGATGAGCTTAAATGAAATTGTATTTCTTATTTATGCACTGTAACAATGATGCTCACTTACGACTCTTATTACTTAAAAGAATACAAACTTCCTGCTTAAATGCCCAATTGACAATTGCTAGCTGCAATAAACCATAATATATGCCCTCAAGGGTGTCTGAGGTTGCTAATAGCTAGTATATCTAAAATCCATGCATTGATATGCCTAAATGGTTATATTTAGTATTTTCTTGTCTCGTAAGTACGTAGTTTCTCAAAGAGTAGCATGTTACCTTAAAGAATTGATTCATATCCATTGTAGACATTACCAGAGCAAAAGTTAAATATCCTGGGTTGAAAAGATGGTTTCCTGTCACTGGAGAAAAATAACCATTGCACCAGAAGTTAATGCAGTACTTGTATGAAACACAAAAGAAACTGTTCATCTTCAACATTTTATTAATAAATGCATTGTTTTTTATGTATATAGACTATATTAATGATCTTTCTGATTTCCTGTATTGAAACATCCAAAGAAAATGTTATTTTCAATAAAGTAATAAAGTGGTAAGACAAGACATTTCATGTTATATTATTACAGAACTGTTCTACAACAATAGCATTAATCTTTTTTAATCATGTTGATATTCATCTAAATAAAAGAAAAAAAATATCATAGGCTTTATGTCTCAAAATTATTCCTTAATTTTCTCTTCCAAAAACAATGATGATGATTATATGGTTATGTGGAGGAAAGGTTAATGATTCACTTTTCGTAACTACATATATTTTGTATAAAGTAGATATGTTTTATTAATATACTTATTCGCTTTATACTGAAATAATATTGTGTGTGCAAAAATCTTAAAACCAAGAGAAAATATGGGGCATAACATTTTTTTTTCAATTCACTGAGTTATAAATAATTAATTAAATAGATAAGAAGTGACACCGGAGAATTGTTGTTTTAGATTATCATGAATTATCATGAGTTTTATCAATTTGATTTAGATCACATTTTTTTTTCAGAATAATTTCATGCTCTAATCATTCATACAAAATGTATAATCGAAACAAATTAATTAAGCGATTATCATATTCATAAAATATATAAGAACATTATGTCATTTTTTGTTGTTTTTTTAACTCAAGTATCATTTCAATGATGATATAAGAGAATATCTGTTGTTCCTTAATGTCTTTAGTCTACTGAATAAGAGCCCTATCGATAAGTGGCAATCGTAACACTTCAGACAGAACTATAAGAGTTTGAATACTCTTAATATAATAATCATAGTTTTATATAGATTCTTGTAAGAATTATTGTTTTACATTCTCTAAATAATAAGCCATCTCCAAAAGAAAACTAGAGAATAAGTAATATGACAGAGTATTTACTTTGGTCCTTAAGGAACCCGCATAAGCACACGCGTACATGCGGGAATTATTTATATGAATATATTGAACTGTTCTTTAAGCATGTCACCGTCAAAATTCAGAGCAATGCTACAATTACACAACATACGACATCGGTTGCGTCGCTTAGCCATTATTCTTCATTACATTTCTCTGACTGATCGATAACTCTGGTTAGAGTTTCTGCTTCTCTATTGTGGTAGTTGTTATAATATCTTAAGTTGAATTAATCGGTTTAACCCTTTCCCTCATATATACTCATTTTGACGCCCTCAATAGGTACTACATAAAGCCTGATCTGCAGAAAACCACAGTTAAACTTTACCAAATTTAATTATAAAGTCTTCATTTCCAGACCACTGAGAAGCAGCGAACAGCATAAAACCTGATCAGCCTGCGAGTTACTCGCAGGCTGATCTGGTTTTATGCTGTTCGCATAGGTCTTTTCATGATGTCCTCTATGAGGGAAAGGGTTAATCACCGCCATAAAATATTTGCACTTCTAAATTGTATTTTCATATTTTGTAAATTTATAAAAGAAACAATTATAACTATAACTGATATGACAGAGACACCAATCTTGTTAAGCATTTGTTTTTAATGCAAAACGTATATTTTCAGGATGCTAAACATACATTCATGACTCAAGTCGAAAAAAAAAAAGATACAAAAAACAACAACAAATGTTACAGAAGTGTTTCCATCTTGTGTTCGGAATTCATAAGAACGGACCGAAATTACCCATTCGTTATTGAGAGCGATGTGTATTGAACCCTGCCGACAGTCAGCAAGCTTCAGCTGAAGAAAAAAATCAGAGTTAACCAAAATATTGATGAGAAAATTGAAGTAAAATTATACAACAAAACAGCTAATGTGAAATACAACGATTTGTTTACCGAGTTAAATCCTTAGCCACGTAATATATCTGTTCTTTAGGAAGAAAATATGAGAGAAAAATCCGCACTTGTCCTTCCTAATAGAGATAAGCTATTTCTTTCTTGTGGGTGGTTTTCTTGAATTATATTTTTATGAATAGAAGAAACTAGTCAAATAAAAACCTAGAACCCAACGTCATATGCAGAAATGGATATACTCGTATTTTGTTTGCCTGTCTGTCTGTATGTATGTATGTTTGAATGTATGCATGTAAGTTTGGTATATGCAATAAAAATTCTAAAAGTAATATGATTTTTTTTATGAAAGTAAGATGTTTTGTCTTTTCATGGACACAGTAACTAACACAACTTACTTTCATTGGATATTTAATATACATTCGCCTAATTCACTGATAGGTTATTTGTTTAAAAAATAAGCTAAGATTGCATCTTTACCCCACGGTTAACAGTAAAACAGGTAGTGATGACACACCATTATATTTTTAATTCCATTATATTTGCTGATTTCTTTAAACGTTTTTGTTATTATATTCGGCTAACGTCTTCTTCTGGAAAAACTTTATAGATAAATAATTACTATACAATGTAAAATATAGATATTATATAATATTATATTATATATAAGTAGCTAACTTACCCTCATAATAGTCGAATTTTATTTCTGGGAAATAAAATTCTTGTGTGCTTATGCATTGTATTGAAATCGTCAATATAATTAAACATACTTTTATTTGTATTATTTGTGAAGATAAATCTGAGACTCAACTTCGGAAAATACTTTATTCAGCAGATATACGTTATTATATTAAGACGGCATCTCGATAATATATATAGAATCAATAAGATTCTATAAATCTGAGAACGATTGCCATGAAAAGATTATGTTAGCATATTTTATTACAAATTAAAAAAAATGCTGTTTAGCTTAAAGACGTTTTTCACTTCTTTGTGTTATTGTGTAAACAAAACCTTGCATTTCGGATCCTTTGTGATTTCAGAACTCATTTGTTGCATGTCCCAACAATGAATATAAGCAACTCTGAATCAAGTCCACATTCATAACAAATATACAGAAATATCCAATTAAAGGTCATAAAAACAATCCAGGAAAAGATTTCAGAAATCAAAATATGCCTCTAATGAATACTTATTTTATTTTTAACTGGGTTGCCAATTGTTTAAATATCGGTTTGTGAAACGTGTAGGATTATTGTCCTATTTTGGATTATAAATGCAATAAATTTAAAAGCTTTTAATAACCCTTGGAAAAGTATAAATCGAACATGGAGCACTTGATACCTAAACATGTGTTGATAATATCATTAATGAAAGTAATATGAAACAGTACATAGCGTTACTTCGCACAATGTTTCTGATGCTAGGTACATTCCGAATCAATGTATAAAAGTTCAAATATGTTAACTGTAAAAATGCATAAACGCTTTCCGATCCTTACGATGATTGTAGAGTTTCATATGCCGCTACTTGGCAGAATCTCATTTTGACTGTAATTGATAATAGTTACCGATTGTTTGCGATTGAATAGAATCATATCTGTAGTACGTGCTATTGTATTTCAAGCTTGAGATCTTTGGTTGCAAAAAGCATTTCTACCTTTCGTAATTGCAATTTATACTGGCTGCAATATCAATAAATTGGTTAGTCCAACACATTATATAGTTTTATCACGTTTTGTATGGAATTGCATGTTAATCGTTAATTTTATTGTCTTCAAATTAAATGATTTATTTTGACCTCTAAATTAATAGATAAGTTTTGACACAGTATTATACCATGAGCATTAATGGGATCACATACGATCATATACATTAAATAATAAACGACCTTTCATCATAGGCTATCTTAATTGATTTTATATAAAACAGATCTCCAGGAAATGGTTTTACACATTTCACGTATTGTTTGTCTTGTGATGAATATTTGGTGAATGATTTGATAGCTCAGTAATTACTTATCATTAAGGGATTCCATCAGTTAAGACCAGACACAAGAGGCATTGCTCTTGACAATAAAAAAAGCTCTTTTGCAGCACCAAACATATCAGAAAAGCCATAAAACTGGGATGACAAGCTTTAGTGTATAATAGTGTCTCGTCTGTATGGAGCCTACAATCCAAAGGCCAATTATGACTCAGAATCTCACTAAATGGGAACGTAAAGTCATGTGCCAGACAAGGAAAATCAAATAATATCAATGAATAGGATATCATCGATATTGTTATTGTGATTGATTGATAAAAAGCGTTCAGACGGGTCTCATGACATTGACACTGAATCTGAAGATTTTGGATTCAAAGCAAATCCGGGGCGAATATCTTTAAAGAAATTCATAGGAACAGAGTGCTCGCTAAAACTAGGAACTTTCAAGATGAATGTTGCGAATTTTTTTTTCCTTTTCATAATTCACATATTTTTTTAATTTAGATTGTTTTTTATCTTGCCTAACAAAGTCTCAAAGTAATCGATATTTTATAATGTAAGGCTTAATAACCCTTTCACCTGGAATATTTCAAAGATTCTTTGTTCAAACAAGTTTTATTGTTTGGTGTAATTATAATTCTTATTTCAATGACTTGAAATATTAAAAAAATATATGTAGATGTAATAATGCATGATTGCAAAAGAAACATTTGAATGACGAATTCAAATTTCATTTATTTTAATTTTTTAATACCAAACACACTTCACAATGTAATTAAATGTTAACGATAAGTATTTTACTACATTTCTGTGTCACTTAATTGACTTATTTGTTTATGTTTGACTCAATAAAATCTTAAAAAGATAAACATTTATACATTGTAACTTCATTTCTAATATTGCTTACGGTTTTGTTAAACGAGTATTTAACAATGGTATTATAAACTACTACTTTTAAATTGCTAATATACTTGGTTCTTTGTGAGATGAGAACTTTGATTTAGGAAGAAAATCATTTATCATATCAGGGTTCGTACTATTAAGCAGCAGATTGGAAGTCTGTGTGGTACACTACACCTATATTATAGCATGAGCTCCTTACTACGGGAATATTTCTTTCTCTTCATCACTCTCTCCACACTCTTTCAGGTTTGGTGTTGTGTTTGCGACATGTGGGTTATAGAATGAAGTAGATCTCTATACATGTATATCTCCTATATGCTTATATATATATTTGCTTCCTATTAAAAAATGTTCTCATGTAATACAGAGTTTTGGTTTAAACAATTTCAATATCACTTTACCGTTCATCTCTATGGATGCGAAAACATAGTTACTAGTAAGAGGTTGCAATCATTGAAAAATATTGCCTTTACTGATAGCATGCTTCATTTGAATATTTGAATTTGACTTACATCGTTAGAATTATTGAATTGTTACTGTAGCAAATGATTTTACACACGGAGCTTATTGCCTCGTGATGGATATTAGTCGAATAATAACTTACATTCAGGGTTTAAAAAGTATATCCCCAGACAAATGATTATCCTGGACAATCAGGAAAAGCACATTTACTGCACCAAGCACACCAAAACAAGCCATAAGACCAGGACGACATATGCCAAGAATTGCCATTTAAAGTTTCTCGTATAGATGGACCTTCAATATAGACACTATATATGATTAAGAATATCCATAAATATTGATCTGAAATCATGTACCAGACATGCAATTTGAAAATTATCATTACAGGACATCCTTGCTTCTCAGCTGATACCAATAACAGGATAGCGTTTTTAAAAAAAATATGCAATAGACAAGTTGTAGATAATAAAGTCACCGAATCAAAAGGTTGTAATTCCGTACGGACATCGTAAATAATCAATATTTAGAAATAAGGTAATTGTATAGTATATATTGCGTCAAAAAGAATTGTCAATCAAGGACAACTAAGTAAACATAGACTAAAGAAACAAATAAAATTTCGACAATTGAATTAACATATTTGATACCAACAAGTCAATATATTGAGATTACATTTGGTATTTTAAAAGTTAAAATCAATGTTTGCTAGGTCCATGCATAAAACAACAAAAATATAAAAAGAAAATATAGTAATTTGTTTCATAAAGATGTTTCTATTACCGCAAAGCTCCGAAGGACTGCTTAACTTTCACCAGGGAAACATTGCATACTGTGAATTTTGAATAATGTGATAAAGTCATTCCCGGTGACATTTATGTCAGAAATCTTACTTAACATATTATGATGATACCGTATTCATCAATCGAATGTCTTTCTTGTGTAATGATATGGATAGTGCCAAACATCAATCCTCGGAGGAAATAATTTAGGGCATTTGAAAAAAAATTTCTAGGGATATTAAGTCAGAAAAGCTACTTAAAGCTGCTTTCTACAAATTCTGCTGGAATAATAAAAAGATTTAACAAGACTTTATAAACTTGTCTGAATGAACTATATCAGTTAAAGTGAACACTTCACTATTATAGCCATCTTAAAATGTTCCTTTATATAGCCATGCATTTCTACAAACGATTCAAATTGGGATTTTTCCCCAAAACAATCATAGCATTTTATCCACGACTCACTCGTTTTAATATTCTAATTCTTGGTAGTGAACTTAATCTTTAATTTAGTTTGAGTGACAGCATAGAAACTTTGTCAATTTAGAGAAGTGGTGTTCCGGATTCCTTTTAGCGTTTGCGGCATTTAAAGGACTAAAAGGCATACGAGCCTGAGCATTTATTGAATGTATAAACGTCGCTTTTATGTCTTTTTTAAAAAAACTTCCAAAACAACAACCCACCAGTTCTTAAAACACGGTTTAAAATAAACAAAAGTGTTATGATTGCTTCTTTCATTATCAAAGCGGTACCTAAAATACTTCTAGGCATTATATAATGGTTTCTAGAAATGCAACATTTTCATTACAGATCAATTAATCATGGTTCCAGATATCAGTGTGTTTTTTTTGTTGCTTATTTATTAACAATATTATCATTACATTTAAGGTTAAATTCGCATAAGGATTTAAGGATATCGATGATGTGATTATATGGTTCTGAAAACGATCTCAAATGTTAAAATTAAAATTCGACATTTGTGTTGTGGTTTTCAAAATGGCACTATCTTAATAAAGATCAATGATTCTTGTCAAACGCTGATTAAATATTTTAGAATCTAAATCTGTTCATTGAACAATGCTGTTTAGATTAGAAATCGAACTAGATTTATTACAAAACACTTGAAAAAATCACGGTGAAAAATGGTTTACATGATCAGATCTTTACATGACATTTTCTATGGTTATTTTATCCTGGATACAGTATCTGTTTGATTCTATCATTATTGCATAAATGATTAGATGGGGCATTTAGATTTCTTAAAATACGACAAGACTTATATATACTGCGAGATTAATTATAATTTTATTACTTCGGACTCTGTATCAAATATTTTTAAATATTTTCTGAAGTTTAGATAAGTAAGATGTATATCTCTAAATATGGCTCTATAATGAAACTTCAGCATAAATGACTTAATGGGAAAACATTATTGATGTATTCTAAAATACGTATAATGTGTAAATCGCAGGTGATAATTCTATTCCTCTTTATGTAATTCAGAGACAGAATCATTGTGATTTTTATTATTATTCCGATGAAGACCATTGGTGGTTAAAACTTGTTGATATATAACCTAACTAGTCCAAACCATCATTCTTTATTTTCATTAGGGAGGAACTGTTTTGAAAACTAAAGTTTGAAAATGTTCGACATTAAACTATTTATGTTAAACCTTATTTGGCAGTCTTCTTTGTGTCTCTTGTGTACTGAAGTGGATATTGAATAGCATTAAATACGTGATTCCCATCGGGAAACTCGTTGGGTTCATCAGGAAATGATTTATTTTTCTGAGAATAAAGAATTTGAACTTGAACATTTGACTCCGAATTAATCTTTTGAAGAGGAAAATCATAAAATATACTCTTATTCCATTCCATACACACGTATTCAGGAAAATGATACAGACAGTCGGTGGATCGTTCACTGGAATGCAGTGGCACAAGCGAACATTCTTGTGACAAGGATGATTACATTTCTCGTCACTAATAGTGGCCAAGCAAACATTCTTGTGACAAGGATGTTAATTTCTCGTCACTTAAATGCAGTGGCACAAGCAAACATTCTTGTGACAAGGATGATTACATTTCTCGTTCACTTAAATGCAGTGGCACAAGCGAACATACATGTTACAAGGATGATTACATTTCTCGTTCACTTAAATACAGTGGCACAAGCGAACATTCATGTGACATGGATGGTTACATTTCTCGTTCACTGGAATGCAGTGGCACAAGCAAACATTCTTGTCATAAGGATGATTACATTTCTCGTTCACTTAAATGCAGTGGCACAAGCAAACATTCTTGTGACAAGGATGATTACATTTCTCGTTCACTTAAATGCAGTGGCACAAGCGAACATTCATGTGACAGGGATGATTACATTTCTCGCTCACCTAAAGGCATTGGCACATGCGAACATTCTTGTGACAAGGATGATTACATTTCTCGTTCACTTAAATGCATTGGCACAAGCGAACATTCATGTGACAGGGATGATTACATTTCTCGTTCACTTAAATGCATTGGCACAAGCGAACATTCATGTGACAGGGATGATTACATTTCTCGTTCACTTAAATGCATTGGCACAAGCGAACATACATGTGACAGAGATGATTACATTTCTCGCTCACTTAAATGCAGTGGTACAAGCGAACATACATGTTACAAGGATGATTACATTTCTCGTTCACTTAAATGCATTGGCACAAGCGAACATTCATGTGACAGGGATGATTACATTTCTCGTTCACTTAAATGCAGTGGCACAAGCGAACATACTTGTGACAAGGATGGTTACATTTCTCGTTCACTGGAATGCAGTGGCACAAGCAAACATTCTTGTGACAAGGATGATTACATTTCTCGTTCACTTAAATGCAGTTGCACAAGCGAACATACTTGTGACAAGGATGATTACATTTCTCGTTCACTTAAATGCAGTGGCACAAGCGAACATTCTTGTGACAAGGATGATTACATTTCTCGTTCACTTAAATGCAGTGGCACAAGCGAACATACATGTTACAAGGATGATTACATTTCTCGTTCATTGAAAAACAGTGGCAAAAGCGAACATTCATGTGACAAGGATGATTACATTTCTCGTCCACTTAAATGCTGTGGCACAAGCGAACATTCTTGTGACAAGGATGATAACATTTCTCGCTCACTTAAATGCAGTGGCACAAGCGAAAATACATGTTACAAGGATGATTACATTTCTCGTTCACTTAAATACAGTGGCACAAGCAAACATTCTTGTGACAAGGATGATTACATTTCTCGCTCACTTAAATGCAGTGGCACAAGCGAACATACATGTTACAAGGATGATAACATTTCTCGCTCACTTAAATACATTGGCACAAGCGAACATTCTTGTGACAAGGATGATTAACTTTCTCCCTCACCTAAATGCAGTGGCAAAAGCGAACATTCATGTGACATCGATGATTACATTTCTCGCTCACTTAAAGGCATTGGCACAAGCGAACATTCTTGTGACAAGGATGATAACATTTCTCGCTCAGTTAAATGCAGAAGCACAAGCGAACATACATGTTACAAGGATGATTACATTTCTCGTTCACTTAAATGCAGTGGCACAAGCGAACATACGTGTAGCAGGGATGATTACATTTCTCGTTCACTTAAATGCATTGGCACAAGCGAACATTCATGTGACAGGGATGATTACATTTCTCGCTCACTTAAATGCAGTGGTACAAGCGAACATACATGTTACAAGGATGATTGCATTTCTCGTTCACTTAAATGCATTGGCACAAGCGAACATTCATGTGACAGGGATAATTACATTTCTCGTTCACTTAAATGCAGTGGCACAAGCGAACATTCATGTGACAAGGATGATTACATTTCTCGTTCACTTAAATGCAGTAGCACACGCGAACATACATGTGACAAGGATGATTACATTTCTCGTTCACTTAAATGCATTGGCACAAGCGAACATTCATGTGACAGGGATGATTACATTTCTCGTTCACTTAAATGCAGTGGCACAAGCGAACATTCATGTGACAAGGATGATTACATTTCTCGTTCACTTAAATGCAGTGGCACAAGCGAACATTCATGTTACAAGGATGATTACATTTCTCGTTCACTGGAATGCAGTGGACAAGCAAACATTCATGTTACAAGGATGATTACATGTCTCTTCGACAAAATATGGCGGCGGTCAGCGTCATCATAACAGTGAAAAAGCAAGTAATTGAAGCCCGTCGGATCAATGTTCACAATATTACTGAACATTGTGAACGTAGAAAAGGGACAGTAAATGGCACACTAAAACAGACATCGGTCTGATCAAGAATTGCGCTAGTTGGGTTCCATGATTTTTGACCAAAGATTATAAGATCCGAAATGTTGCTGCATCTCGTAATTTTATCAAGAGATATCGGACCGCTGAAAACCAGTTCTTTGAAAGGATAATAACGTAGAGTAGTCACGATTATATCATTACCCAAGCGAGTTCCGTCACGGGAATGTTTGAAGGTTTGAAATAGATTGGTATTTACAACTAGTGGGCAATGCTACATCAGAAAAAAAATAACTGTCGTGAGTTATATTTTGAAAAATTGTAGACGTTTGTGTATTATGACGTCGAAGCCGTAACGCCATTTTAACTGGGCTGGGCTGTGTGTGTGTTTGAACTGTTATGTTTTAAATTTGCAATATTTTGACATTAAAATTACTGTGAGTATGGCTATATTGTTATACATTGCTATAACGAATATTTGACGATTATGTTCGAGTGTATGTATCCACTAACTTTTTGAACACACCTTGTATACACCATTGTACCAGAGACATATTTGAAGGAAACGAGTTACAGTAACCTGAAAAAAAGATAGAAACATAAGAGCACGTTCAGAATTATTTACTTCCGATAGACTTACTTTCATGTAGTTTAATATGACCGTGTACAAACAAGAAGAGGATATCATCTTCCTATTACTTGGCCTATACATGCAATACACATTTGACCTTTGAAGATATGATTTCAGGTAAAAATCTATCACAATTAAAAATGTATTTCGTTAATGATATTAATTTCCAAAATATAACCTTTTATCGTAGGTATTTATTGATCTCTATCTCAATATTATCCCTGACAACAGTTTTATACATTAAGCATACTGTTTCGTGATGAACGCATTGTGAGTGATTAAATAGTTCAGTAATTACTTATCATTACGGGGTACTGACAATAAAGACCAGACGAAAGAAGAATTATTCTGAACAAATGTCATCTACTGTTCCGGGCGTAAAGGCCATAACACTAAGATGACATGCTGTATTGTATAAAATTACCTTGTCTGCATGAGGCCAACGATCTGGGTGCCTTTGCTAAAGAAACGTGTTACTATTATTTGTTCAGGAAGCATCAAAATTGAATAAGAAAAAAAATGCAATCCAAAAGATTTTTTTTTCTAAAATTTATGAGAAACGTTTCCCGAACTGTCATTTTTTTGCTAAATTATATCTTTTTCTAAAAAACTATCATCGAGTCATATGTTTTCACGCACATACGTTTTCGCGCAGTATCGTAATTTCCGAATTCCTATTTACACAAGCTATGATTACGTCATTAGCGTCGGTATTTTCTTTATCTGATTTGCAACTATAGACAGATCATTAGATGTATGGAAAATACAGTTGTCACGTGTAAAAAAGTAAAAAGATTAGTCATAGTCTGTTTTAAAGAAAAAAATTATTACTTTAAAAGCAGATTATTATTTACCCCCTAAAATTTTTAATGAATGCATTTCCCTCCATATTTTTTAACATCTGGTTACCGTAATCTGTCAAGCCGGTCATGTGATTGTCATATGGTATATTGTTGCGTTTTTGATAAATAAGAAGATTTAATATTAGGGTAATTTCTTACATGTTTTTTATGCATTTGACATACTCTAGGTGGTAACATCAGTATTACCTGGAAAAAATGTTTCCAATCCTATGTGATTTTTTTAATACTAATTTACTCTGTAATGACACTTTATCGGAACAATTTTTTTCTCCATTTTTATTTACAAAATCACGTAGTATAGCATGACGTATGCCATGTTTATAGTTGAGGAAATTCATTTTTTATTTTGAAAGGATAACTAATATGACCTTAAACAGTGTAAATAAACTTAATATTTGTGTGACTTTACACTTAACATACAACTGAGATAATTTGAGTATTGGAAACAATATTTAACAAAGCTGAACGCCAGAAAAAAAAACTTATTTATAGCACGGCATGTAGTGCGCGAAAACATATGACGTAATACACCAGTTACCTACGTTTGGGGTATCCCCTAAAAATGTCTACTGCTTCGTGAAAATACGGCCTACACTTACGATATTTCGTTGAAAGAGAGCAAATACATCTAGTTGCAGCCATGGTAGTTAAACAGTTAATTTCAATTAAAATAATATCACCCGCAACGAGCTAAATACATAAGTGCGTGAAACCCATGACTCCGGTGTATATATCATGTACCACCTTAACGTCATTATTTACCAAGTTCTATATATTTCATGATTTAAATATATCATAAGATCTTCCTTGTAAAGGAGCAGGTGTTCAGTTGTAAACAAAGATATATCTCTTTCATATATCAAAAAATGTCTAAATATAAACCTATGCAGGTTTTTCCTTTTATTTCACACTTTTCAGTTTTTTATCTTCAAAATCTTAGATTCAAAACCAAAATATCTCGCCAATTATTTTGATAAAAGAATACATAACATGCACAATGCATTCATCACCTTTGCATCCCTCAAGATTCTAAAGAAATATAGCTTCCATGGTTAAAAAACACGTTGATAAATATTTTATTCTGATGCCTCAAATCTGGCAGGTATTATCTAGTTTGAAGTTTTTAGCTTTTTTTTTGCTTTTTTTTCGTATTATGGAACCAACTGTAATCACGGACTTTAACTTATTTCGTATTTATCATGTTTTTGCATGGGAAGTAAATAACTTTTTATTTCCCTATTTATCAAGAAAGTCGAACATATTAATTATTACCAAACACTTAGTACATCTTTTCCAGATCTACTACGATAGGAAACTAGGTCAATTTAGATTTAGATCATGCATGCCAATGTGGCTTTTTACACAAATCAATATATAATATATTGTATTGTATCAAAGACTTGAAAAAAGAGTCTATAATCGAAATATTCGAAGTTTTCGTTTTTTGTGAGATCGGTGATCTTTCTGATACATATTATGAAAAAAAAATACTAATTTCTTGAAGTGATTCTGTATTTACCGGACTAAATATATCGATCGATGCAATTATAATGAACTATGTGTAGATTTTTTTTTTGTTGGGTTTAACGTTCCACCGACAGTATTTCAGTCATTTGGAGACGATGTCTGTTTGAGACATATACAGTGCTGCCACACTGCAGTATCACGCTGTAGACATGTAGTATGACACCACATCCAGTCACCTTATCCTGACACCGAGCCAAGCAGTTCTGGAACTACCCTTATATGCTGAGCGCCAAGCAAGGGAGCTATACCAGTACCATTTTACACGACTTTAGTATGCCGCGGCCGGGGATAGAACCCAACGGCTTCCCGCTCCCGAGGCGGACGCTCTAACCACACGGCTACCGGGGTCGTTTTGTGTAGATTTTAACATTTTAGAAATCACAAAAGTCCTGGTAAGAAATTGTTATAGTAAAGGAGAAATACGATGAGCCTTGGACACATTGTAAATAGAAATTATCATAAACTTAATTGCTGGATGCACATTGTCTGCACTTCGAGCAGCTGCAGGAAGAAAACAAAAAACAAACACACACATTTCCCAAAACTATTTATACTATTCTTTAAAGAAACATGTATAAAATAACTCAATGTGCTCAATCTTCGAAATTAACTTAATTTTCAGGGACAAAGCGTATTGTATCTTCTATTTTGAAATTCGTGTTAAAATCATTCCCAGTGACGTTTATACTAGGACAAGCCTTTAACTTGACTGTATCATACCTTTTCATCAGCAAAACGTCTATCTTGTGTAATAATGCTGGTAATTTATATCTTTTATCACCTTCTAATGATAATCTTAAGTTATTGCATTTATCTATAGACAATTTTATTCTGAAATACAACGGAAAGGAAGATGCTGGTTAGGAAGTATTAGTCAATAATAATGCTATGGATTTAAGCGCAGACTAAACCTAAAATTCATTCTACAAAGAAAATTTATTTATTATATTTTATCATATTATGGTGAATAATAATGTCACCATATACTTGTAATATATTAAGTATTTTATAATTGTATAACATTTAAATAACCTGATGGAAATAACCCTGTTTTTTTTTTTTCTTAAGCGGTTTTGAGAATTCTTGCAGAGCAATGAAACTAAAAGGAATGTAAGTAATGAAATTTGTAAGTCATAAGATCGGCATTAAATCATTCTAATAATTGGGTAACAACTTTACAATAAACTATAGACACAATTGCAGAAAAAAAAAATCTTAAAACGAATAAAATCTTATTTACAGAGGGTAGCTCAGTAATTTACAAACATTGTAAGTATAACTTCTTTACACGAGGCCTTCTGAAATAAAACATCATATTTTGCATATTTTTGCAGATGATGATGGTAATGATGAAAATGATATATAAAGTGATGTGTAGTATCAAGTTTTGAGAATCGAAAAGCAACGTCGGATATAATTCCTTGTTATATAATAATTGCTAATGGGAAAGTTATACTTAGCGAAAACCTTGTTTTGCAGATTTGTAAGACTCAAGATGGAACTTGTTCAGACTGACTGACATTGAGATACAGACAGCTACTTATCAGGTTTAGATAACTTGGGATTTTATGCACTCTTCGTCTACTTCGTTCATGCTAAACGTTCATTATTTTGTTTGCAAACGTATCTCTAGATTGATGGTCGAATTGACATGCAGATATATTGTAAAATGCGTGATATAGAGTTGCAAACTATAGTTAATCGTTTGTGTTTGTCTTACCCTCACAGCACGCTCACGTAGCATATCTTACCATTATCTGGGACATTTTCTTTCAAGCTTAAACGATAAGTTCAATATCATGGAACATCAGTTAAATGCATTCCAATTTAACGGCATTCACGCTTCGAGAATACCACACACAAAACACACAACTATTTTTTTCACTGAACGTGCAGATAATGGAAGCACGCCGCGCTTAAGTTTAAATACAATACTGTAAATTTTAAAGAATTTCTAGATGAGGGCGTGACAAATCACGGTTAACGAGTTATTTTCAATTTGTTTATATTTCATTGAATATTTTAAACAAAGAACTCATTTATAGCAGAACTTTCAGTGTGAATGTTTATGACCCAACAATTGTTTCATTGTTCCCTTCCTTGGCACTGAATAATCTCTTTCAGGAATGCTTGAGTGACAGGATGGAAACTGTATTCGATTAGACAATTAGCTCTATTCTTATAACTGACGCATTGTACATTAAGATACGGAAAAGGATGATATTACAATAACATTTATTGACCATCGAAACGTCTGATTTATTGTGACGTCTAAAAGCTTTGAATCGTTAATGTCAGAGCAATTGCTTCGGATTTAAAATATGAAACATAAAGAATAGAAAAAATGCCCCTCTATACAGAACTGGGAAAACATTATTTCATCTTGCTGACAATATTACAAGTACATGTAGTACATACGTAGAAGTAACTTAGAGATACGTTTTATTGTCATTTTTTCTGGAACATATTCGGTTCCTTTCTTTTGTATGTTGAGTGACAATCCAAAACTGCATTTCTAACCATTAAAAAAAATATGACAATAATAATAATATCAATAATATATAGTGTTATCAAATACTTGTGTGACGTGCAATTCTGAACGGACATGAAAAAATATGAATACCGAAACCGAGCAAATAGTCTCAAATGCATGTCTGGGACACTTAGATACACAAATTTTCCTTAATGCCTTCCTAGTCTATAATTAAAACTAAACTACTGTGCAATATGTACAGAAACGCTTTCTGATTTTACACTTATTGTTACAACAAACGATTTAACATTTTCAAGCTCATTAATTACAAAATAAATCAGCTTAATGTCCAATACTACCTTAACACACTTACAGAGATCCCAACCCTATGCGAAACAATGCATAAACTCTCCCGACCGAAATGCCCCAAATTATCTCAAAGCACAATACTTGAAACTAGATATAAACCCTGTATTAACACTGTTCCAAAAGAGGTTCGAAATAGTTCCTCAAGCATTTGCTAATACGTTTCCAACATTTTCCTCAAGCAATGTTTAAGATATGATAAAATCATAGTTTACAATACTGTATCAGACAGTAGACCCTTGCTTCAGACACAGTGTTTGAAGCAAAAAATAATTTGACCTGTCCTTGAACACTGTCCAGGGTTAAACCAACGGGTTCCAAACACATCTCAACAAGATTTAAACCATACCCAGACCCAATACTTCACAGACAAGGCTTCGCCGGAAACTCTGAGCATAGAGCTTCATCTTATCCAGATACATACCTAGAAGTCTGTCAAACATGCTCCGAAATACATGTAACACTGTCTGACAACAAACAATGCTTGAACACAGTAACCTGAAGCAATTTAAAGTCACCCAGGACTCAAGCAAACCCAAGGATCAGCTTCAACCTTGCTTCAGATCGGCAAAGTGATAACCCCAGTGACACAGTCTCTGAAAACCATGGAATACACACCAAAATATATGGCTCTATCTTCATCTTACCAGTACGTGCTTAACAAGCCAACCCTCGATGACAGCATCGAGCCAAGACTTTACCTGAAACTCTGTGCCGAAGCATCAACTTATCAGGCAATATATATAAACTATCTGATATCACCGAGACCCATGCAGACGAACTGTACACAACCACCTGCAACATCAGACTATTTACATTCTTAGCGAACCCCTGTTTATATACTACGAACAAACCACGTGACCAACGAATTATGAACTCGTCCGGGTGAAACCATTTCAAGGAAATAAGTGAAACAAAGTGGCGTATTCGTTTTGCAAAGCGTGGATACTTGCTTGCTTTCAGCCCGTAAATCTTATAAATACAATGTAATAATGAACTCCAATATCGAAAATACGTTTAGGCTTACAAATTAAAACTGAATTTGCGAAAATTCAGCAAGATGCTCGTTCATTGATGATGGGTAGATATAGAAAGAATGTATCTTTTCTTCTCTCCCTCCTTAATATTGGTGAAATGTTTACTTCCTGAAAAATGATCTCAGCAAGTGTAGGTCCCATTGCACAGGAAAACCACTTCGATGGAATCGGTTTGATGCAGAATACGGTATCCCCTACGCAGGTGCTTGCGATATCACGTAACGCGTTTTGAACATGACAGCTTAATCAATTCTTGGAAGCGAATTCGTGTTATATGAACTTTCAGCCTGTGAAGTGAGCGCATGTTAGGGAGTGAATGTTGCCCTTCATGTAACGGCTCACGGAAAATAAAATTGTTAACATAAGCACAATGTATTATAATTCTTAATATAAGTTCAATACCGTTCGAAACACTATGACGTATAATGGAGAAACTTCCAGTTATCTATACTATCATGTAATGTTATGATATTGATTATGATGTTATAATGTTACACACAGATGATCAAATATATATTTCTTGGCATTTAGTCTTGGTTATCGAGCTGATTTAACGCGAAGCCTTCCTCATAATGAAAACTAGTTTATTGTATTACAATGATCATTGAAAATTTCGTATTAATTCAATGTAAAAATTGTTATAATAATATCTGTGTTGTAAACATTTTTTGTTCATGTCTTACGTCTGTGTGTGGTGATGCCGTCGTGTGCCAAGTACAATTACCATTTTTACAGCAACGCACTGGTAGCTAAACATAAATGTTAAGTTTATGCTTGAGCTGCTAAAGATACAAAATAATAAAAGTACTTTAAAAAGCTGTCCCATGCTTCTCCAAAGAAATGGGAAAAAAAAGAAATATCTGGGCAATTTTACATTACAAGTTATTAGTTTATTTTCTGCCGATCAGCATTCATAAAATATGCAAAAGCCCCAACAGCTGCTTTTTTTCAGAACATAAACATCTTCATATAGTTGCTTCCATAGTAAACATTGGTTTTATATTCTAATACATGTTCTTTTATGTCCGTTTTGTTTATGGACGCACCGTGATACGTTGTTGTTGTTGTTGTATCGGGGTTTACCGTCGCTGCGATAGTATTTCAATCATATAGCGACGTCCAGCTAATTACAGGTGGAGGAAGACCCCGAGTACACAGAGGTACCCGGGTAGAACCACCGACCAACCGCGAGCCAGCTGGAAGGCTTCCTGGCATGAAAAATCCGAGGTCCCTACCGGGATTCAAACTCACAGCGGTGAGGGGCTTAGAGATTTGTCGTCTACGACTGTAACCGCTCGGCCACGGCGACCCCGTGATACGTTGTACCACAGTTCTTCTTGTAGTACATATGTTACTTTTGTGACAAGTTTGATTGAATTTAAGATTTTACCGATTTTGTTTAGTATAGGTAATGATATCACGTGTGTTTATTAACAAAACATATGTTCTTGTTCGCAATAGTAAGATGTCAATTTCGTGTTTTCAAATTATACAAAATCCGCTTACTCATTAAAGTGTAGATTTGAGACAGCAACTTCATTTCATGGTCCATAACATCCATACGATCGAGTTCAGGATATGTCAGCCGTATTAAGGAAGTCTGTTATTGTGCGGTAGGTCGGTGATTCTGCATACGGTCAAGGTTTTCCCCGCCATATGGCTAAATAATGTTTTGGCGACGGCAATCTGTAAAGCAGGATCATTAACAAATTCTTCATGTCATGGGAAAATCAAACATGGTTTTGGTTGTTTTATATACACTACGACAATGTAGCTATTTCTGCAGTATTTCTATCATGAATAATATACAATACTCTTGAGGTCGTTAAGTATAGTATAGTTATAATTATTATTTTGACAATTTAACATGTGCAGCAACAGCTGGCAGAAAAGTAACATGCCTGTAAACATGAGTTAATTGATTACAGATATAAATTGGAATCAGTTGTCTCTACCCTTAATACAACAAAGGAACATGATATAAACAAGATAAGTATCACTGCACATAGTTTAACATCAAATGTATTCATTTCTTAAATTTAATGCACCTGTTGCCGTTGAAGGGTCATTGTTAATAACCGCTGAAATTATTATGCTTTACGGAACGTAAAACTGCTGTTTATTGTCAATATAGGATGCTTATCAATAATTGCATTTCAGCATTTCTATGTCTATAAACTGGCTTCTCCATTTGTAATGAGATATCAATGAATTTTCGATCGCCTTTTTGGACATACCATGTAATTCAATGTTTACGATATTATACCAATGTAATTTTCCATCGATATCAGTTTCTTAACGCCACAGCACTGCAGGCATTTACCGGGAACGCAAGGGGTTTGCAATCTCTTATACAAGCCTTTAAGTCTGCCAAACTTACTGGCATGTGTCTGATACATTAGCGTTATCTGTTCGATTGAGTTCATTAATGCTAACCTTTATGCATCATTTCAGATCTACTTCCCGTTACATGACATGCTATTTAACTTTTTACATATATTTGCAAATTAATTATTGTATTGTTGGCTACCTAAGAAAAGTTAAGAATGCGTAAATATATATTTTAAACAAGCAAATTAAGATTTAACAGTGCATGCTATGTTTTAATATCTTAATAAACTAAGCAAATCACTAATTATCACACACGGTAAAGAAATCAAGCCCTACTCCACACGATGACATTTAACATTTATTCTACATTTATAATAAAGCATACAGTTGGCATTACATGACAAAATACAATGTTCATTTTCTTTTCTTTCGAAAGTAGATGTATTGGTATTTTAGGGGACTGGTTAAAATCCAAACATTATATACGTATTAGAAATATTTACTTTTTACGATACACTTTTTGTGACTGAGCTTCTCTATCAACATCACTTAATAATGAAACATTTTCATGTTAAAACAATCATTTATAAAAATTGTTACAAATTACTTCCCTTGTCAATTCGTTTTAGTGTATCCAATGATAAAATTATGCCCCGTTTAAGTATTCAACTTTTAGCACATTAAGAGGCTAAACATGAAGATGTGACTTACATTCGTTGACCGTCAAAACGTCCGATTTATTGTGATGTCTTAAAAGCTCCGAATCATTTATGGTCCAAATTTAAAAATTAATGTGAAAACACACAGCCAAACTGCAGTATACTACATCAATCTTTACTAAACAAAACAAAAGAGAACTTGAGCACTTCTATGAAAATATATACCAACTCATTTATGTTTTCTTTGCGAAAGTATGGGGATAAAACGCATAAGACAGGAAATATAAAATAATACGTGTATAGCAAAAATGCTATGAATCCGAAAGGCTTCCCAATGATGGACGGAAACATTAGGTGTTAATTTAGTAAAACAGTAATTCTAAAATTAATTATTCCATTATTTTAAATGAATACTGTGAAATCTATATCCATATTGCTTAAACTATGACATCAAAATTTATCATTTCCGTTGATTAAACTACGAACCCACGCCCTATTGTCAGTCTTGAAGGGGATAATACGCATTTTATTTCAATCCATGAGCATATTCCTGAAAATTGTTGTTGTGTTTTCATAATTACCAGTGTGTTTATTACGAATATAGTGATTGTGTTTTGTGATGTCAGTCGGAAAGATTAATAACTTTGCTTAAAATGTCAATTTCATGTTTTACTTGTTTGAACTCATTATATTTCCAGATGTATACTTTGAAAACCAACGCACTCTGTACCACATGACAAACATTTACTGGTTCCGATGTAGGTATCCGGATGATGTAAAGAATGTTTTCAATTATCTCACGACAGGGTGTCTTTCAATAAGAGTTCGTCAACAACAAAAACAGCATACGTACTAAAGTCGCATTGCATCTGCAAATTACATACTTAAATGATGCCCTCCCATTTTATGAACTGTAGTTGCATCTATAGCATTTCGATGCAAATAGTATTTATGTTATGGAATTTTTGTCATTTAGGACAAATGAATTAATTTATGTCTGTGAAGTAAAAGAGGGGAAAAAAGGCGGTTGCTTGTTTATTTTTATTTGCATTTTTTTATTTCGAAGCACGCGTGCATTTGTAATTAATAGGTATCTTGAAAAGATTGTGCATGATGGAATGCATGTTTATTTTTGCGTTACGTATTCATATTTAGCGTGCATATATCTAAAATACACCGGAATATAACTGTTAAATTGTCGTGGCGGCGCTTAACCCTAAAACAAGAGTAATTACATATTTCCGGTCATTACCGTAAATTCGACTAGATAAACACGAATTTCAAACAGGAAATACATAATTTTATTGAAAGTGTAATATTCAACATTAATTCAACTGGTAGTTGAATAAGGATACACCGTTTAAAATCGACAATTAGTGTATAATAATTTAAGAGTGCAACCGTTTCTCAATCGTCAGAAAATCAGTGGATAACATATAAAGGTAGACACGAATTTGTGTTTGTAATCTACTGTTATAAAACGAAAGGTGCACATTTTCTCATATAAACCAAAAAAAAAAAAAAAAAAAAAAAATGTAAAAATGATTTGTGTGTCTAAAAAGAATTATGTTAGTATAGCGCTATTGAGATTCAACGGCATGTTTATATGATATGCTAGGGAAATGACAAGATTGAAGAATGTTAAAAATGCTTTGATTGAGTATGTCCTAAACACATGTCGACATCTAGCCAATAAGACTGCAAGTATGGTTAAATTGGTAACAATTAAGATGGTATTTGTTAAACCCATTTCCAATGATCTTTTTCTGTGTCAAACATAGGGGGTGGCATCAGAATATCCAATACGAAAATAAGATCCATTTACATTCATTGACAAAAACCATGTTTATCGAATGGGTAGGTTATCTGATTTGTTAGACACGTGTTAGATAAGCTACATATGTGAATTTCGACGTTGGCAGTAAACACAAATGTATTTGTTTACATGTGCACTGTTTTGCAGATCAGTATATTTTTATATAAAGCAAAGCAATGCACTTTGTGTCATTAAATCCTATTTAAATTTGATACAAGTAGATATGACTGCACACAGGCGAACATCAAAAGGATCCATTTCCTCAATGTTGCACATCTGTGGTGTAGACAGTGCCAATAAAGTGTCTTATCATTACAACATGCTGTTTTATGTAAAGTAAAACAGATTCTGCCTGGCGCAAAATAATGCCTTTTAAATAACTGCATTACATTATTATCAATGTTTTATATTGGAATTTTAATTTCATTGTTTTATAATTATCATTTTATTTCTTTAGCAGCAAAACGACGATGATTAAAACAATGATACGGATAAAGGTAAAAACATTAAAAAAAAAAATTATTGTCAGGAAACTAAAATTCTAAAACTTTACATCGATTGAGATATCTCTAAGGAAACATCGCCGTGAAGATGATAAGTTTACTATGGCGAGAAGAAAACACCATTAGAATTAACATTGTATAGCAGTCTGTTCACGCAAATAACACTGTAATAAGGAACTCAATATAGATGCGTTGATAATGAATTATCTGTAACATTAGGGAGCAAGCTAATTGTTTCTAATTTAACCTTAATCTCAGGGGTGGCGCACTCTTTTACATGTCTGTATATTTGCCAAGCCTCCTAATAGGTGTCTAGAACATTGACCTTATCTGTTCGATCGAGCTCATTAGTGCTTACCTTTCTGCATCATTTTATATCAATTAATTGTTCTGCTATGTTAACTTGTCCATGTACTTACAAATAACTAAATGTTTTGTCAGCAATTGGAACAACGGGGAAATGCTTAAGTTATCAAAAAACATATTTTCAGGTTCATGGATGAAAATAAAGTAAAGCATTGTCATGAAAGAAACATTTGATAACAAGCAATTCAACAACTTACGAATACATTGATACAATCTAGTTCTGTGTACAGATGATTCTGAAGATATTGTGTTGGAATTGATTACTTTTTTCTTCAGAATAGTTCCTCTCTTTATCATAATATCATTTTGACGTTCATCAGCAATACTATCATCATTTTTATTGCCGTCGTTATTTTAACACAAATGCGTAAACAAGCCGTTATTATTTCTCCTTCATGGGTTATCATTACGATTATTATCTGAGACGCTTACCATGAAATTATACACTAGAGAACGTATCTCCCTTCGACATAACATTGACCAAAACCCGAAAATGCGGGCTACAGATCAAAAATGTTCTCTGCACATTGCTCTATATTGACATGGACATGACATTTAGAATCGCATATCACTTACCAGGAATCGGGAGGTCGTGGGCTTCGATCCCCGACTAAAGTCGAAAAATGATACTAGTATAGTCACCTTGCTTGGCGCTCAGCTTATAACAGTAGTCCCAGGACTGGTTGGCCCGGTGTCAGGATAATCGGACTGGTTGTGGTATCAAACCAAATGTCTACGGCGTGTAATTGCAGTGTGACAGCACTGTCTTAAGCAGACATAGTCTCCAGATACTGTCCGTGGGCCATAAAACTCAACAAAACAAGCAAACATATATCACATAACTGCTTTACTGCTTTTCGGACAAGTGCAGTCCTTTTACTTGCATATGATGCATAGTTTATCCATCATGCAAAATCCCAATTCCATGAATATTCCACAGCATTGCATAAGAAACTCATTTTTTGTCTGAGAAAGTATAAACGGAACACTATGCATAAAAAGGTTAAAATTGAAAGAACATTCTTATGATGAATAATATATATATATAACATATCAAACTATTCTAAAATTGTTATCCACTTGGAGATGTAACAGAACCAATTACACCACAACTTATAACTTTCATTGACTTAGAACTTGTAGTGTTTTAATTTTCAATTGAATAAATTATATTCACAATAGAATAATGAATAAAATTGGACATATATATATTTTTGCTGTTGTTGTTGTCTTTCTGCCCTTGAAATTGCCTTTGATAAATTTAGCTATGTAAAAATGTGAACTTCATACTTGCAACAAAGGCGATTCATCGTTAATGTCTTCATTAATACAGCTCTTTTTTAATTTGCTATTTTATGTCATCGATGATGAAAATAAACTGTAAATCGTGTTCAATGAAAAGCAGAGAAAAAGAAAAGCGCATCAAATATTCGCTCAAATATGTTATAATAGACAAATACTTGGAATACATTCGTAAACAATAAATACGTCCGAAATAGCTTAAACAAATAGAAGGCGGAGAACATATGTATTCCTTGCATTAGATTTTCACATTTGCACAAGTGTAGGGTATAAACATAATTTGTGTATGGTAAAAGCACATATATTGCTGAAAACAGTAAATAAATACACGTGTTTCCATCATTTACACTTAGAAAACCCTGGCAAACATTTAATGGTTGAAAGATCAGTATTGGAGTTTTGCATAAGGAATGACGAAGAATTAGTGATATATATCCCATCCGAAAAACATATTTTAATACTTACCCCTTTTATTTTTTTACATTTGTTTCAGAACAGGAAGGATTCTTTTGCATTTGGCAAATGTGCGGATTAATATAGCGAGAGATAAATCTATGAGAAACTTTGTATCTGAATTATGCAAACATTTAAAGCGCTTTTCTGCTGACGCACATCCAAAATATAAATGCAGGCAAAAAGCCTATGAAAGGGTTGTCAAAATATTATCGTTTACACAACAAGAAACATATATTGCAGAGGTAAAATCTTGTCCCCGACCTTGTTAGTATTAATTCCCACACGGCAAATGGAATATATTTAATGACAACTGCAAAACGAACAGTTAACGTGGAACTTAAATCATTCATTTCCGATCTTGGTACATATTAGATACATGTACGATCGTCACTATGATAACAGCCTTGTTAACCTCTGTATTCATTTGTCGTACGTCTAAGATATATTACATATTGTTCTCTGTAACATATACCATAATCAAGAACATCAGATGACGAAATGTTTATGTCAATTACTTCAATTTCTTTTTGAAATAAGGAGATCAGTCATGACTATACAACTATTTTATCTATATTGATCAGTTTGAGGTGTATAGATTTTGTTCGGTTTGGTTTTAATTTGGTGATTGGGCGACATTATCCAACACATATTGCTGGTTTACATTCAACACATATATCAGTTACCTTGATATATTTCCCAATATATATATTGAAGATGCTGCCTAGAAGTGTCTTACTGCTACTAAATCAGAAATTACTCTGGTAGTCAAAGATCTAGTAAAATCTTGGGATTACCAGCATACCAGCTATATTTTGTTTGTTTGTTTTTTGGGGTTTAACGTCCCACCGACAGTATTTCAGTCATTTAGGGACGATGTCTACTTGAGCCAAATATAGTGCTACCACACTGCAGTACACGCTTTAGACATGTGGCATGATACCACACACAGTCACATTATCCTGACACCGGGCCAACCAGTCCTACAACTACCCGTATATGCTGAGCGCCACGCAAGGGAGCTATAACAGTACCATTTTTTACGACTTTGGTATGTCGCGGCCGGGGATCGAACCCACGACCTCCCGCTCCCGAGGCGGACGCTCTTACCACTCGGCCACTGGGAACGGTAGATATATTCTAAATAGCACAAATAACAAGATGAAAGCAATATGCAACGTTAATGATTAACTGACATACATACAATTAATTTCCAAATATTTGCGAAATGGATCTTGACTATCACTGTTCCATTGCAGCAAGCTGGGTACCCGGCTATGGCGACCATGACCAGGCAGTGAGGCTTGCACTCACTGAACTAAGGGTAGCCGTCAGGCTGAAGGCAGATCCATAGAACTGAGGGAAGCCGTAAGGCTAAAGGCAGTTCCGTAAAAAAAGAGTAGTCGTATGGCTGAAGCATGCAAGGTGATCATGGTCGAGACTGTACAAGCTAACAGGTGTTACCTTTGCAAGAACAAGAGACTGGATGCTAAGCAAGGTAGGGCAGCCAAGGTCATGTATCAATGAACCATAGAGGTGTTCACCCTGGTTAAAGTCTTTGATTCATTTGGGGCGTATACGAGTATATAACCTAGAGTTATATAGTGGCCTGGCTATATGGTATACGACAGACAGAACCACTCAAGCTCCAAAAGATTAAAATCTTTGGTGGCTGGCGGGGTGGATGGCGGTTAGCGAGAGATGTTGATACAACAATGCGCTCTGTAAAAATGAAAATAACCTTGTGTAGACAATGAAAACGAGGCTGTTGTGCTAGCCCCACTTTTTCTGTAACCAAGGCAGCACAGCATGTAGGCCACAATGCCTTTGTGATGCTATGTGTGTCATCCCCTTCCCTGATGTAACCCATGCTGTCCTTCCATCTAAACATAGCATACACGCCTAGATACATACATAAAAATAACCCCCTCTGCTGCAGTACATAAACACACACACACACAACACACACACACACACAAACATATATTGATAGAAGACTATTCAGACATGTGTGCCGTATATATCTGCAGATGGTAGACTAAGTAGACATTTGTGCTCATCAAAACATGGTGGAATAAATTCATCCTATCCCTAGAATATCTAGACCTACTAAAACATTTTTGTTTGTTTCTCTCCTTCCGAAATGCGGGTAAGTACTTTTTTTTATAATAATGTATCTCTGGTGATAAAATGATCTACATGTTATTTCGAAATTGTGAATACATTGTCTATACTTAGATGCATATTGTCATTTTGCCATGCACAGTTACTACATGCTTTCATTTATGGGCATGATTTGAAAATAAGTGAAACATGACGATTATGTTACAATGTTACTAAATTCTGCTTCAATATCTCGATAAGAAATTATCATCTCAAAGACACCATGAATTAGTAACTATAGTTTGTTTCTCTGCTGATATAATAATAATAATATTAATATTAATAATGGTAATAAAAAAAACAACAAGACTTACCTCTGAAGTTGACATTTGTTTCGGATTCTATGTAGTCATATGCTATTGAAGGGATCAAATGAGATGCAACGTGACCATGTAGTATTTGTCAGTATTCAACACACAGCAAGGATAAATTGTTCTTAGGGATCAAATCCTCAAGGTACCCAAATAAATAAACACCACAAAAAGGGTGGGATTGGGAGGGCATTTGATCCCTTCAACAGTTTATGACTACATTGTACATAGAATCCGAAACGTCAACTTCCAAGGTAAGATATGTTTGTTTTTGGGTTCAATTACGTCATACTATTTTAGGTATCAAATGAGACTTCAAAGCAAAAAGCAATTTTGGCTTGCCTATAAAGATAAGTAAATGTTACTCTAGTATTCTTTCTTACTGTAATGAAGCTTCCTGAAAGAGGTTGTCATATGGAGTCTTTAAGGGTTTGTCATAAAATCTTGAGAAAGTCTTGTTCGAAGACCAACCAGCAACTTTCATGATATTCGCTAATGACACTCCGGACTTCTTCACTTGATATGTTACTGCAATTCTTGTACTTTGTGAACTATATTTTCCAATGTCAATGCTTCTGTTCTTTTCACATATACAGATAAAGTAGTATACATGTAAACACAAATCTCCCTATCTGGGGAATATTTCAAAAACTTGGCAGTAGGAGAAATCCGACCTTTCCAACATTGTTTTAACAACCCACTATAAAACAATCTGTATGACTCCTTGTCATGATCCATATTCTCTATGGCTTAAAAAACAAGATTGACACCGACTTGTCCGAGTCAACGTAATCAACATAACTAGTTTAAACGACATTTTTAAATTCAATGATTCCACCGTTTTGAGATATCTTGTCACTTTAGAAATATCCCAGGTGTCTGTATACTTAGGTTTAGTTGGTCATAAATTATATACCACAGTTAAAAATCTGACTACAAGAGGATGACAGCCGACAACATAACAGTCTTGCTTAGCACATAAACTGAACTTCTTGCAGTGTGCAAAAAACTCAGTTACACACTCATTTGGGGCTTGAAGTGTATCCATTTTCGTTTTACTACAGAATGAAACCCATCTGTTAACGTATGTGGCATGTTGCTTCTGGGTGGATTATCGCCAAGATGCCAAAATGATGTTGATAGATTTTTCTGGTAATTTATCTCTGGATATTCGACATAGCATTAAATGTAGTTTGTTGACAATAGGATGACTTTTCTTAGTCTGAGTCTGGGGTAGCAATAAAGTTCTGTGATTCACTTGGATGATGAATGGTTCTTGTGTAATCATCTCCAAGATGCTGGTGTAGAAATTCTGAGACATTCAAAACGGTGCCACAGTAGTACTTCTGCAGGGTCCTCCCTGGCCTCCTGCAGAACTCTCCCCGTCAGACTGAAAGGAGCAAAATAATATATACATATTTTCCACTCCAACTCACAGAAAAAAGCATCTATTGCCTCTGCTTCTGGATCCGGCATCCAGGAAACAAAACGATAAATTTGTTTGTTCAGTCTGGAAGCAAACATGTCTATTTCTGGCATATCAAAGTATTCACAGCAGATTAAATAATATCAGGATTCAATTTCCTTTCTCTGTTGTCATTGAAAATCAGCCTCATTCTCGAGACCCGAAACATACGTAGCTGATAGCCAAATGAATTATCTATACTCCATAACCAATTTTCTCTTTCCAGCTCATTCAGAGTTCATTCTTCCACCCATTTTCTGTATGTATGAAAAGTGTTATCAGACCAAATCTGAACACGACAGTTGGTATATTTTTTACAAAAGGATCAAATAGCCAAAAGTTCCAGGAAATTAACATCTATCGTTTTGGGCTTCTTGAACGTCCCATCTGCCATCAATATGGACCTCATTTGAAACTGGAACCCAACCTAAATTTCTAGCATCAGATGTGATAAAGATATCTGCATTAATATGTATTTTTTGCTTATGTAAGTTTTTTTTATCCGCCATGAAAGTTCATGTCTTATTCCATAAGAAATAGGCATATATGAATCAAAATCACCTGCATTCTTATGTAGAGCTTAAACTGTAGCTCAATCAGTTTATCTATAGAATTAAGGTCCATATTCAACAGCAGAAAAGGATGAAACCAGATCTTAAACTCTTGCTACATTTCTAATATTAGCTTTGTTCCGTCTATGTGAATCTTTGCATGCTTGGACAACTTTTCCACTTTATTGAGAGGAAGAGTGACACTCTTTTTTTCGAAATCAATATCATTACATAGAAAGGTAATTTTCTTAGTTCGGATTAAAATAGATCTGTCTTCATTCGTCAAAAAAAAAAAAACAACAAATTTGTCATTAAGACGACAGTATCCGAAACGTTTTTCTCACAATCTAAATATGTGTCTCCCATTAACAGGGAATCATCAATGTATCCTGAATTCTTATGACCAAGCCTTCGCAAAGATAAATATACAGGCTTCATGACTATCGTAAAATTGCTTTGTGCACAGGAAATACCATTTGGTGACGCTTTGACTGGTAAAGCTTGCTATTATGTACAAAACGTAGTTTAACTCTTTCTTCCATAGCTATAGGAATACTATAGTTCCCATGACGTAGATCTGTACTGCAAAGTAGAAACATGTTCGGTTTAAACTAATTTCAAAGCTTATTCAAATGTATCCATTTGAAATGATGGTATTGGATGTATTGATTTAGCTTTTCAGAATTAATTTTTTGAAAATTTGCTTCTATAAGATTGAAAGTTTTTAGGATTTAAACTCAATGTGGCAGTGTGAACAATATTCAAAATGACTTCACCTAATGATTTTTTTTCCAGTTTTCTACAAAGTATTGAGGCCTACCAGCAATAAACTCACCTACCTCTATTGTTTTTTTTTCAGTGCTTTGGGTATTTTTTACAGGCCCGATGTAGTAGGCACGGCATCATTGCGAACTGAAGAATAACTGGGTCTACATCCTCGTTCTCTGGAGTTGTATGGACCAGGTCTACCTCTTCTTCCTCGCATAAAGCCTCTAATGGGACCTCCACCACCTCTGCCAACAGCATTCCCCATACGATTCATGGTGTATATCTCTCAGACATTATTGTTGACATCAGTATCATCACCATACCACAAATCAGTGTAAGGCAGGTAGGCGGATGAAAGATAGTGATATTTTGAGTCCAAATCATTTTTATGAAGCTCTTTCCGCTTGACATTAATGTATCAGAAAGCATGCCCTAACAAGGCTATAGTAGTTGTACCAAGCTCCAAATGTTCGGATTCCAGATCACCCAGTTTTGCCACAAGTTTTACAACACTGGAGGTAGCTTTCAAAATTATACCCTGTATTAGACAGTTTTATGTCATCTGCCTGAGTCCAACTTTTCAGCAGTCTCCAAAATTCGGGTTTTCACAAGGGAATCACAGTTAACCGGTCTATGTATTTATTTACGTATTTCATCAAACTTTTCCTCAGCCAAGCCATTTCTAAAAGAATGATTGACAAGGTTCGCAAAATCACAGTGGAAGGCTTCGTCTGTGACTTCACCCTGATTGAACTTGTCCGACAAAACTTTAAACACAGACTTAGATTCTGAGAACTTCTCATTTTTGGAAGCAGTAAACGATGAATCGTCAAATAACTGTTCCTCATTATATTGTGCGTAATTGGAATCAAATTCTCGAAATTCTCAGAATAATTCATTGGCATTTGCTTATATACCTGATCAAGATGTTCGTCTTGTTTATTTAGATGGTCATTTCGAGTGACGACATTTTCGTTTATGACGCGAAGTACTTCTAAGACCTCGCGAATGCCGGGGTCCTTTGTCCCTTGAGAAGACGAAGCTTTCGCCGGATTTCTGACGAGCCGTTTGCAACGGCCGAAACCGTTTGAGTTTTAGAAGGCGGTGTAGGCGCCATGTTGAAAGAGAAGACCACGCAGGTCGTAAAGCGATCTAATGTCGCACAATGTCGTAAAATAAATTAAGAATTGTAAAATTCTCACACGAGATAATTAAAAGCTAACTAATATGAATATTGATTACAATGACTTATATTTGCCGAAACAAATAAAGTAGCTACCTAGATAGCTTTTATGATGTCTATAATATTCCGAAGATATATCTAAATATAGACTGAATCTACAGGTCACCTTGTAACTCAAGCGGATAAACAATCAATGAAACCAAGTGTGTACTGACAAATACTACATGTCACGTGTGCATCTCATTTGATACA
>CM037777.1:70078191-70128191 GCA_021229015.1 Solen grandis
AACATCCGGTTTCGTTTTGTAGCCCGGGAAACGACATCTAATGCACAGATTTTTTAAGGCTGTAAGTGTCTACCAAGATTGTACAAACTATTTAGATCCATGGTATTTCAAAGAGCTGCACTGACACAGGAATTACACAACTACTAAACCAACAATAAAAAATATTACATGTTAAACCGTTCAGACACTAATCATCAAGCTGGTTACTACGGTTACTCTTTTTTAAAGATGTTTCTTATTTATATGTAACATATGTGTTTCTTCATTATTTATGTGAAAACGGATGTCATGCAAGCCGCTCGCAAAAGATGCTACCAGAAATAATGTTTGATAAGAAGACTTTAACAATGTATTATGGTTACCCTCTCATATACCTAACGTTTACATAGGCAGACATAATATATTGAAACCTATACTTAGGTCGGATTAATACAAGCATCCAAAGCTTGTCAGACATAAACCATGTTAAAGCCTAGTGTATTATGCTTTGATGCTTTGTTAATACCCATTTCCATACGTTTGTTGCTATAAAAGTGTCTTCTATTCTGTGGAAATCTAAACAGTCCGTCTCTACCCTAATTGAATCCACGTGAAAAGGATTGTATCAAAGGCATACTTATCGTACGTTGTTTTGTTATTTATTGCTCATTAGTCACATCTGTGTGCTGGAACTTGACCAGTCCCTACCCGGGTTCCTGTGGTCTAGATACATTTATGACCTCGCAAATGGATGTCTCATAGGTGAAAAGGAGTTTCTTTGTTGAACTTTTGTTGGATTGTTTGCATATTCCAGGCTTTCCGCATTGTCGTTTTGGCATTATATATTAACACAGTTTGTACGTAGGATAAAATACCGTACCGTGGTACATGTATAGTATTCTGATATAACTGATACCGGTACATGTATGACGAGATGGAGGGGGGATTGGGTTGAGCAAATCTCGCAAATTAACGTAATATTCATGGTCATCAGAGAGAGAGAGAGAGAGAGAGAGAGAGAGAAATGTAGTTTCATATTATTCAGTAAAGTATGAAAGTTTCATATTATGTAGTTAAGTTTAAACATTTATTGTGCTTTATATTAATGTACGTGTCAATTAAAAAGGAAGTTGAACTAAGTCTCATCATTTTCAGTTTTCTATAACTTAATAAACGAAATTGATAAATAGTAAGTATTAATTTATTGGTAAATATCTCCTCGGCATATTCTCGAACAATATTTAATTCTTAGGATTTTACCAATTAAATTTATAAATACAAAAGCCACAAAAAAATTCCCAGGCTATGAACTATATAGGTTCACAAGTTAACTGGTATACACAGCTCAAATTCCGCTTTTGCGGCGGATGGTCATGTGTTCGATCCCCAACTGCGACATACCAAATTCGTTAAAAATGGATCGATGGCATGATACGGCAGTGTGGCAGCACTATATCTGTATCAGGTAGATATAGTTTCCAAATGATTGAAATACTGTTCTTGGGAGGTAAATCCAATCACACAGACACGGCTAAAACACCTTGTAGAATATTCCATCATTGTCGATTAGATTGTGCTTCCCATAAAATACCCCTGAAAATAGCATGCTCTAAACGCTGCTCGATTACTGTCATCTCTGTTCAATTAACATAGACCCTTCACCGCATGCTGAATAATATGATTCAATCAAAAGGCAATGCATTAAGAGCAGACAACAATCATCTTTATCATCTTTAATTATAAATATTAAGCAATTAAATTTCAAAAGAATGCAAATGAGAACCTGCATCTCCTCACAAGTCAATTGGTTCGAAGCACAAACAAAAATTATTCAAATAAACTAAAAAAAAAAGGCGTATTCATGTTTGGGAAGGCGAATTTCCAACAAAGCTTTTTGTCGCGTCGCTTTATTTCATTAAATCTTTACTGTTGGACCAATGCGTTCTTGTCCAGTTACTGTATTAACAGTTGCTTCATTAATTGTTTCTATTAACATACTTATTCTGATGATGAGTCTACAGGGAGAACACGAAATAATACACAGAAAAAAAAAACCCGATTTGCAGCCGCTTTATAAGTAGTTCATTGAAATGGTAACAAGAGTAATTAATTATGCTCCACTACAACACCAGGATACACAGCGGGACCATTAGGCGCATCGTGTTTTATTTGCTATTTTAATAATTCATGGAGGCCATTTAAGGTTTCAGAGAAATCTTGATTATTACGTTTTTGTAATTGAAATTCAAGTTTAACATACTGTAACAATTACCATGTAACTTCAGAATTCAGAATCTTCTAAATTTGAAAAAAAAAAAATCTTCTGAAACACGGCTCGAAATTTCTGTTTTCTATGCAAATCATACTTCTGAATGCCACTAACTCAACCCCTCATCGCGTGAGTCCGAATCCCGGCAGGGTCATCGCATTTTCATGTGAGAGAGCCTTCCAGCTGGCTTGCGGTTGTTCTATCTGGATGCCTCCGTGCATTCGTAGTCTTCTTCCACCTGTATTTAGCTGGACATCGCTATATGACTGAAATACTGTCGAAGCGACGGTAAACTCAAATAGTCAAGTCAAGTGAAAGAATATGTATTATACGCATATTAGCAGAATTTATTTCGTTATTTATTGTATACCCTGGTACGTAATTGTTACCATTGATGATCTAGACCCTACCAATGGTTTCGCAAATGAATGACCAATATGCTTAACACTCTATACCAGGTTTTCATTGAAGCTCTTTCCACATGGTTGATTTTGTGTCTTAGACAAAACGTTACAAATATGACAGGAAACTGACAGTGTGCGAAAAAAGACAAAACATGTTTACTACGAAAAGTTAAGTATGAAATGAGTGTGTCGAAAAGTAGACATATAATTATGCATTTTGATACTATAATGAGTCAAACCGAAATGAATTTCCACATACTACGTTAACTAGAAACTATCTATGATTCTATGTTGAAGTTTCCATCAGTATTGGTCATATTTTGCTTCCCATGCAGTATAACATGATATAGCACACTTTTGCTTCATAAATGTCATCTCTGTTCTATATAGATTGGCCCCGTACCGCATGATGAATGCTACAACTTTTATCAAAAGTAAATGTTCTAAAAACAGCGAATTCATTTAATTCATACAATTTTAATAATAATAATTATGAAAATAATAATAATAAACTGAAATTAAACAGGGTCCATTAAAAAGCTACACCACTTTACGAGTCAATTAAGTTCAATTGATTTGACACACATTCAATATACATTATTAATAAATAATCATTAAATGCTAAATTCTTGTTTGTTTTTTTATGCTACTATAACACCTTACACCCCAAGAAAGCTCGTACTCTTGTGGATCATATTTTCTATTTCTGCATCAACTAGTTCGTTTTCAGCTGCTGCAGATGATTGTTTTAATTTTACTCTTTCTTATTTTAGTCGGAGTGTAATGATATCTTCACGTACATAAAGACATGTAAGTTTTAATAATTACTTGTTCATTTAAATGGTAACAGTGTGATTAATTATGCTGCGCCATAACACCAGGAAACAAAGCGAGACAATTAGGCGCGTCGTGATACATTTCCTATTTAAATAATGCAACGAAGTAATTTAAAGCCTCGAAGAAGTCTTGATACATTATTGTAATGGAAAAGCAAACTGACAAAAATGTTGATGCATTTAAACAAGTCTCAGAATAGATGTAGACTATACTTCTACCTAAATATCAACAACTGTAAAACATCAAACTCACATGGTTTAAAACTTATTGATATATGTATCTCGTCATCTCTTCGTATTGCCAACAGGCAGATAGGAAATGATATGGAATGTAATTTTACATGTGTTAACAAAATGGGATTATATACTTCTAAATGAGCATGATTTTTACTGTATTGATGACTTTAGAGTTGAACCGTTGAGTCAATTCTCTAACCACTGTCCCATATCTTTTGTTGTAATATGTCCGTCGATGCATGATAATCACGAGACTGCTCCGCTTGAACGCGCCAGTATCAAATGGAATGACCTGTATAAAAACGGTTTTCGAAGGGGATTGATTGGTAAATTACCTGACTTGAATAATTTGGTACATAATATAAACAGTGAGAGCAGCGATGGTATTAATAAGTGTGTTGGGCATATTACAAACATATTGAATAGTGTTGCTCAGCTGTTACTTCACAAGGTAGAGGTCACTTCTAAAAATAGCCAGTCATGTGATTTAAAAGGTATTTGCGAGAAAGCAGACTGGTTCGATTCTGATTGTGTTACGACTAAACGAAATTATTTCAATTCTATAAGTTTGTTTAATATGGTTAAATATGATAGCAATACAAGAGCCATGCTTAACTTTAAGTCAACATACAAAGATTTAGTAAGAAAGAAGCGTAGATTATATGAAAAGAAAAAAAAAGAGTGAAAGAGTTATAAGACATTGTAAGCCGAGAGGTCTTTGGAGGCTGTTTTGTAAACGTAAAAACGACGTGTTCTGATGATATTCCTTTAGGTGACTTTTAAAATCATTTTTTCAAGTTTACAAAATGACATTACCTCAGTCCTAAATGAGGAATGTGATGAATTTGTTCAGTAGCATGATTTTAATGAAAATGACTGTAAATTTGAGGAACTAAAAAACTTCCTATATTTGTATCAGAAATTGAAAAAGTTGTTAAAACTTAAAAAAAGGAATAAGTCTTTTGGTAATGATGAATTATTAAATGAAGACTTTATTGAGTCATTTGACATTTTATCATCACACCTTGTGGATTTGCCATTTTTAATTTAGGTCATTTTCCAGAATAGAAGTCTAGAGGTATTATTGTTCCCGTGTTTAAAAAGAATGACCCTTGTGATGTAAATATTTATCGAGGTATAACGCTTGTTAGCTTTCTTTCGAAAATCTTTACCGGGTTTTTGAATAAAGGCTAACTATATGGGTTGAAAATAATAGTATATGGAGCGATGCTCAGTTTGGATTTCGCAAGGTTCGTTCAACTGTCGATGTTATAATCGTATTAATTGCATTAATTGAGAGATTTTTAAATGATAAATAAAAATTGTAATGTACATTTGAAGACCTAAAACATGCTTTTGATAGTGTGTATTGAAATGCGCTGTGGTTTAAATTGTACAATTTAGGTACTCATATTAAAATTCTTAGAATATTCAAAGATATGTGTGCTCAGGTTAAGTATTGTGTAAAAGGATGTAACTCATTTTCTGATTACTTTAATTGTGCTATCGGATTAAAAGACAGCGAGGTTATTTCGCCGATATTATTTTCTCTTTTCATTGGAGATCTCGAACTGTTTTTACAGAATGAATCCGCCAGCTCTCTATCAAACGATGATATTTCTTTTATTTTGCTACTATTTGCAGATGATATGGTAGTATTGGGATAAAAGCCCCGAGGAAATGCAATGTAGATTAGATATTTTAAAAGACTATTGTGATAAGTGGGGATTAAAAGTTGATATTAATAAAACTTAAGTCATGGTGTTTAGAAATCGAAGTCCTTTATTACGTAATGGTTTTATGATGGGAGTGAGTTAGAAGTAGATAATTATTTGGGGGCCGTTTTCAGTTATAATGGGACATTTGTTTTAAATCAGGAAACGTTAGCGGGTAAAGGTCTGAAAGCATTAAATGCTCTTCTCAATAAATTAAAAAGGTAGCAGTTAAAAACAACTGTGAAATGCTAACTTTTCGATGCTTTTGTTGGTGCTGTTCTTAACTTCAGTAGCGAAATATGGGGATTTGGTAAATCTAAATTAATTGAACGTGTGCATCTAAAATTTTGTAAAACAATTTTAAATGTGAAGATGTTAACAAGTAACATGGGAGTTTATGGGGAATTAGATAGATATCCTTTATTCATAAAGATATACTCGTATAATAAAATTTTGGTTTAAAATTTTATCTTCAAATAATATACGCATTACTACCTTGTATAGGAGTCTTACTGAAACTGCTAGTAACAGTAGAAAGATTTGGGCACTAAGTGTCAAATTATTGCTAGACAGTTATGGATTTTCTCATGTTTGGAGAAATCCTTATTGTATTGATCTTAAAAATTTCCATATCTTATTTAAATCCAGGGTGAAAGATGTATCTTAGCAAAATTGGTTCAACAGTATGAGTAATTGTAATACTTTATGTACATATAAATGTTTTGAATTAGACTTTGGTGCAGAACAATACTTAGATATTTTGTCAAGTAAATTTAGATCAGGTTTAGGTAGATTACGATTGTCTTCACATGAATCAAGAATTGAAAAAGGACGTTACAATCAAAATCGAATAGAAAGAGCTTATAGATATTGTACAATCTGTAATGCTAGGGATATTGAGGACGAATATCATTTTGCTTTAGTTTGTCCTGCATATGAACATATTAGGAAAAGGTATATTAATAACTATTACATAAGACATCCTAGTATGTTTAATTTCATTCAGTTAATGTTTTCTACTAATAGAAATGTTATATTTAAATTTAATAAATGTATCTATGTGGCTATGCAACATCGGAATTCAATCATGTAATCTTCTTATTTCCATGATTATGTGCATTTTTATAGGTAGGTGTATATATATTTATTTACTTTCAGATATTCATTTCATATTTATGGTCCATCCTCCCTGATATCATTTCAGAGATATGAATCAACGCATAATTCATTTTGTTTTACTTACACTTGATCATGTGATTACTTATTGAAATGTTTATATCTGATATGACAAGAAACTGTAAAGTTTACGTCAATAAAATATACTGCCTGTCTGTAAAAATTAATTGAATTTTAGATTAAAAATCTTGTTAAATATGTGTGAGAATGCAAATTTCAAATAAGATTTTATGAAGAAAAAGTGCATTAAAAGACAGTATCTTTAATGTAGCATTAAAGATAATATAATAAATATGTTTGCTAGAATTAATTTATATTCAACCAATAAAACATTGTATTTTTTCTGCTTTGCTGCTTTGAAATACTAAGCACAAACACGAATGTTTAAAAAGTTAATCATCATTTTCCACTTATCGTCAATTCCAAAAAAAATTTAAAAAAATGGAATAAGTAAACGGTTATGTTTTAACATATTTAAAAAACAACAGCTTCACTTTAGTCATTTTATAGGCTGAACTTACGAATTCGCTACCAGGAGCTGGTGAATACGTTATGTTGCAGAATAGTTCAGGTAGTACCGCAAAAACCTGCTACGAGTATTCCGTATACTTTATCTAACCGATTTTCTCGATGCAATCTTATTGATATGTAACCGTAAGATGAATATTTGTTTTTAATATTGTAGGTATTTAATGCAGTAAGGCTGCGTTTACAATCATCTCGGCGGCCACGGCAGTCCCGTTTGCACGAAATGTAGTGCGCCGTTGGACTATGGTGTATTTTTTACTATGTATACAAGTTGAGTTAAGTCCTCCCAAGTTTTCTCACGGTTTATCACGGTACATCAAGGTCTGACACGTTTCTTACGTTTTGCCAAGGCTTTCTACTGATAAAACGTGAACGCCGGACAGCTTTGGGGTACATTCGTATCCACGGTATAAATCAAAGCGCCAATACCGCTGAGAGAACATGTTTTAAATGCACTAATGTAGCAATTAGTGGCAATTTTCAAACGATACTGTAACTCCAATGTCATAAAGATGTTTGCGTAAACATATGCGTAACAAAAAAGGATGAATAAATAAATTTGTTTCAATAAGCACATTGTCCCTCTTTCTTACAATATATTATTCGAAGAGAAAAACAAGATGTATTCTACAGATTTGTTAAGAGATGCAATCTGCACATGTTCGTTGGCGACAACATTACGATAATACATAAATAAGAATATTTTACTTAAGATCATTCAATTGTTTACAAAAATACCTTATTTGCATATTTCGAACATCTTGGTCAGTTTTCTGACGTTTTGCAAAGACCTTCCGTATTCCCCGTTAATGAATCACGAGTGCTTAAATTGATGACGTAGCAGATAAATCAATTGTGATTCGGCTACGGTTTTTTTTTCAAATTCAAGAGTCCAATAATACTAAATTGTGTCATTTAATCAACGGTGGCCTTAAACATGGTCGCCGTGAACATAGTGTAAACGCAGCATTAACCCTTTCTCTCATAGAGGAAACCATGAAAAGACCTATGCGAACAACATAAAACCAGATCAGCCTGCGAGTAACTCGCAGGCTGATCAGGTTTTATGCTGTTCGCTGCTCCTCAGTGGTCTGGAAATGAGGACTTTATAATTAAATTTGGTAAGGTTTAACTATGGTTTTCTGCAGATCAGGCTTTATGTGGTACCTATTGAGTGCGTCAAAATGAGTCTATATGAGGGAAAGGGTTAATCAGTGAAACATGAACTACCGAACCGTCTAGTGAATTAATACCCATAAATAGCCCCATTTGTACACACGTTCATCAGCTTTGGAATTAACTCAGTCGGGACGAGAGCCGGTCACATTTCTTATACATTGGTTCTTCAGCGCGGACCTTTTTCAATTCTTATTTTTATTATCAATTTACCAAAAGATATAATAAACAAAATAAAAATAACCTGCGTAAATAAAAAGAATGAAAGTAATTGATGAGGTTGTTTTAAACGTGAGATAATGAATTAATAAAGTATTTTAAAATATTTTGTGCTCTATATAAAACAGTATTCTTTGGGATATATAAGTATTTGTATGTTTAAAAATACAAGCTTTTATTTATTCATTATATTACGTTTATTATTTTGTTTTGCTTCTTTTTAATTTAAATCATATATCTATTAAACAGACTAAACAGGTTAGGTAATAAGGTCAATGATATAAATACCTATATTTATGTAAATTTCAAAACGGTAGAAGAGAGAGAGAGAGAGAGAGAGAGAGAGATTATGCTTATTGTAAGCCGTCCATTAAAACAATTTGTTTTAATATTTTCCTGTTTGTAAAAAATCGATATAATGATAACTATAACTCTGGAGATTCAATTTCAAAGTCGATATATGAAATGCAAGTCTTAAAAATGAATTAAAAAATGGACATTTAAATTTTTTTTCAGTGTAAATGTTACTTCACCGTAGACTTAACGAATATATAAAATAACACAATTTGAAGCAACGAAGAAAGGCTTAAGATGTTTCACCTGTTTTGCTACATTTTACTTTGTATTTAAATTTATATTATAAAATCAAAGGACCGATAGTCCTGAGAGCTGCCAATTGAAAATACTACTACAACATCATAGCTTATAAGTTTGTGCAAGGCAATTCATGGGCTATTGAAATAATTTAATGGAATAAAATCTTTCAGAACAGATATTATAACGCTCTACTAAGATACTTTCAAGATTAAAGTTTTTTTCGGTATTAAAGTTTAGACCGGGGTAGGGTTGATATGTAGTTAACCTTTACGAACCACTTGCCGAATTTATATGAACAAACAATCCCGATATCGCTCTATCCGGGGTTACAAAGACAAAATATCATAAACATTCTAAACTCAATCTGATAACATTACTTACCAGAGCAAAATGTAGTAGAATCTGATATATGCATTAGCTATTGGGACGGCGCCCTGTCAAAAATGAACAGACGCGGATACGATATTCAAAGTCGATTTTTTTCTATTTAAAGACTTTATTTTCGATTTTTAACGCTCTGTATCTTATGAATATCGATGCAGTGTCGACCATTTATGCTTATTGTATTCAATTTGCATCAATATTTTCTTATAACGATACGTATATGTGTTGACCTAAAATATTCAGGGTCTGTATATATAGCCGTAGACTATAATATAACATTTGCGAATATGAATCAGAATGAAACATTAATTTCTTGTACTAAAAAAGTAAAGTAAATGCATTTTACAGTCTAAGTTTCATGCCTTGGGCACGTTCACCGACTTTACAGCTTTTACCCCTGGTCATCGGGCTACTTGTATCTATCTATCGATCTCCCTGGGGAGTCTTTCACTCCGCTTATGGCAGCCCACACCATGGCGCCACGGAATTATACCGCCCTCTCAGGTACCCATTTACACCTGGGTGAAGTGAAACAATGCGGGATAAATTTCTTGTTCAAGGAAATTGGCAGTGTCCTTGGCAGGACTCGAACCCGGGACCCCTCGATCCCGAAGCGCGTGTCCTACCACTGGACCACTGCTCCTCGCTAAGATACTAGTATGTGTTATGACCATAAAATATGGTTCAAAACAGTTACTTATGCGAGAAAGATACGAATAACTCATGATATTATAAAGAAACAATTTGGACTGTTTCATAGGGAACATGTATACTGAAATCTGAGTTATCAGGTTCCGGAGACCGAGTTCATAGCAATGAGACTGCATTCTGAGAATCTTTTAATTTTAATATGTACAGCGTTATAGTCACTCTTGATTGTACTATCTATTTCACAAATTGTTGCATTATAAAGAAGACAACCAAACAAACAAGAATTAAGGATCTATCACATCAGCTGAAAAAAAAAGACGCGAAGCCTTCGAAATACAAAATGTACAACTAAGGGATTCGAAAGAAGTGAGCAGTGAGTTGCCAAGTGATAATAAGCTACTACAAACACTCGGACAAGGAGACCTTCGTAGAAAAATAAACATTCGATTGTATTTCGTGGTTTCACTTCAATAAGTACTATCACCATATTAAACAATTAAAATATTCAAAACACATTTTTTTTTTTTGCAAAATAAAACTTGTCTAGAGCAATGAGTTCATAAATGCATGGCAGTCTACATTTCAAAGAAAAGAATCGGGTACGTAAAAGTTGTTGTGAGTTCCCTAACGTAGTTTAAGGAGTTACTTTTGATATTGTACGTACTTGGTACCAAATATTAATTAAAAAGATTCAACATTTACAGTCTTATTCGTTTGTACGATATTAACATTAATATAGAATACATTCGCTACCAGGACTAACAAGAGCGCCACTTATGTTAATTTATGATAAATTAAAATCAAATGACTTTTATCAACTCATCATTATCAACAGCATCTATCGAAATATACATCAATTATCACAAAATATACCGGTAAAATGAATATATATAGTTTTTATAGCTAGTATGAATGCCCTAATTTCAAATGTGTATACGTGTATCAGATAGCATAAAGTAGCAAGAGTATCGCGTGACACATTTTACCTTGTATATATACTCGGCAAATGTTCAAATATAGAATTTGAAATATTCTAAGCATGAGTATATCCATATTACCACATCGGTAAACATGTGTAAATTACTATCAAATAACTAATGCTGTTAGTAATAAGCAAGGGATTAAAACAAACATTATCTGCGTAGTTGTTCAAAACGTTCCGATCACATCTTCAATCCTGTTTTGAAAGCACACTTTCATACATTATGTTCTTATAAACCTATATTCGATGTTAAGTGTCTAGTCTATATTGAATTCTTGTTCCTGTCAGCTGCAATCTTGCAGGTAATTTTTCTGCTGATATTTTGGATACATTAAGAGTTACAGATAAGTTTTAGCTGTCATCTGTTAAATCCGTTTAGCAAATTGATGTCCACAAAAATGATGAAAGGTACTGTTTTTTGTGAATTTGTTTATGTATATAAATGCATACAATATTCAAGATAACTTTTTTGTCTACATTTGGCCCTCATTCGGAGACATTTCCCTCCATGAAAAACTTAAATACCATTGGTCTACAATATGTAATCCAACATCCAACCCAACAGTTATATCTGAACACATTAGCTGGATGCAAACAACCATTATACACATAATATTAGGACAAGACAATTAATAGACTATAAACTATTAGTAACATCAATAATTAAATAAAACAATATATAGGCAGATCTCTCCCTACGACGTATGCATTTAAAAGAAATAGATACGTGCATCACATCAAACAGCATTCTATGTCTTACTATTGTAAAGTATATCATAGACTGAAACTTCACGGTTCCTAGGTCTCGAAAACCAGAATCATATAGTCGGTATCAATATACATGTACCTTAATTTTTTCCGCTGTGTAAGTAAGAACATTTTAAAGACTGGTTCTCCTTTTGCCAGGAAAATTTAACTAGGTGCGACACTATGTTCCTTGGTCTGCGACGTGACATGGCATTGATTTAAATTGATTAAACAATTTCATGTTGGACGTTATACCCAAGGCAAAAGCAAAACAAAAATATTTTTAAGAATAAAGCTATTTGATAACTTATGACATATATATGACACGATATTTGTAATTAAATGCAGCTCGTTCACAGATGATCGATAGGAATTAATAATAATAATAACTAGAGCTATCACTGAAGGTGATTAATACCCCCGCAAAATACTTTAATGCAAGAGAAGCCAGACTTCAGGCAGAGCATAGATAAGAACCTGTATACATAGTATATTGGTTGTGATAGTAATAAGTAAGTAAAGTATTTAATTAAAGTTGATAGAGAGTCAATAATGGTTGTTTGTCACAGTAGTTTAAAAATATAAGGTTACAGTTCTTGGACACTGAACTTCTCCTAGTCGCCATCTGTTTACATTTTAAGTTTCAAGTATATACCATGTATAATATTTGAGTTATGTTCAGGACAAAAAAAAACAAGGAAAAGTAACAAAGGGAAATAACTCTGTAATTACTCTAGATAGAGTTATGGTTCTTGTGCACTGCACTTCCTCATATTGTGGTTGACCATTGTATGAAATTGTTTTGAAATCCAACCAGTAGTTTACAAGTTATACTCTGGACGAGGAAAAGTAACAAAGGGCAATAACTCTGTAATTACTCTAGATAGAGTTATGGTTCTTGTGCACTGCACTTCCTCATATTGTGGTTGACCATTGTATGAAATTGTTTTGAAACCAACCAGTAGTTTACAAGTTATACTCTGGACAAGGAAAAGTAACTAAGGGCAATAACTCTGTAATTCCTATAGATAGAGTTATGGTTCTTGTGCACTGCACTTCCTCATATTGTGGTTGACCATTGTATGAAATTGTTTTGAAATCCAACCAATAGTTTACAAGTTATACTCTGGACGAGGAAAAGTAACAAAGGGCAATAACTCTGTAATTACTCTAGATAGAGTTATGGTTCTTGTGCACTGCACTTCCTCTCATTGTGCTTGACCATTGTATGAAATTGTTTTGAAATCCAATCAGTACTTTACAAGTTATACTCCGGACAAGGAAAAAATACAAAGGGCAATAACTCTGTAATTACTCTAGATAGAGTTATGGTTCTTGTGCACTGCACTTCCTCTATTGTGGTTGACCATTGTATGAAATTGTTTTGAAATCAAACTTGTACTTTTCAAGTTATGCTCCGGACAAGGAAAAGTAACAAAGGGCAATAACTCTGTAGTAAGTCAAGATGGAGTTATGGTTCTTGTGCACTGCACTTCCTCTCCATGTGCTTGATCATTGCATGAAGTTGTATTGAATTCTAACTTGTGGTTTTCAAGTTATGCTCCGGACAAGGAAAATGCAACGGACCGCTGGACCGACCGACCGACCGACCAACCGACCGACCGACCACCGGGTGACTCCTATATACCCCCGAAACTTTGTATAATAATAATAATAAACCTTCTACTCTCCCTCGTTAATGTTGGTGAAGTCTTTGTTTCCTGAGAAATAGACTCGGAAAGTGTGGGTTACATTGCACAGGAAAACGCTATTTTAGTAAACGCAACTTCGACGAAATCGGTGGACACGTTCCGCAACATGGCGTCTTCACCAGTTTATGGTAACGATTTCGTAAGTTCATCTCATGAAGTTAGCGCATACGCAAAAAGTAAATTGAATCTAATAAAGTTTGTCTCAGTCTAAATATACTTTGAATACCGTATGTGACGATATTGCCTGTGACGGGGAAACCACCCATTTTTTACGACCGCGGATGTTTACATTAGGTATAATTGCGTCTTTAGATGGGTATTGATAGACGTAATACACACATAAAGTTAATAATCAAGTTCTTTTTAAAATGACCATCTGTGAACGAGCTGCATTTAAGAAAAGTATTATACTTTATAAATGATACAAGAGCTTCGCGAATCGAAGCATAATACGCCCGAAATATGTGCTGTCCTAAAATGCATTATGTTAATAGGGAAGAAGCCAGCAAACATATCGTCAGCAAGTTTGAAGAGGATCTGCTAAAAACTCTTTTAATAGTAGTCCAGACATTGGAAATTAAATATATTTTTAACAAAGCAAAGACCATAATCGAGTGCATGGGGCGATTTGACTGGAAGAAATCAAACTTGACTGAGATATTATGCCCATACACATAGTCAGCAAGTTTGAAGAGGATCGGATTAAAATGTTTGAATAGGAGCCTAGACAGTTCACTGGACATTTGAGATGGAAAACAAGTGGATTTCTTGGATGAAGTAGAGTTTAAATGTGCTTATGTTTCAAAATGCACTGCTATACCGTTGATAAAAGGACTGAGAAAAGTCTATTTAAATTGATCTGTGGCATATAGTAGAAAAGAAACAACTACAAAATATATAATCAAAGCATTGAGAGCACTGTCAGAAGCGAAAGATAAAATGTGTGAATTATTAAGTCAATCCTTTTAATTTTTTTTGTGGTATGCATGTAAATAATCAGAGAAGTTAAACCTTATTGAAACAGCAGGTAAGATAGATTATTTTATTTATCGGTCTCTGTCAAATTAAACAAAATTGGATAAGGAATAAAGGCTCTTAGTATTGATCCTCTCACTACCTTCAATACTTCATGAATTTGCTGCAGACAGAAATAGTTTTAAAAAAAAAGAAAGAAAATGGGACAAGATAAATTTATTAATCTTTGTCACTTCACATCATTCCCATGTGTAAAGAATGATATCCATGCCTTCAATAGTTTTTAAAATATGTTCTAGAAAAACTTTTACCATACAAGTAAGTAATAGAGATAAAGCAAGGTAGAATTATTGTTCTTGTTTAGTAAAGTTTGACCATTGTATAAAGTATAAACGCAATCCCTAAAGTACTTTCTGAGTTGACACACAGATGCGACTAGAGACACTACAGTCATTTGAGACTCTAACAAGAAATGATTAAAACAAAATGTTACAATTGACGGCTTACATTTAACATATTGTCCCCCTCTCAATTCTACTGTTTTGACCTTATAACCGAACCTGTCTATACGCAGGACCCTAATATTGGAAAAATCGACCTCTATAAAGAATTAAAAATAATGAAAATATACAAACTAGAATTGAAAAGTTCTACATATAAAACCCAAGAATATAAAAAATAAGTATTACAAATAAAAAAGAAAGAAAAGAAAAACGGTCTCAGTTGGACTAGAACTCACGACCCCTTGCAAGAACAAAATACTGAACAACGCGCTTACCAATTGAGCTAATTCCGCAAATTTGAGGCGCAAATAAGGTTATTTATAGGTAATTTAATGAATGAAACTGCGGATGAACACTGAATTATAAACTTGTTTACTTTTACAGTTTTATTTGCACAGAAATTGTGATTATACCCAATGCTTTCAAAATCCTGCGATATATCTAACTTTTATCAAAACTACGATGTTGACTTCTACAACCAGTTTTACTATTTTTCAACGCGAATTTATAGATTAGTGGCGGTAATGTAAGCAGAAAATCCACTGTCTGACTTTAGAAGCTTTCGCTTCTAAAAATCATTCATTGACTCTGAAAAAAAAACAAACAAAAAACAACAATAAAAACATTGGTCTGTCGATTAATAGACTCAAGATGATTTGTCTGTTGGACAATGATTATCATAATTACCATTGAAGAAGAACCTTAGGCTTACTGCAACCAGCTGCAGGCTTCCACAACGGAGCGATCTGAATGACCAGTTCTTTCAGCGGTGAAGTGATAGAAAATCCGAAACTACAGCCATTCAAAAAGTATACTACTACATATGTTGTTGTGATCGAGTTTATCATCACTGGGACCTTATTCTAGTCATATGCCGACGCCAAGTCAATAAAACATATACACATATGAATAACAGAAAAATAGCATAAAACAAAAGTACATTTGTATTTCTTAATACTATCATCAACTACAAAATATTGCGCGTATCTTCTTGATATTAAATACCTTTCTATCATATCTTATTTAATGCAGCGAACACATGGTAACAAATAGTAAATATGATACTAAAAATAACGGAAAAACGACGGCTACAAATGTCATTCGCATTGATTCGTGGTGGTTAACCAGCTACAAAATACTACACAGACTATATAGTTTGTTTCGTGCCACAATTTGGAGGAAGGCTTCACATACATGTTGTCTATCAGACTGGGATTCTACATCCCGCCATAAAGCGATCAAATGTTGCAAATACTTGGACAACTTCATTTATTGTGCCAGTCGTTTTCATCAGAAATAAGACAGTAATTACACATTAAATTGTAAGGCGGCAACAAGTCTGCACGGCGAAGGCATTCCATTTTAAGTCATATTGAATACATCTGGCTGATCTGTATCCGACAACGAATCTATAATAAACTGTTCTTAATAAAGTATTGTCCTCACACTCAAAATTTAATATTGTTTAATTGTATAATATACTTAAATTCAAATCGCTCCTTATGACTGGCAAAGAGCAAGATACATGTTTTTACTAACTTGGCCTCCATTGACCTTAAAGATATTCGATCCCTTTAGCATGCTAATAATGCAACTTTTCTCAAAACATAATCATGCATTTCTGATAAATGAGTATGTAACTGTAAACAACGAAAAATCCATATTGTGTTTTTTATTCAAGGACCACAGGCTTTCTCACCTAATGATGGTATTATCATAACAATCAAACCTGTTAGAGAAAGTCTAGTCACATGTACACGATTTATCATGATGGTTCAATAGATACGGACGCAAGACTGTAAACTATGTGATACAGAATACTATTTTTGCAATACAAGTTAAATCCTGACCTATCAGAGATGACGGTGTTGTTTTGGCCTGGCCTGGCAGTATTTCTGCCATATCGAATTTGCCAATGTAACATGTTTTGAGTGCAGGGAAACCTTAGAAGGCCTATGCTAAATGGGATAGAAGGCTTCCTCATATTAAAAAAAGCTTCCAAAGCTCCAAGCGGTGGAATGATATCTAATTATGTATGATTATGTAAGCAACTAACTTGTTTGCTTGGTGTGTATCAAATCTTGATATTTCCTAAATACCACGCTTAATAATAATAAACCAAAGAATAAGATATGATGGGACAAGGACTTTTTCAATATGCTTGATGAGGAAAACAATTCATTTACTCGTTAGCACAGAAGTACCTGTCATTGAACCATTACAACAGGAATACTATGCAAATGGAGTACTTTCCTTTATCATCTTATTTTTCTTCAAAATGGCGTCCATGATGAGGAGGAGAATTAATTTATTCAAAACGATATGTGAGCAATGTTTGAAGTTAAAGAAAGAAAGACAGAAAAAATAGAATATGAAGCCAAAATAATCAAACAAGATATTTTAGAAAGTTCTAATATAAAAAGGGGGTCATTAATGTGTCAAAGTTTACTGATTTTGCAGAAAGTTGAACCAGACTTTTAGATGAATAACTGTGCTAAAGTAATCTAAATGCGTTAAGCCTTTGACGAGTTATCAAAGTTGGCAAAGTCTAAGTTTTTTAACCAATTAAAAATTGAATAAGAATAAATATTTTGGCAAATTCCTAGTCGTAAAGGGGTCATAATTGAGCCAAATATTTATAATTTAGCCAAAGGTCAAATTTGGCCTTCATTTTATCGACATAGATATATGTATCTAAATATCTAAACTTTTTTGCAAATTATAAGTCAAAATGGGGCCATGGCTGTGTCAAAAATGAAGTGATAGTACCATTCTTGACTGTGAATGATTTTGTTGCAAAGCTTAATATTCCTATCAAAAATCATCAGCAAACCTGCGTTAGTTTCTGTAAAATGGAGTCCACAACAATATGCCGACCCTAAAGTCGACGTAAATATTAAGTCGTCGAAAATGTGCCATAACGGTTTTCGAATATTAAGTAAGCGGTATCATTCTTAAATATGCTTTATTCATTAGCCCTATTATACATTCCTACCAGATATTAGCATATCTGTACTAGTAGATGAATAAATAAAAAATGTCGACCATAGAGCCGACGTAAATTGTTGACGGACGGACGGATAGGAAACCGGGATCTTTCATCGCATCTGCTTACTTAGGCAGGTGCAAAAAAAAAAGAGTTTCAGAGAATCAACAAGTAAACAATAAAAATAACACACATCCATGCGATTTGCTTTTTAAGGAAATGGTACGGATGAAAAATGGCCCTGGTCTCTCGTTCATGTGCGTAAAATTAAATGTTATGTACCTATACTTGGAACTTCGGTTACATGCACACAAAAAAACACACATTGACATTGATTATCTTCTAAATTTAGACACGAATGTTAAAATTGCAATAGGTTATCCACTATTTACACACATTTTCTTTTTCAGGGTGAATTTGTAAGACCTGAACGATTCTGTTGACTTGATGCAAAAATTGTATACTCAATGATCTTAAGATGTCAACGAGCTGTTTTGTATTGCGTGTTCATAACAGTCAATAGAGCATTCATAAAACATCTTATCAAAACAAGTTTTCTTCTTCTGCAGATGCTTCATTAGTTGTTTAATATCGATTTTATACCAATAAACCACATTATTGATTTGTAAATTCATTAATTGGGAATATTCATGCTTAATTTAGTTTTACAACAACCTTTAAATACATAATAACAATTTCCATTAGGAGATTCATGCTACATTTGCTATTTTAATAATGCATGGAAGCCATTTAAGGATTCGAAAAAGTCTTGATTATAACACTTTTATAATAGAAACTGCAAATTGTGTTCTCAAATTGATAAAAGGAACATTAGAGATTTCAAAAATAACCTGTATTGCTACATATAATATAGTTGATCAAATTATAGGAAGATGAAAGTTCCTATATGTTTTAAAAACATTGATATGTCTAGAATGATTACGAGACGCAAATCAAACTCGCGCTTTGGAACTCAGCGCAAGACATCAACCTTTATTGAGACATGGAAATAGGATGTGTTGTGGTTAGACAAGACTATTTTTGTATTAAACATTTATGCACGTGCTTTTTATTTTCCTATAACACTTGAGCATTAGAATATTTCAATCTGAATCATTACAGTGTTTACCAATTTATATTGGAGGGGAATTTTAGTTATGATACTATTGATACCACCAGATGTATTGTTATTGTTGTTTGTGTTCGCGCTCAGGCGTATGGCGTATAATGTATGGTGCTGCTGCTTTTGAGAGATTACGCCTTTAAGTCCCAGCCCTCCCTTAGAACCTCTTTACAGGTGCACCTACACTCAAAGACAGATGCGGATACAAGGGATCCGGGTACGCTACCACAGCTCCTCACGAGTAGATCACATGGTCATTTAACGTGCCCGGTACACCGAAACACGCGAAGCCCTTAACTACTGTCTGGATGAAGCAGCGTTAGGCGTCTAGTCAGGCGAGGAACACTGAAAAGTGTCCAAGATATTTTCCATGGTTCTACCGGGATTTGAACCTCGGACCCCTGGATTAGCAGTCCAGCTCGTTACCACTGAGCCGCCACTCCGCTTATCATCAGATATTAATAAACGTACGAAATAGATTTATGCTTGTTTTGTCGCTGTCACAAAGAGCACAAAGGTAGAGCTATCAACTTCCCAGTTTTCATGTGAGGAAGCCTTCCAGCTGGCTTGCGGTAGGTCGGTGTTTCTACCCGTGTACGTCTGTGTACTCGGGGTCTTCCTCCACCTGTAATTAGCTGGACGTCGCCATATGATTGAAATACTATCGCAGCGACGGTAAACCCCATTACAACATCAACTTCCCAGACATGATTTATCTGGATGACCACAAAAGGACTTGAAGCTAATGCTGTGATTGACAAATGGTGATGATAGACACCCAATAACCAACTATATAAATCTCTTTAATATTTGCTATCAGCATTAATTTCATATTCAAACCATACATATGCACGAAGGTCGTATCTGGAATAATTAGTTCATTGATCAATATTAGTAAGTATAGATGCGTAAAACAATGTGTTAATATGAGGAGTAATTGATAGTATGGCACAGTCCTGTTACCCAATATCATTCATTCCACCTATACTCGTATGGTCTAAACAAAATTGACCTTATCCCATACATACAGTAATTATAAATACCGTAATGAGAAACAGTGCCAGCCATGTCGAAACAAGCCAGGAAAACGTGTTGGATGTGACAGACGTCGATACATTTCGAAACAAGTGACCTGTTTATATCTGTATTATTTTTTTATTCAGGCATACCCATTTTCTTTATAAACATTGAGAAACTGACGGTCTAAATATATGTGTGAATATCATCTATGTATACATTAGGCAAATATTTTAAATAAAGACTTTGGAGAAAATAGAGAACATTTGACGGAAGTGCTCTTGAAGACTTTTCGGTATTTGGTGGATGATAAACTGTTGGCCATAGTTTGAAACATAACTTCAATGTTATTGAAATAATAAAATAATTTTCCGGTTTCCTGAATTTGAACACAGGGTTGAAATATAAACGCGTCATGTTAGATTACGACAAATTGATTCAAATTGATACTATGTGACAGTAAGCACAATAACACACTCTTTTAAATACAATATTACATATTCATATTCAAGAATAAAGGTAATTCGTTTGTAATATAGGCTACGTTGTGTTGTTATCTTTCAGTGCTTTATCAAAACAGTTACAGCGCGACTTCAAAGTTCAGACACGAAACACAATATTTATCTACTTAACTGTCTATACAATAAATGTTTCGATGTGAATGGTAGTCTTTAGTGAACTAGAATACATACATACCCCGAACCCGAATCTACGACGCAATTGATCCTTTAATGCTCTACTTATTCGCAATGATTCGCTTTATTGCTGTATTTTAGTATAAACAAAATTGATCGTCGATTTCTAACATACACAAGGATGATACATAGCTCCATCAATAATTCTGTCCCAAACCTTTGTAAAGGATAACTTCAAACAATGTCTACTATCGTTCCTATTATTTTGTTTAGTTTAAATTTCCACTTTATTTGTTATTCATTTTTTTGCTTTAAAATGATCTGTATCACTTTGACTATTAACAATAAAATGCTACCCCTGACATTGGTATTAACGTCAAAGTGACATCAATTTCTCCAAGGAAATTCACGTAATGTATTTAATCTACTGCGTTTTGTGTTGGTAAGGTTTTACAAGTAGTAAAAATATCTGTATATATTTACATATCAAAATATCGTCTGTTTAGATGTCAGCACAAGCATCATAGAATAAATAAATTCACTCCTTACTGAACGTGTCGGTTTATGATATACACAATTTATAAGTTGTGTCTGATTGTTATCTGACTTTTAGTCGTTGGTATTTATTACATTATTTGTATTCCTTTATTACAAAAGAGATTATTTGACATTTTCAAAATAGTGGAATCACTGCATCATCGGAACAATGTTGATGTCAAATCAGTATTGTACCGGAAAATGCCATGTAAAATTAAGATAAAAAATATCAATACAAAACAAAATAAACTATTAATTCATATAAACATATAAGAGTTTGTTTCCCATAAGCAGAACTGAACATATTGCTATCATTGTCACGTGCGTATACAGGATCGTTATTAAAAAGTATACATTTCTATATGAACTTATTCATAAGGATATATACACACAGAAAGCACCTTTAAGTCATTGTTTTACATATTATATAAAATTTATAATTCAATCATTTGCCCACAAATTTTCCTATATGTTAATGTTAGATTATACGCATTTATTCAACACAGTTAAGAATGAATGTATTATATGAGATATAACTTCATGAATAAATCAAAACATAATACGAAATACGTTATTTTCAATTATGGGTAACTGCTTGCGAAAATCATGTAATGAAAATCAGGATGCTCCATTTATCATTGGGTCTAGACCATCCTAAACATGTTCTGGAAAATAATCATGTGTTGTTGATTTACTTTTACTCTCAATATAAATATTAATCTCAGAAGTTTAATCTTTCAATCAGCTGGAAATTCCATGAAACATAAGACACTCTGTAAAGAAACATTGTGAAAAAGAAAACAACAAAAAAGACACAATGAACATATCGCCTTCCCACAGAAAAAGAAATGATCCAAACCAGGAAAAATCTAGAGGGATTTTTTTTTTGTATTTTTATTCGATTTCAATACGTTAAGAGTGTCGTGGTCCAGTGAAATGTTCCTGCCTGAAGATTGTGTTTTCACACAAGGATTTTATCATCACCTTCCCAGAGACAAAGCACTGATCCAGGAACGAGCGAGAGGTATTGGAGTAAGATCTTTTTAATTCAAGTAAAACAAATATGTTTAAACTAATTATCTCCTTTACACAATATCTTCAGATTATTTTAATCATCTCTTGATTAAAGAAGAGAAATACTGATTTTTATTATATTTTTTATCTACATATTTATTATTGAAAATGTATATTGGTATTAAAATAAAGCTATTAACGATTAAACTGAAAAACTATATTGGTAAAAGATTAGTTTCTTCAGGTAACTCCTGTAATATTTTAGTATTTTTGTCAAATAAGTCATTTGTTTCAGTTGATATTTATTGTATTTATTCATTTTTTGAAACATTAGACTCCCTTTTAAATACTGTGCCGACTTTGTATCAGTCGGATGAAAATGAAATAATACAGTATTTTTATTTTTATGATTCCCGTGAATATTTATTATGATCTATTATCCTCCTGGATTGAGACATTTTTAAGGATAACAATGGGGTATATCCTATCATGCCTTTAGAACGAATGCAAAGTAGAAGGTCACGAATGGGACGCTTAAGCAGTAATCACGTTAATTCTTTCTTCTATTGATTTATAACTGTACATTTCAAGCTTTTAAAAAAAATATATATATATTTCTTTTTCTTTATAAATCAATACATAATTATATGCTAGAGATTTAACTAATTAGGAAAAAATGATAAAATAAGTTGTCAATAAGTAACATCGTCCAACACAAACAACACTTGATTATATTTCACAGATATTGATTGTTTCCAGTTAATGTCATACTCTAACTTCTAATACTGATTTTGTTGTTGGTGCTCTAAATCCACACAGAATAATTATATTTATTTAATATTGATTTAAGAATAAGATTTCAAATGAGCATACACGATTTTGGTTTTGTGTAGGATACTTCATATCAGGAAATATATAGACATGAATATCTTATTCGTTTTACACGCAAACTAAAAATTCGCATACATACCAGACTTTCCTGAAATTTACTGAGAAAATATAACCAAAAATGAAGAAAGAAAAAAAGAAAAGAAAAATACTTTAGTTTTAACAGAATGAATTTCGGTAGTAAATTATTCAACACTATCTGGTCCATTTTTTCTCAGGTTTTATCCAATGCACATGAAAAATTACACTGGAAAAAGTCTACAAACATAAAACACTTCATCTAAACCAGACAACGGATTAAAGAGGTTTTACGATTTGAATTAGGCATAAACATAATTCATAGCAAACAAATGTATTTTAATAGTCTTGTATTTTAAAAATGTATATTGGCATTATTTTAGTACTTATATTTCTGACAAACATGTGAGCTTTTTATGCGATCTTTCTTGATTTAAGAATATTTCTGTTAAATACAGTTCAAAATACGGTCAGGGACAAGCGTATTGACGATTTATAAGTATCATAAACATTATAAGATACCAAGTTTTTACATCGCGGAAATAGGTATTTGTGTGTTCTCATGCATATGAAACATATTTAATTATGTACACATAATGTCAATTCAGTTTGTGAAACAGGTTATAACAATGCATGCAATAACCATTCGCAAATCAATTCCTGTTTCTTATTTAATTGCTTTAACAATAAAGATAGAGTTCTTGCATGATTTCTACCAACAATATTTAGTCCTTGGTTATACCTGGATTCTCGAAAACAAAGTATCATTTACCTTTTTTTCTTTACCAATGTTCTAAGTACAAGATTTATTTTCGCCTTATTTTCCAGCATTATCTGTTGTTGTTGTTGTATTGGGGTTTACCGTCGCTGCGATAGTATTTCAATCATATAGCGACGTCCAGCTAATTACAGGCCGGGTAGAACCACCGACCTACCGCAAGCCAGCTGGAAGGCTTCCTCACATGAAAAATCCGAAGTCCTTACCGGGATTCGAACCCACAGCGGTGAGGGGCTGAGAGATTTGTAGTCCACGACTGTAACCGCTCGGCCACGGCAGCCCTAGGATTATCTGTACAGAATTTAAATATTATATTATTTCTAGTAGGGAGGCAAACATAATAAATTTTGTTCCTAATTATTTTAAAATTACTCAAACGCGAACAATAAAAAATGTGATATTAAAGACAGTTGATATATTTTCTTTTGATGTCATCAGTTCGATTTATATAGGTGAACAATTTTAAGAATACTACATTTGTATTTTCACATTAAACACTCAACATTTAAATAAGAGTGTAAACAAAAACCTGAAAATGAAATATTGTTCTTGCAATGGTAGCAATGTTTACCATTTGAAACTTACTTTATTTAAATGCATTTGATTTTAATCCTGTTTAAGCAGATTAGAAAAAAATGTTAACATCCCCAACTCCTATAACCATACCTGTCAATATCAATCGACAAGAGCAAAAGTGGCTGACTTCGTTATCATATGACAGTATCATGTATATTTAATTTGCATATCAAGCCAATTCCAGAAATACTATAATTAATCTCATCTGAATTCAGATACATGCTGTGAATATGTCTCTATGTGTTGTTGTCCCATGCACTTTTTTTTTTGATAAAATGAGAGAGACATTATCGTCTCTGACAGACACAAATTTATGAAAAGCCATACTCTGTGCTTCAAGTTTCTGCGCGTCCACAAATATTGTCAGACAAAAAGAAAGATAAAGACCAATTGCCCGATTTGATTTTGGTCAAAAGGAATAGCAAACATACATGATACACTGACAGTTTATTTGATACTGTCTCGGTCGGTAGGTGCCTTTAGCTTTAAGTAATATCTTACTTGGGCTATTTATCGGTCATGATAAAAAACAACATTAAAACCGTCAATCTGACTTACTGTAGTGGTCAATAATTTAAGTAGAAATAACAGTTAAGATTAACACCCTGTCTTAATGGAAGGTGAGTGTACGAAAGGTCGTAATACGACGTGATGGAACCTAACGCGACGCGACGAGCGTGGTTCCAAATTTTACCCACTTTTGTAAGGCAGGGGTATAGTAAACATAATAAAGAATAATTTAATATATGCATTATTTTATTCATATGTTGCCAATGTTTATTATGTATTGTTACATGTAAGTATAAACACTGATCATATCAATATTTTGAAAACCATGTTTACACAACAAAAATGAATATATGTAAATTCCATCAGGTGTTTTCTATTAAATTGCTCGGAGCAAACGCATCACCTGTTATTAGAGCTTTGCAATAACATGCTAATTTACTAACTGGTCAATAATATCATAATAAGTAATCAAGTAAAAATACACATAAGTAATGAATTTATTCCATAACTTTATGAGCATGTTTTTATTTATTTAAAATATCGCATTTATGAAATTAAAACGCATGATTTTTTTAAATGAAACGTAAAAAACGGTTTGGACTTTTTGTCACTTAAACGTTCAAAGGGTTGTTTCGAACACATTTAGTTGTTACGGACCACTCAAACTTTACGCACAAGCCTTTCCAACAAAGAACTAACATGCAAAGACAACGGCCAAAGTTCTTTTTGAGCAATTTATCGTGCACGACGGCTTTCCATGAATTTATGAAGACCTTTGTAGTCTAGCAGGAATTGCAAAGAGCCATACAAACCCATATCACGCTATGGGAAATGGTCAAGTCGAGCGATATAATTCAACGTTGCTTAAAATGCATGGAACTTTGAATGAGGATTAGAAAAATGACTGGATATCACATGTTGCTTCATTGGTACATGAGTACAATGTGACTTTATTTGGACATCGCACGAAGCTTGCAAATGATATATCCTGGGGGTAAATGTGGGCGACGAGAAGTATTGGACAAAGCATGAGTACGTCCAAATCTGCGAGAAAGTTTGGCAGACAAAAAAGCGGAAACGGCAATTTCTACAGTGGAAGCCAAGGGAAAAAATAGATATGACATCCATGCAACTGCAGCTTCGTTAAATGTCAATGACTGTGTTTTAGTTCGGACTGTTTCAATGCGCGGGAAACAAAAGCCTGCTGATAAGTGGAAAGAAGTTCCATTATTTGGTTTGAGCCCAGCCGAATAAGGAAATACTAGTTTACGTGATGAAAGAGGATTGTCCTTCTGCGTAATTTACACCTAAATTTACTTTTGTCTCCGCAAAAGAGGAAGAGCGGTATAGGAGACGATACCACTCCTAGATACATCATACCAGCTGGGCGAAACATTCGTAATGAACAAATTATAGGATGACCAAGAGGACGAGGAAGACCACCATCATGGATAACGTCAGGAGAGTAAAATTGAATATGGTTAATTCGGTACATATGTAAATATGTGTATCTTACATGTATTTTTAAACATCTAACTGCAAAAGTAAAGACAATTGCAAATTACATGCGAGTTATTATTTCTAATATATCAGTATAGTCTAGTATAGTCGCGTTATCTTAAGAGGAGTAGTGAATGCATTTGTTTTTCTGTTGTAGTTGTTAAGCATGTTCATGTGTAATACACTTATTTTGATGTATTGACCTGAGCAAGTTGTTTATTTCGAGAAAGTTCGTGTTCTTTGATATTATTTTGTTCATGTACGGGACAATTACATTCAAATATTGTAAGATTTCTGTGTCTGTATATTGTTCGTCGGCATAATTGATAGAGGATTGGTGATGTGTCATTTGACGTGTAGTTGTGTCAAATTATGTAGGTAACGCATATCGGGGGGGGGGGGGGGGGGGGGTGTCGTAGGGAGTTTAACAAAATGAAATTGTTTTGAATATGTCGTTGTTTTAGTTTTTATACACAAAATTTCAAAATATGTCAACAACGATACAAACTTCTTTTAATAACAACATTTATATTGATCACGTGATATTTTGCGTGTGTTTTTAGAAAGATGTGGCAGGCAGACAGGAGGGTCACATTTTTTGGCCAAGATATATTTGTTGTGAGAATCTAATATTACTCAGACTTTTCTACTTTTCATTCATCTATTAAATTCCATCCTTTCACGACTCATATCGTGGTTCATAGGATCCTAGCCCCATTGCGTTTAATTCATGCTATCATATGACCACATATGATGGCGTATATATGTATTTAAGTTTCCCGTATTTTTTCACAGAAGTGAATACTTGTCTTATGGGGTTACTTCAAATGCAACGTGTACGTACATTTATATAAGTGTTTTTGTAAATATCCTTGTCTGGTCAATGTCCAACCGCATCGTCGAATACCCACGGCAATGATCGTTTTAGGGTGTATCAGATTGCACATTTCATTAGTCGCATCACGTTTTTAAAACCAATCATAAATGCAGTGGTATACAGCTGCCGGAAGCAGTCATTTTTTATTGTTTACATGACTTTCAAGCCTCCGCGACGAAGAGTGTTGCATTTTAAAGTTTCATTTTCATTGGTTTATAATTTATTCAATAACTACTGTATTACGACGGGTTGTTTGCCTATTTCCCATGGCATGATGTCATGTAGTGAAAAGGAATAAGTCAGCTGGGGGTATTCGAAGATGGTCCCACCGACGACTAAAGTATACGTAAACAAATCAAATAATCGCGAATTGATCAAAGTAAACAGTTATGGAAGGGCCAGTTAAAAATATAATGATATATATAAAGAATAGTCATATCAAAGAGAACATCGACCTCGAATTCTGCTTAAAGCATATTTTTTCTTCGAAGAAGAATCTAATAAACTATTCAGATACAGAACAGGAAATCATCGAGAACCTGTTGAAACGGGACGATTTGATGGCACAATAAACGAATATATAATCTTTAGAACAATGATATGATTAATCGTATAAATGACTATTTTACAGAATGAGAAACTTGCAGCAAGCGTGAGGGAAGTTTCTATCAGCCAGTAATTTACAGCCATTCCCACTTTCTATGAAATCATCATCATAATAAGATATTGAAACTTGATAATCATTACGGGATTTTCAAAAAAAAAATAATAATGATACACTTCAGTATTTTGTTGCACCAAGTATTATTCGAAGTTTGTTAGTATCAATTCTCATGGTCCTCGTGACTGTGTCTCAAATATATCGTAGGTCAGTTTACTGCCCCATTTAGCTAACAAATGGGAAAATCCGTCTGTCCGTGCACATCAACTTCTTGCATATCCTACTACTAGTGCATGTTCATATAGATTGGCTAAAATAATCTTGATACGTACTTACATTCATTATTTTTAAATAGTCATGATTATTTTCCTCGTGCTGGTTAAAAAGCATATTTCCGCTTTTTGTAAATTTTGGAAAACGCTCAAGTTCTTCTTTAGAAAATTATCTGAAACGAGAACTATTGAATGTTTACTCTTTGATCAGATATTTTGATTTTGATACCATATTTTTTATTTTTTCTGATGCGCATATGTAATTTGATGTCATCTGTACTTGTATACGTTATTCTTATGTTGATAAAGGTGATATTGAAGCAAGTTTTACATACAAAACTAATAAGTTGCTTAGTCGTAAATTAAAATTTTTCATATGACATCTCGCTTCGAGGAAAATGCCTCAAAGTTCTATTATGACACGAATTAACTTTTTTCTCAACAGTTCTTAATTACCCCGATACGTGTCTGTTTAGAAAATATAACAAATAGAGTCATACGTTACTTAAATGTGTTTAACACTGTTCGATAGTGAGATAGATAAACGGCTCGGCAGACATTAATATTTCTCCGGACTTTGTCTGATAAACTTAATAAAGAAAAGAAAGACTATTGCATATTATTCTCTGTATCAAAGTATGCTTAGCGTCTGATCACTCTAGATCTAGTATGGACTTTTAACGTAGAATCCTAGCCCATTAGACAACTAATATGTGCAGCGGCATTAAGCTATTCTCCGAAAAATCGGCTCAAGAGAAGTAACATCGTTCGTGTTTCATCCTATTTGGGATTAATCTCTCACCAATCAGTGGTAATAAGGTTCCCAGCCAGCAATATATTGGTTATTGATTAAAAATATATATATATTCTTATGGTTAAATAAGATATGTTTGTTATAATATTTTATTATAATATAGAAAATAAATGTTGTTACATGCAAAGGTAATAAGTTACTTCGAATCATAAAATAAGGTTTCTTATTTACTCGTTTGTTATTGTTGGATGTTTACTCATTGTAGTAATTTCCGAATTCAAATTTTGTTGTTGATCTGAGTATATTTACGGGTATTAAACCTACCTTCAAATGATTACATCTGGTTAAATTTAGTAAATGCTTCAAACAAGCCATGTTTTTGGAAAAAAGATTCTTAACGACGGCTCTTTATGGTCACAAAAAATTATACGCAAATGAAATCACAAGGAAATCATAGCAATTATCCGTAAAAAACACAAAAATTTTAAATTTTTTATATTTGGTTTTAAAAATCATTGAAGGTTGCTTTATTTGACTAAATGGCAGCACTAAATGTGCGCTTGTTTTCAAATGATAATTAGAATTAATTCTTAAGGTTTAAGCCATAATGATATTTGAATATCCTCGTAAATATGGGTAAACATATAGGAAATAAATGCTAGTCATTTACCGATATATTTATTTCTAATTATCATACATACCAATTTCAAGAGTTATCAATGTCAATCGAATCTGTTTAAATTGCACTATGCTTCTAATTGTTATCAATAGGATTCATTCTATTTGCAGATCAGACAAATTTAGAAACACTCAGTACCAGTAAACTTAGTTATGGTATGTCAAATTGTGTAAAATGATATTTCGTAGTTTTTTTGTTTGTTTGTTTGTTTTTTCTTTGGGGGCCTTTTTCTTAGATTTGAATTGGTGTATTTTTGATACATTGTATTGCATACATTGGATTTTCAAAGTAAAAATAAATATGAAATAGTTGCTATTGTTTTCTACTTTCCCATTTCGATTCCAAACAGTGCTGAGGTGGAAATGTTAAGGTCTGTTTTTATTTCATTTCACTTAGAATTTTCGATAATCTGATCATAGATTTAGATTGCTTCCAAGGCGACTTTCTGCCAAGAATTTTGAAATACTGTTGTGCGTTTTCTGGAACTATTTATTGAAGTTTTGAAATGAGAAGAAAACACATGCGGTTATAAGTGATATTGCTGTAAAGCAGAACAAAATAATTGTCCTGCCAAGTGTATTTTGAAATGCTCTTATCCTTTTAAGCCTTTGCTCTACCCGACAGTCTTGAGTTAGTCTCTGGCTACTGAGTCAGTTAAAATAAGCTAATAATCCCGATTTATCAACAAAATCACATTTTTACATCTATGCAATCGTAATTGATAAACAAGCTTGATCAAACTCTGAGGCTATGTTGACGGTATAATTTCCTGGATAAAATTGTTTATGGCTGATATGCTTCCCTAGTTTCACTTCCGGTTGTTATGGCGGACTAGTCGTGTTTTTTTGAAGAGGAACAAATGTGTGGACTTTTAAGTTATTTAATAAGGGAATGTATGATTTTCTCGGCGTGACGTTTAGATCTATAGCTGCATTGGTATCTACGCTGAACGTTGGTGAATATGAACATTGCTTGAATATTGTAACATATCTTAATTTTTGAATTTTCATCTTTATTCACGCTCCATTGGTTTTATATCTATTGCCTTTAGCTATAACAAACTGTGAAACTGACTATAATTAACGACTGTTCAATACCACCCACGCCAAAAACTGTGTCAGCTATACTGCTCATCAAAGGTTGCGCTTACCGTGAAATTGTTCCTACATGCCTACATTTACACATGTGTGATATGAATACTCCTAAATCTGTATGGGTATATATGTCTGTGCATGGGCACATATATACATGTACATGTGTATAGTAAACATGCAGTATAAATATTTGTATATGTAGGGATTGTATGTGTATAGGCGGATGTATATGTGGGTGTGACTATTTGTTCTTGTTGTTGTTGTATTGGGGTTTACCGTCGCTGCGATAGTATTTCAATCATATAGCGACGTCCAGCTAATTGCAGGTGGAAGGAAGACCCCGAGTATACAGAGGTACCCGGGTAGAACCACCGACCTACCGCAAGCCAGCTGGAAGGCTTCCTCACATGAAAAATCCGAAGTCCCTACCGGGATTCGAACCCACAGCGGTGAGGGGCTGAGAGATTTGTAGTCCACGACTGTAACCGCTCGGCCACGGCGGCCCCGTGACTATTTGTATGTACTTATACATGTACATATAAATGTGTATATGTACGAATATATGTGTGAATATGTATGCGTTTATAGGTGTGTGTACATGTGTATGCAAATATATGTGTGTAAATGTTTATGTAGTACGAATATGTGTACGTATATAGGTATATATGTATGTATGTATGTATGTATGTATGTATGTATGTGTGTATGTGTATATTGTGTATGTATATGTATGTGTGTACATGTATGGGTATATGCGTGTGTATACAAAGTTATGTGGAATCGGTGAGTGTGATGAAATAGTATACATGTTCGCTTATAGCATTTGAAATGGGGACACATATTATGAAACACCCTGTATATTCCTATTTACATCCCTAACATCTTTCGACTCAACTTGGTCCGCATTGTTTTGTTCCTCTGAAGAAAAAAAATGTTTACTTAGTTCATTTTAAACCAGACATACCAAATGTTTTTGCTATTTGTACTCTTTTACCTTATTACTAAAGAGTGTTCTTATTTATGTTTTCGTTTTTTCTTTTTCTATTTTTCCCATATTTTACTTTTGTTTCTATATGTTTATGTAAAAATGATTTGTAATTCTTAATGAATTCGCCATATATTCACAATTTAAACATCAAGGAGAAAATCTCAATAAGCTTTTAGCTTTCGATTTCATCCTATTTTGTATTATGTTTAAATGAATTGTATTTGTAAAAGATATCAATAAATATGTTTAAACTAAACTTTTTATGTTTTGGAAAGCAACCAAAAAATAAAATTAAATAATCATGCATGGAAACACCAGCAGAGAGATAGCTGACTAAAACTAAAATTCGATATAAATCTGACACTTAACATCGAATATAGATTTGTACGAACATCAGAAACCAATATAAGCTTCATTAAAAGCGAGATCGAGGAGATTATCAGAAACTATTTTGAATCACTTGTGGGATGTTTTTTTTTATTTTTCACAGCATGAACTATTCGATAGGAAACGTACATACTCTGCATACTCTTGCCGAACACATTAAACAAGGTTAACAATCTAATACATTTATATGCTTTGTTTCTCTCAACAGCTAGCAAGTTTATTCTCTTCAAATTGAGAAGAAGTACTCCAATCGCAATTGGTGTTTATAAACTACATATAAGGCGCATGCTATTCCTATTGATACCAGAGGCGATGATGATCATGATGAGGTTGGTTGGAAGTAGTAGTAAAGTGATCGATAATTGTACTGAAAAAGGGTAAAACAATAGAGAACGGCCAAGATGGTCAGATGTTTATCTTACACATGACAACGCCCCATTTCACATATGCGAGGCTGTTAATTCATGTTTGCTTCTGAAAAGATGGAAGTTGTAAACCATCCGACGTATTCACCTGATCTGAGTTTCTGTGATTTGTTTCATTTCCATACTAGCTTAAGTAAATACTGTCTGAATAGAATCATAATCATTTATCTGTTTTACGCAATTAGGTAAAACAGTTAAAGTGTTTCGTAGACATATTATGTTTTTCGGTAGACGGCAAATAATCTTAAAAAAAACAAGGGTCAGGACTGCCACAAAATACGCCCATCACAGTATGGGGACTCTCAGAAATAGCTCAGATAAACAAGCTATTGTCTCCTAAATCCCATTAGTTAATGAATGTTACTTATTAAAACAATCATGTTGAAACATTTCCATTAATTTGGAGGAAAATGTCTCTTTTGACTTATTCAAGTGTTCAAGTCCAAATTACATGATTTTGCTAGGTATTGAACTTTGAAAAGAAATGGGCAAACTGTATTGAAGTTAGAGCCCGGACAATCACAATTTCAAGTATTTTGTGTACATCAAGGGCCATAACTTTTAAGTCTTTCACGCGATAATGCTGGATATCGAACTCATCCGTGATATTATGGCCATGCACATGTGTGAAAAGTTTGAAAAGGATTGGGCTAACGGTATTGAAGTTAGAGCCTGGACAATCACAATTTCAAGTTTTTTGTGTACGTCAAGGGCCATAACTTCTAAGTCATTCACAAAATAATGCTGGATATAGAACTCATCCGCGATATTATGGCCATGCGCATGTGTGAAAAGTTTGAAAAGGATTGGACTAACGGTATTGAAATTAGAGCCAGGACAATCACAATTTCAAGTATTTTGTGTACGTCAAGGGCCATAACTTCTAAGTCTTTCACGCGATAATGCTGGATATCGAACTCATCCGAGATATTATAGCCATGCACATGTGTGGAAAGTTTGAAAAGGATTGGGCAAACGGTATTGAAGTTAGAGCCCGGACAACAAATGTTCCACGCCCGCCGTGAGTGTTCACATAATACGCCCCATCTTAAGATGGGCGTATAAAAATAAAAAACCAAGGCACTTAAAAAATTAAAACCCGATAACAGCATTTTTTGAAGAACCTTCGTGCACGCAACTGAATGAGGCGTCTAATGTTTATTTATAGTCAAGTCAAAACACGATATGAATTTCAATTATTAACGCCTTATGAACATGACTTTTTTGATTCCTCAAATGACTACCACATGCATGATTAAAATAGAAAATATAGCACGACGATCTTAATGAATCTGCTTTGCTTCTATGTGCTTAAACAAGATTATTACCGACCCCTGACTTATCGACATTTCGTTGAGTATTCGAAAGACCATTATCCTTACTTTCTCGTACGGTGATAATAACATGAATAAGCATCTGTAGTAGCAACAACACAAATTAACTGATGCGAAATGTATATGAACTTGCATTGTGAAGATGCTGAAAGAAATCTCACTTGGAAGTTGGAAATCGTTAATTCGCGGACAAAAACATTAGATAATTTAGAATAATGCTGTGTGTGCCTCGAATCAGCAAATTGACTCATAGAACGATGCAAGTTTTGCAGGTGCATTTGTTTAAAATCATGATTGTAGAATATTTGTATATAAATAATGGTTCAAAAGAAAGTCGATTGCTGTTCATTGCAGTCTAAACACCCCCTTTAAAAACATTATAACATTTGAAATATCAATGAATTAAGATAGGAAACAGTAATTAAGAAATATAACTGGAACACACACCGAGCACACCAATGATGATTCATACCAGTCTGGTTTTAGTTTTAGTTCTGAGTAATCATTTATCCCACTGTTAACTCTGGTAAATCGGAATTCTCAGTGAGAGTCAGCCTTCCCTTCGGGTGCCAAATGTGAAAAGACCAAAATTCCCTGAATTCCAACTCAATTATCTTGGCGTTCAAATATGATAGAATCATTGTCGCAGGTACAGGACAATCCAAATCAACACCATCAGCACTGATATCTCGCCATCAGGCCAAACATTACATTGAATTGCCAAATAGGAAATGCCTTTTTTTCTAATAGTTTACACTCTAGCAACCTATCAAGCTTGAGCAAACTCGGTATGTTTATGCCTATATGTACTCGCTCTGGCTTGATTAGTTGAGAACATCATAAGCTGAGTCCTTGAATAATAACAAATTTGATTTGGCTTAACATCCACATTTATTAATCAACCATACGTAAGTTCTAAGACACGTTGCAAACATTATTCAGCTTAGTTCCATCAGGGCTATTAACATGCTTTTGGGGTCAGGAATGGACGATCTATAAGGTCAATGGATGTAAGTAAGTAAAAGTGTTAGTTCTTGTCCCTTATTATAAGTAACATAAACATTTAGTTTAACAACACGAATATTAAACTTACAGTCAGATAAAGTATTTAATATATAGCAATGTAATATATTCATTGCTTGATACAGTTAGGCCAGAATTTATTCAAATATGTCCAGAAATGAAAAGCCTTTGTTATGCAGGCCTGTCTTCTTCCCCCAACTATTGTGCAATTCTTGTCTTTTTTCTGAGCAGAAACGACTGGCACACGAAATGAAGTCATTTGTATTTGTGCAGCATCGTATCGCTATATGTCGGGATATAGAATCCCTGTCTTATAGACAACAAATATGGGAAGCCTTCCTCGAAACAGTGTGCACGAGACAAACAACAAACAGTATAACTGTATTTCCTAGGGGTATAAGCCTGCCTTCAGAAATCAATGTGAATATCCTATCGCAGTCGTCAATACGATTATTAATTAGTATCATGTTTTCTACTGCTTCACATGTATCCGTTACACTACTTAAAACAATTTTCTCCATGTCCATCGGATCATGAAAAAAAATATTTGTAATTTTATTTTCGTGTAATGCATATTTTTCATATACATTTTTACTTTTACTGCAACATATACATATACAGGAAATGTGAAGATGTATCATTATCTTCCACCACTTAAAAAAAACAATCCACGTCACTATATGACTGAGAAAAAAAATGTTGCAGTGACGGTGTAATAAATCACGACAAAACATGTGCGTATTATCACGTTAGGACTCCCTTAAGCCAATAGATATAGTCGCTCACTTAATATGACTTAACTGCTAAAGAGTTTAGTTCCAGTCATGCCATTCATTCAAACTGCTTATGTGTGGAAGCATTCCAGACGGTTGCAGTAGGTCATTGCTTCATCGAGTGTACAGCAACAGACATACCAGCATCTATTTGTATAAGTGATTGCATCTATTAATAGGCCGACCTGTGTTAAAACTTCTTTTATTTATTTAGAGGCACTGGACGACATCTATCATATTTTGTTTTGTTTGATATATTATACAAATTACATATAGTATATATATATATTTCTGTCCTTTAAACATTGATATGACATTTCCTTTTGAATCAAAACCACAATGTATGTAGTCTTCATCCATGCAAATAAGTGATTTTGATATTATTTGTTAAACGTGGAACTTCCGACAAGATTCAGAAGTAGTTCAATAATTGCTTAATTTGACGTATGGAAAGTTATGATTTAGAAATATATGCATACACGTTTTTGTCATGATTCGCTTATTAATAACGCGTAATTGGTAGTGTATGGATGCTCTATCATTGGCTTAAATTAGATTTGAAATTATATATAGCTTATATCATATATCAATTATAAAACGGATACATTTAAGTAAATGAAGAGTATTTTACACTATATGTAGTCGTATCTCTTTACAAAACTTTCTTGTGAAAACGATTTGTTTTGTTGTCGAATTTAGTTAAAATTCCAACAACCAGTATTTTAATCATTTCAAATCACTACCATGTCACGCCGCAGACCAATTGGCATAGTACCGCTCCTACTTACATAGTACCGTATTAAGTTATATTTTCCTAACAATGGGCGAACCAGTCCTGAAACTGCCTTTACATACACAGAGACAACCAAAAATACATACTAATACCAACCTAATGATATTGGATTTCGCGACCGCTGAAACCATGATGATTATTGTACAATAGCAAAACCAACGGAGAATGTTTATAAAATAATTAATGTAAAGTGAAACATGTTTATATCGCATATCTAGCGACACGGCAAATTGGTTCATTTTATCAAGAAATTGTTGTATCGATGCAACAAAATTTCGTTATAATGCTTGGATATAACGTATTTCGTTATGGTAATTTATGCATTTGGTTCAATATTTTCTGTGTTAACATAAGGATAACTGACATACTAACGTACACAAAAGAAACAATCATAAGTTTAACAATGATGATGATAACTTTAACCAACGGACGCAATTATTAAAAACGTGAACATTCTGTAATTTTGCACATATTTTTCTTGTCAATCTGTTCAATAAATGTTTCTCTTGGTTTAATTGTTGATAAAATACTAGGCAGTATTCCAAAGTTTTCCAATATTCTTTTTCTCTAAACTTTTTGAACTTTAGAAGGATTTCAAATTAAGTCTCAAAAGTAATAGCTTTACGTTTTAAACCTCTATCCATTTTCATTCAATATTACTTAATAAAATATGTATGAGCGTAACAACACATCACAATTTTAACAAGAGCATCGCATGCAGGTGCCAACGCTCGTCTGTTTTTAAACAAATCCATTTCAAATAATCAATGAGTGATATTGTTATTACAGCCATCCATCTGTCAGTCTGTCTACAATTGGACCTGTCTACTATGGGTCCAATAATGTACAGCTTTATGGGCTGCCAGTGTCGGCATTAATAAAGATTTAGTGATGGGTAGACCTAAAATGTAAATAAAGTTAATTTGAATAGTTGAGAAGTTATGGGTTTTTTGTTGTTGTTAAATATTTAAAAAATAGGTCAAAGTTCAAGGTCAAGGTCAAAAGTCTAAAAGTTTATCATTGATGGAAAGGTCTTGCTACAAGACATTTACATGTGAAATATCAGTGCCCTGTTGACAATGGTTCTGAAATAACAGGCACTTTTAAGTTTTCAAAAGTTACAGAAAAATTGGGCCAATGGTCAAGGTCAATAGGTGAAATATTTGCATATGTGTCTAGTCAAGATGAATATGCACACCAAAAATGAAAGTTGTATATTTAGTAGTAGGGAATTTATGGCCAACGTTAAGGTTCCGGACGACGACTGACGACGACGACAACGACGACGGACGACGACGTCAACGCGGACGCCGGGGTTACGACAATAGCTCGTATTTTTTCTTCGAAAAACAGACAAGCTAAAAATGAATCAGCTTAAATCCTGGGAATGTTTTTATTCTTAACAAACGAACAATTGTAGCACTTTTTTTAGCAAGTTTTAAAACTTTTCAGAGGTAAATATGTGATTACAAATCTAGTCATAATTTCTTTGCATAATCGATACCGGTACAATGTAATTAACTGCCGAAGGCAATTACCTGTCGTCTGTGTGTTGTACTGTCAAAATTAGTTCGCTAAACCAGGTTTGATTTGCGTTAATATATTTATCACGGGTCTTCAGAAAACATACGTTATAACCGTTTTTTCGCTTCATCCATATTCGTTCTAACCGTGTGACCGGACATATAAATAAAGAAGGGTGAAGGTTGGGGAATTTATTTTCTTTCGTTATACCCTTTTTTTCGTTCGTTTTAACCATGTTCTGCATAAGTGAGCTCCACTGTACAAACGGGTTTTTATTTCTTTTGAATCTATAAACAAAGATATCCCTGTTCTATAAAAGTTGTTTGCATCTTGCCAAACAGTTTTAGTATGATATGATAATAATATTACTATGTATTGAAACCAAAGATATTTAAACGTTCCATGATATAAACCACCTGCGGGAGGAAATATGTTCTTAGTTAAAAAAAACGACTGCAAATCTTGAACATTGTATCCCTAAAATGACGTTAAAAGGTTGTTTAAACAAAAACTTGAAAACAGAAAAAATAAAAGGAAATATAACTAAATATAAGGGAAACCACAAAATTCTTGTGTCGTTGTCGTGGAATTTAAGGTGTTAAACGGATTTATTAAAAGACAAATGACACACAAGAAAAACATTTCAACAGTATTGAAGAAACACCCAAGAGGAAACTGTAGAAAAATATAGCTGTGCATCGTGCAACCAAAACTTCAACAGAGAGAATACATGCAACTTCGGAAGCTGTCTAGAACTAGAATTTGATATAAACCAGAAACTTCACAAAGAATACAGACTTGTAGAAAATCTGAAACTTCTGTCCATTATTCAAAACAAAACTGAGAACCTTATCGGAAATATTGATTAACATCGTACAGAACTAAATGATTTTGTAACCACTTACATCATAAATTCATATCATAAATAAGAATTCCATAGTTACAATGCGCGATATGTTTGTACATATACTCTTCTAAAAACCATCGGAAAAGATGGCGTTTTTTGTTTTTTCTTGCTGGCTACTGTATGCCTATTATCATCTTAATTCTATCACTTCTAAATAGTACATATCGTATAAACGTTTTATAAGATGTAACTTTTGTCGCAGTTCTTTATATCTTAAAATTGCCAAGACAAAAATATATTTCGCATATACAATGTACATGAAGGAGAAATCTCATATATGCTTAATTTTCTTCCAAGGTCCGCAATGAAATACCTCATGCCCCGCGGAATCCCTTTAGTTGTTTAAACAGGACACAATACATGCCAATATGCTGAGGAAAGAAAGCGGAACGTTTTCTGAAACATACTGTGAAAAAACACCATGGCATACGACAGGTATTTCAGAAGTTTGCTGTCTTTTCGTTTTAACTTTCGTAATTTTTAGTTGTCTCTCAGGGATGCAATTCACATAGTGGCTCTTTTTCGTAATGGGACATTCGGAACTAGATAAAAAAAATAAGATCTGGGAACTAGACAAGTTATGAAACATTAATGCTATTTGTTTTCAAAATTGTTTATTTTTATTCAAATAGAAGACAATGACAATGCCGGATAAAATGTATGAGTTGTCAGTTGTCTTAAAGTCACTCAATAAATATATATTTCAGAAAATCTTAGTCTCATTACCGAAAGAAAAATATGTGGTCCACAAACGCGTAAATGTTCTAACTCGTATCGACCTTTATCCCTCCTCTTGCTCTTCATCCTTCCGGTTTAATATAGTTTCTGTATAAATGGGTCTCGGGCAAATGAATAAGATCACTTTGGTCTGGGTTTTATGAGAATGTGGAATCATTTTATTGATGGATACCAAGTATGTGTAATGCCATAAATTCACCCCTCAACCGTCGCCAGAGGACTCTTAACAGAATTTACGTGTCTGATAATTTTTTTCAAATGATAGACTTTCATGGATACATGAATTTATTATTCTAGACACGATCACTTTATATACATACGATATGAATATGTTGTGTTGTTGTGTTGATCGTAATTACTGAAGGAAAACGGAATTAAATGTTTAATTCACAAAATGAATGGTGTGCACCTTGATCAAGCATTTATAGACGCTTAGTTTCTGGGCCATCACTGCTGTCTGATGGCCTTTTTTTTCTGTCAAAGTGGATTTTAAAGATGACCTGCGATAGATGTTAGGTTCTTTTCAGCCGAGCATTGTTTTATCCTTTAGTTAATATGCCACAAGTATAAATCAGTTATTTTCAACAATGTCGATTACGTTGTAATAATACAGGTTTAAGTATTCTCCAATGTTCGTTACGTTAAAGAAATAGATACGAACGCGATTCAACTTATAAATGCCAACAAAATGATCTGGTTTGGAGTTTAAAAGTCAGTTCCATGTACTGTGTTCGATGTCACAATTTCATTATCTTTAAATAATTTAATACAGCCGATTTTCATTTTCTTAAAATAAAAGATATTGAACATCAACAGTCAGCATATTTGTTTCCTATATTTTAATCGATTTTCTTTGCTTTATATATATAAATATATTGATATGCATGAAACAACGTTAATGGATCGAGGGCATAAATGATTTTTAAATAAAGTGCCGTGGTTAAGTTGAAGCGAACATGACTGTAGATCCAAAGCAGTGTAGGCTTTGTATGACCACGATCAATTAATTTTTTTTCTAAATTCCTTTTACTGCAAAATCTTTTATTATGGAAGTCTGGATTTCATGAATATCATAACAATCAAATGTAACATGTCAATTGTGTCTTCAATCAAACTAAACACAAATTTAATCCATGAATGTTGAGGTATAGAATAAAGATAAGACACATGCTAGTAAATCTTAGTTTTGAAGTTGCGTGAAATACAATATATTTTGGAAATCTACATTAACTTGTGTGGAAATGTATTTCATTATTTTTATTTATAATCCGTTGTTTTTTGTTGTTGTTGTTCCATAGATTAGAAAAGAACTGGATTTCTTAGTATTGTATCTATTGAAAATTACGACAGTTTGATAGTGATTATGAAAAGATAATGCTATTGCGTGATTGTTTATTATAATAATTTTTAAACCGCATGTTTTTTTCATACACGTCAGCATATGCTATAGACATGCTAGTGTATATGAATTTATATTTTATGTTTCATTTGATTTTGTTCGTTAATGTATTTTTCTGTTGTTATATATACAGTACATGTGTTGATTAACACATGGGCCGGAGGTTTTATATCACAGTAGGTGTGTTATTATATATTGTGATATACTTGTCATTATAAAACAGAAAATAAAGAAAGCATTTAAGTTAAATTTAACGCACAAACATTAACTCCATTGATTGTTATACCCGTACAAGTGTTCCTAAATACGCATTACGTATCCCTTTTACATTTAATGTAATTGTTACAATACGTTGAAATTGAATTTCCATTACAAAAAATGTACTAATCAAGATTTCTTCGAAACCTATAATGACCTCCATTAATAATTAAAATAGCAAATGTAGCACGATACGCCTAATGGTGCCGCTGTGTCTTCTGGTGATGTGGTGCAGCATAATAAATGAAACTGTTACCATATTACCATTTTAATTATCAAGAAATACTTACATACCTGTCGTTATGTAAGTGAACAATTTGATATTTTTCGTATGGACTAAAAATAAGAAAGAGTAAAACTTATTTAAACAATCATCTGCAATAGCTGAAAATGAATTAGTTGATACAGAAATAGAAAATATGATCGCCAAGCGGAAAAAAGAGCTTTCTTATATGTTTGATGTGGAGTATGATTTGAAGCGCATCCTGTTTAAAGTTTAATTCCGGTTGTTGTTTTTTATTCATTAAAAATGTATGAATTAAATGATAATTTACTGCTGTAAGAACATTTACATTTAATAAAAACTGTAGCATAAAATTGTAGCATTCATCATGCGGTACAGGGTCAATCTATATTAAACAGAGATGACATAACTGAAACAAAAGTGTGCTATATTTTGTTTATGCTGCATGGGAAGCAAAATATGACCAATACTGATGGAAACTTCAACATAGTATTACAGGTAGAGTTTGTGGAAATTGATTTCGGTTTGATACATTACAGTATCAAAATGCAATGCTATATGTCTACTTTTCGACACAATAATTTTGCGTAGTACATGTAAACATGATTTGTCTTTTTTTGCACACTGTCAGTTTCCTGCGATATTTGTAACGTTTTGTCTTTAAGATACGAAATCAGCCAGGTGGAAAGAGATTCAATGTACACCTGGCATATTGGTAATCCTTTTGCGAAACCAATGGTAGGTCTAGATCATCAATGGTAACAATAACGTACCAGGGTATACAATATATAACGAGATTAATTCCGCTAATATGCCTATGAAACATGTTATTTCACGTTAATTCTGATTAGGTTTGTTTAGACTTCGGTATAATGGAAAGACCATGATTAGCAAGAGGTATTAAAACATCATCAAACCATCTTATAGTGTGTGTTAACGTCTAATTTGCCCGACATGCCATGGCTCATGGTAAACGGAAGGTAATTTAATGGGAACTCCAAATACATTGCAAATTCTTGTAGCAACAGTCCCAAAAATATAACTTATAGAACACGTTTTACATACAGGGTGTACAAAATGTTAGGGAAATAAATGGAGAATACGTAAACCAAACTTCAGGGATCTTTAATTTTTTTCTTACATCATGCAAACTACATAATGACCAATCATCAAGTCCATGCAATCATCACACTTCTCTGTAAAAATAATTAACAGTGCACTGATCAATCCATCGATCAATTATTCATATATCGCAAAGAAGCGGTAAGCAATCGATATACCAATCATTGTCATTTAATATAAGTATACAGTTTAGATTTTGCCTATTGAAACATTGCGGAAAAAAAATGTACCAGTTCAATCCGAAAACACCATTAATGGTAAGGTATTGTCATTATTAAAATGTGAATACATGAAACAAATTGCATGAACGTTTGTCCATTCCCTTCTATATCGTTCCATTCAATAATCATACTGCATAAAAGCAACGCAGGGTAGCGATGTTTCTTCCGCGACAAATTCAAAAACGATGCGATGAACATTCGACGTTATTTTACGTTGCGTAAAACTGAACCTAAACTTAAATAGTATTATTTATGACAACATCCTACTTGGCGCTCAATATATATCATTGATAGTACCAGGACTGGTTTGACCAGTGTCAGAGTAATGTAACTGGGTATTTCAACGGTTGTATTCTGCAGTGTGGTGACACTAAGGTGCATAAAAACTTAAATCTAGTTCTTTCTTAAGACCTCTGCTGAAACATGCATCGATGATTTATAGTGATTTTACTTAACTTCTTATGAATAAAAGTCAATAAAGCAATTGCACAATGAACAGCTAGAATCGTATTATGATTTGTTTTTTCGAGAAATACGAGAGTATCTATACAGCAGTTTTGAGAACAATATATACACACCTTTTAGCTATATGAATAATATCATGGTGTATTTCAAACTATTGTTGCTACTGTACATATATGGACGTAACAGTGCAGGCTTGAAAACAGTTCAAAGCAACTTAGAAATTTACCTATGGCCTGTTTACAGGGAACAACCTATATATCTTAACATTTGTTCATATATATTGAAATATTTGTCTTTGTGTCACTCGGGAGCTGTTTGTTTTCACCTATTACTCAATGGAATAAAGCCGATATATCAACCATTTGCTTCTATTAAAACACTCTTAATTCTATTGTTTAAAGTTTCAGATCCCCTTTAGTTTCTTCTTAATACCAAGCCGGCAAGAGGTTAAATGCAATTCACCATTCATGAATTGAAACAAATTGCTAAGGTTTAAATTTGGTTACTTTCCGGATCCTATATGCGTGTCAGGTAATGAAGCTAGTGATACGTAATATTATGTCTTTTTGGATAATGAGCCTATTTGTGGATTTTATTGAAATATCATATTTATGTGCTATAGATGGTTATAGAAATAAGCATTTAAATGGAATTTATATGACCATATACGAACATAAAATATAATTTTACAATAAAATGAAAATATTGAATTTATTTCATACTACCTTACATTTTATTTCTTTATTTTCTTTCTCTTTTTATCTTTGGCGTCACGTGTATCTGAGAGAGTCTCGGAAATGTTTCATCTTAACAAAATGTAATACAAAAAACATGTGGTGAGCATTAGAAAATACATATTCTTAGACATCAACTGATAAATGACCGGCTGCAGTAGGTTAATGTCATTGATTTCTGGCGGTTTCTTCCCATAGGAAACACAAAATATAACATCTTGTTAGTCTCGCTTAGGGCATTACTTTATTTTGCTGAAATGAGATAGGGATAAAAAAAAGTAAAACGCCGACAAAAAGAGATCAGACTTTGTAAATCCATATTTAGCTTACTGTTTACACAAGAGAAGCACATGTTACAAATTCATTTAAAATGCGTTATTAATGTAACCAGAACAGCTACTATTACCGTGCGTTTAATATATCTTAAATGAAAGCTCATATAATGATCATTTTGTAAATTTAATATTTAAAAAGATGTCTCGTACGTACCAGGGGATATCTAAACTATATCTCTATTTATCATCTATATACCAGGAAAATGAAACCATTAAATCTGTTTATATAATTTTATTTAGGGAAATGGAACACAACACGTACTTAAGCAAGTGTTAAAAATCAGAGCAACAATTACATACTTGTCTTAATATTTATCGCATTGATATATTTATCGCAGTAAAGTGGCACTTTTTAAGCTCTTGAGTATATTTATTACATGTCCTTTCTTGGATATGTACAATATCATACATATGATAAAAAAACTGCGCTACTTAAAAAGAAAGAAGAAAACGAATTCCTTTTTATAATGAGAATACCTCTTCTTTTTGGTATACCAAACTGCCAGTTACTCGTTGAATTTTCATAATATATACCCTCAAGGACGTTTTATACTGCATTTACGAGTATCTATAAAACGTGCGTTGATATGCATTTTATTTGTTATTTCTTTTTTCATAAATACGTAGTTTACCAAATAGAAACATGCGATCTTAAGACAGTGATTCGTATCTATTCGTATTCGAGATAGTATTACTGCAGAAGTCAATAATGTTCCTGTGTTGAATAAAGACAGGCAATCATCCGCAAATATCGTATCAGAAGTTAATAATTCAAAATTTATACAACAATACGAGTATGCGCTTTTTCGAATACGCTAAAATAAATGCGATTTCCTCTAATTCACTGTCATAAGGACTGAATTTGTTCTTTCTGGTTTCATGAGCTTGCAAAGAGAAATATTACATGCAATGTAAGATCATGTCGTTTTCAAGATGATTCAAACTTAATACCCTAAAACGTGTATACAGCAATATTTTAATTTTAATTTAACTATGCTGAAAACAATTCCTTACCAAGAACTCTTTCTTCTGAACCAAATACTTAATTATATTAGCTAATTTATATCCTTGAACTGAATTGCATTATTTAGTGACAATATAACATCTTATGTTTAATCAGTATCACTCATTAGCATTTATGTTACGAAATCTGTTTTGGTTCATACTTCCAGAGTGTTCAATCTAGGGGGTATAATCAGTATCACCATTAGCATTTATGTTACGAAATATGTCTTGGATCACACTTACACTGTATTCAATCTAGGGGCGGCTTGTAAGTTGCCTTACTATGCATGTGTATATATTTGCCCAAATAGTAGTTATGATAATTTGGAACCTGAAATACTGTACAATATATAATGTGGATGATGATGACAATGATGTTGCTAAGCTGATTGAATCTTTGGTTTTGGCGTGAATCGCCTTCTGAGCTATTACTTAATTACAATTGAGATAAAGAGAAGTGTTGTACATACATACATCTGTACTTTCATTTTTGATACAGTTTTGGAACACATTAGCAACTTGTCTTCATATCAACACTACTCCGATAGAGTACCACTGTTTCTTAATTGAGTCAATAGAAGAGGAACCAAATCGATAACTATTTAGAATAATGGTTGCACTTCAGACAGAGCTAATGGACATTGATTACCCTAGATGTTGATAGTTTTTAAGATATATGCATTTAAAACAGGATTATAGCGCATTTGTTTTTTGTATCACGAGTACCATATGATAATTTGGCTGTGTTACAGAGTATTTGTTTTAGAATCTCGCTTAAGCCGCAATCTTGAACAGGTGAAATCTAAAGGTAGGCCTCGAAAATCGAAACAGTCGGTTTAATTGTATCAAAGCGCTTTCGGTAGCGTGTGATTGCAGTGCTAGCGAATACATGTACGTTTGCAATATGTTACGTAGAATTGTTCATTATAACTATTGCCGCTTTCAATTTATTATATAAAGTTAAAATACATTTCTTCTAAAGTTATTTTGCGCTTGAAACATCCATTCTATGCGTGAAATATTTGTGAAACAGAACAGTAACCCAATTTGCAAACAGAATGCGTAAGCTAAAGGCTAGTTTTATTCACAAGATTTGAGAAAAACAAAAACAAAAACAAACTTAGGAGAGCATTTGAACATTGGTCAGCATCTAAATATATGAATTTTTTTAAGTTTAATTTAAATCAATAAATACATTTTTCAATGGTTCTATTGGCTGATACATGTACATGTAATCTCGTGATTTTGCATTGTTTTATTTCAAACCAATAATTTATGCAACAACTATATTTTAAACATTATAAAATGTGCTTTGAAACATTGACCGATAAATGGTAATTGGTAATGACCATCGATTACTGCTGGTTTATTTTCAAATGCAACTAATTAAAAACCATATTTCTTGCTGCGAGCAGATGTTTGGGGGAGGGGTACTCAATACGTTTGCACACATTTTTGGATGGATATAAATATTATGCATCCACAGATAACTTCATACAGTTACTAAGGTCTATATATCGTGTAAGTTGGATAAAGAGACAGTATAAATCAAAACAACTCTTACAGGATATATAATGGAATTTTTACCAAACCGTGGAGAAAATACATATAAGTATAAAAAACATGATAACTTGGTTTTGTATACTCTATTCTTTGTCTCCTTCCTTTGTTTTGTTGTATGAACTCGGTGTATTTACTACTCAACATCGTTTAAAGCATTTGAATTCCGGTGTCATGATATATTTCTCGGATTATTAAAAATGTACAAGTGTCCGTTGTTGTAAATCCCTCACTGACCAAATATTTTATTTTCCTTGCGTTGCTCCGTCTTTGATGTCGCCATTACCGTGTTATTTTTGTGACACACTCGCTTGCTTGCTTTGAATACAAGTAGCGCACTAGTTTGCATGGACAAATACATTATAAAGATCATATGTAATCCTTTGTCTCGCTTATCTCTGGCTTTCTGCCGTTGCCAACACCAACACAAAACTATAAACGGCTGCCATAAAATATACGAGCGGGCATCTGTATACACTCACAAATATGTCTCTATAGCCTCTTCATATTTCATTAAGGTACCAAGAAATAGGAACTTCAATGTTATCATACAGTAAGAACAAATACATCAAATGCAAACATATTTTGATGAATATCCTTTGCAAAAAATAAAAATCTTTATGACGATATTGTGCTTCAGTCATGTATTACATATCTGTTTTTGTTATCGTTCTGCTTAATCTTTCACATACGACAGGCGACTTTCACTTGGCTTATAATACATTTAAAGTACAAAATAGATTCAAATAAACTATATATATATACGGCAGTAGAGGCAAGTGAAAATGCCAGTGAAACATGATACTTTCATATTTGATCAAACCGACAGTGTATCTTATTTAGCAATGCACAACCAATCATTTGTTTATTTAGATATACAATTTAAACATATTATTTTTGTGATTTTCAATTAGGCATTAACGACATGGTAAGATATAATGTTCACGTCCAAAGGAAATATTGACTTTGATCCTTTTGTCTAATGATGATGTTTTGTAAGGGGAATAACTGCACCGTTTTAGTGTTTATCTAATAAGAGAATTCCGTAAATACTTGTATATCCCAATTTTAATAATAAACCTACAAAGTCAATATGTGTATCGTGAGAAATAGAAAATGATAGTGTTTAACAGAGGACACTTGAGGTCGAGATTGTTATTGTCGACTTGAAATGTTAAATAAGCTAAGAATTAGATTTAGACAATTACCACCTCTCCTGTTGATTCAATAACACTTTAATATCATAAAGATGATCTTTCTTTCGTCTGTTATATTCAAATACAGTTGTTTGTTTATTGAGTTTAACGTCCTGTCGAGTCGAGGGTATTTCAATAATTGAGAGACTATTTCTATTTGTCATAGATATTGTGCTTCCAGTCACATTATCCTGACACCGGGTCAATCAATCTTGGTACCTCCCTTATATGCTGAGTGCCAAGCAAGAAAGCTTACCAGTATCGTGTTATTCGACTTTATTACAATTGTAATAAGAGAAGCAAGAGATAGAAGAGCAGAAATAAAATTAAAAAAATTCCAAAAGAAAGCGTTGGATAGAATAAGTACAAGTAGTAAAGGGCAAAATAGAATCATTGTATTATCAAAAGGTAAACAAGGGTAGTGAATGTGTTTTCCAAGTTTCAAAGCAAGGTTTTTAATGGGTTAAGTGAAAACGTGAACTAGTACTGACATATTAAGAGTTCATGTTGAAAATAGGCACAATTATGTCAAAATACTTGACGTTGCCGTCAAGTAGGGATGATTGTAATGAATAGGTATTCTATGTTTGAAAGGGAATGGTTAATTGATAAAATGATGTGGTGCGAGCAGAGATTATAAGTCGAAAAAGGGGGCATAATGATGTAAAATCCATGGCAGAAATATATACTCTTGACCTGTGGAGATAACAGCAATGTTAAACAAACCTTTGACAATAAATATAGAAACTTACATTTAATAGTTACAGTTCGCATTCGTACAGGTGAGTCTGATGTGTATGTGAAGTGATATATAAATAGAGAATATAATAGAAATGTTAAACAAAACTTAAAATATTGAAATTCTTATCAAGGCCATAATTGTAAGAAATTACTTAAGAGAAACTGTCCATGTGTCAACTTGTTGGCCAGTTGATGAAAAGCACATTTTAGAAGTTTTAGGAAGAGCTATCAAGGCATAGTAGTGACAATGACAATGTAAAACAATACTTTTTTTTTTACTTTCTAAGTTCAAATAATTGGCAAAATATGAAAAAGAAATACTTTGGAAAGTTACTGTTTGCATTTCTGCAAGTTAGATTGATGATGATAAACACATGGGTGAAGTTTGTAGAGTATCCATTGAGTAATAGTGGATATAATGGCAATCTTAAACAATACTTTCAAACAAGTCCCTAAAGGGCCATGCCCACGAGGAAACATTGTTGGAAGAGTTACTATACGTTTTCTTCTTATCTGATTATGATTAAAACATTTGTAAGTTTGTAAGGTTTGATGGACATCCATTGAGAAATAGTGGAATAAAATTTGAAAAAGTTTTTAATGGCAATAGATATGGTAAAATCTTTGTTGGAAGAGTTACTTTTTCGTTTTCTGCCGGTTGGTCTGATGATGATTAACACATATGTGAGGTTTAAGTATCGTAACGATAAGGACAAGCTAAAACCTTAACATCTCTAGAGCTGTCGATGCCGAAGCAAACGACAAAGCCGACGCCGGGATGAATGAAATATCCCATCCTATTATCCGTTTAGTCGAGCT
>CM037777.1:70128291-70178291 GCA_021229015.1 Solen grandis
GCTGTTTTGGCAGAGCTATACATTAACTTGTAGTTCCTCTAGTATTTTAGAACTATGTGATCCCAGTATGAGCTGACAGGAGTTGTCATTCTTGTCAACAATTATTATCAGCTTCCTGACGTTAAAAACAGGAAATTTCTGCTCTGTTCTTCCAAGACGTTTTATCATTATAGAAAAAATGTTGCGCATGGGGCTTTGCGACATTAGCGGGAATTTCTTGTTCCGGTATTATTTTGATGTTTGGATCGATTCAATATGCGCTAGATTTCTTAATTTATTGATTTGTTTAACTGTTTTATTTCATGAAATAAGTTTGTCTAAATACATTAATTTCCATCTTAGTGATTAAAGATAATGTCTAAGTCATTTATCTATTCTTGATAATACAATATGTATCTGCGAGAAAGTATTGCATGATACAAATATGCACCAGCTATAGATTTTGAAGCAGCTTTTTATATACATATAACTAAATTCAAGGTCCGTTGAACTGTAAAAATGCGTTGTGATGGGGGTGGGGGGGGGGGAAAAAAACGCCGATGGACCATTTCATAGTTCACATACATATTCAATGTCCGCTTGTATTTCCAAACACATACGATAGTATTCGTAAAAAACATTTTGAGATGACGGTCGGAATGACTGTACACTGTATGCCCAACCCATTAAATGCCGAGGTCGTTGGATGTATTGAAAGCTGAATGTATCACTTAATTCACAGACTTCGTTTAACTGATTGTATATAAAAACGGCCCTAATATTGAAAATGATTATGTACCCATTACATACAATTTTATTAACACTCTATTAAACTCTATGTATAATGTATCATCGAAGGTACAAAATGTGAAAAAAATAAAGTAAATGGTCTACCCTGGAATAGGTATTTGCACAAGTATGTTTGCTTTGGATAATTCACGTCCCGCCGACAGTGTGTCAATACCACGTGAGTCTAATTGAGCAAGATATAAGTATGTCACACAGAAATATCACGCCGAAAACATTTGGCGTAACACAGTACCTCCCGACTCTGGACCAACAAGCCTGACACTACCCCATATATCTTCAGAACGCCAAACAGGAAGCTACCATAACATGTTGTTTTTTGTTGTTGTTTTCATGACCCTCCCATGCGAAAAATACTGGCCCAAGCAAGAAAAGTTGAATGGGAGAACTTGTTTTCCAATCGATTGTGATAATTTTGTATAAATAAGTTTAGCCTGATACTTTTCGGTATCAGAATGAACTGAAAGCCCAATAGGATTTGGTCAGAACTTAAAATTCAAGTTTTGTATTACTCCGCCAACAAAATAGAGTATGTTTTTCTTGCAACTACCTGGCAACATCCGAAAAAAACCCGGGTCTTAAACCCCCTTAATTTAAAATTTTTCAAATTTGTGCCATTCCAATACCTGGCCTCATCCGAAAAGATTTTTTGGCCCGTACCAATCAATTCGTATGATTTTAGCACCTCCTTATCCGAAGTCACTGACGAGCATTAATTACCGGCGACATTTTGAAAACAAACAATGAAAAGGTGCGAACGTCAAATAATTACTGAAATCGGTGGAGACAGCCGCTTACAGTGTACATATATTGTATTGATTGGGTGTTTGTGCATTTCAATCACAAAGGTGATGATTGTGGTATTTCAGATACGCTGGTAAAGGAAAATTAAACAAGTGTAACAAGCAGACCACGATTACATCGTTTTTTTCGAGACGACGTTGATGTAACGTTGATACATGTAGGTACTTGTGGATTAGTCAGACATGATGAATGTTCATGTATGCATATATGCAGAAAAAATGAATGTTGGTAAATTAAATATTAATTATCCATTTCTGTTTTCAAGACGGCGTTTATATTGGGCACATGTAGTCGCGTGTGGTTTAGTGAGACCTGATAAATGTACATGTATGTATGTATGTATGTATGTATGTATGTTATTGACGTATGCATTGATTATCTATGTATCGAACTCATTTATGCATAAGAAGATGAAAGTTGTGAAATAAAAATTGATTATTTATATTCGTTTTCATTTAAATTACTTAAACATAACATATTTTAAAAAGGGTACATTATACGTTCACTGCATGAAAAAAGTGGGTGGGATGGGTTTTTGTCTCAACGATCGACGTGATTTGGGTTTTTCGAATACATGCCTTACTCGAAATAAAACGCCGATCCCCAGGATTTCGAATAGCCGGGGTTCGACTGTATAGTGATTTTTGTTGTTAATGTATTCCTTTCAAGTGTTATGTTTTATTGAATTATTTAGTCCCTTTTTCATCTGAAATTAGCACAATACGTATTAAATAAAATAACGTTCTTATATTAAAAGTTATTTATTTAAAAATAAATTACTGTTTTACAGATGATTTGTACTTTCCTTACCCATTGCTTTGTATTAAGAAACATTACGGTTGGATTTGCCGAGGATTTGCGGGGACTTAGGAAATAATCAGCAGCAGATGCTTTAAGACCGGTTAATAATAAAATGGGCAAGAGTTCCTTTCAAAAAGAAATGTTATCATTGATAATAAAGTCCACAATAAAGCCACCTTGGACAATCGCTTCTATGATTGATCGCATTTTTTTCTGTTAAGTTTTAAATGGTATTGTGAACAGTTCTTCAAAATAATCTTGCTAAGCGTCATTCCGAAGTTGTTATATTGGTGCTGGTAATTCTCTTTATGCTTGTCTTTCAGTACATATTAGTAACTTCGGGACGGGTTAACCGAGTGTGATGATAATATCGAGAGACGAGAATGTCATGATTACTAAATTTAACAATTTGAACTTAAACCCGCAAGAATTACCCAAGTATATTATAACATGATCAAAGAAAACTACCCAATGTTTACTACATTCATTTGCAAAAGAAATAGTTCATTCAGACTTTTCTTAATATATATCTTTCCAAAAAAGTGTACCAATATCAATTGCAGTTTTCTTTTCAAAAAGCGGTCCCATTATATGGGAATCTTTAAACTCTATATGTTTTACATCGATTACGAAACAAGTTATCACAACTTATATTAATTACTCTCGATTGCTCTCGAGGCGGCGTATGTGGTCATTACTGTGGAAGAAAAACTCGCGTGTCTGGACGAAAGACCTCTGTACAGTACGTGACCAGAAATCGAACCCGAGACGCAGTGGTGAGAAGCGAAGCGCGTTTCCACTACGCTATCGAGGCACAGTAGGGGAGTGTTCTTATTGAAAATATAGTATTGAGATATATATGTTTGTAATATACTTCGATTAACGAATCCAGGTATATTTCAAAGTATTAAGTATAGTTCATTTCTTGCTTACTGTAATAGTTTTATAGAGTCCTTTGTTTTCAAAAGATATATGTCAGCTAGGTACATTTAAAAGGTAAGTGTAAATATAAATAAATTCGTTTTAAAAACCCCAAAAATTAAAAGATGATATAAATTTATATTCATGACCGATTTTTCGTGACTATATATTTTTGATGTTGCAGTCCAAGAATGTGAAAATGGATATAAGTAAGTAAGTAAGTAAGCAAGTAAGTAAATGTAATAAAGTTCTTTGTGTTATGCATCTGCTTTATATACTTGAGCATACAGGAATGGTAAATACAACCCGTTTGTTACGAAGATTTTAGATCATAAAGCAGTACCATATCAACTGTATTGCTGATTCCATTTAAATGCATCCTTGTACGAAGATGCTCATGATCATATAAAACCTATATACCCTGAATAGAATTAAATATCCACAGTACTTTGATAAATTGCAGTAAAGACCGATTTGAGTTGATTGTCTATAAAGTATTTTTAATAACATTATATCTGGAAATGTTTTGTTTTAAAATTCAAATCAAGTCCATTTTTACAATGAATTGAAATGTTATGACTTTGTAATGTTGCTTCCCAAAACCTTGTCGATTATAAGATGCTGCTATTCGATGTTTTACGAAATTTAAATTTTAAAGTAGAAAGACTTTCGTCTCGTACACATGTTAGGATTATATATTCGACTAATGTTATATTGATTTTAAGTTACATGTAAATAGGGCCGTAAAGTATTATTGAAGGAAATTTCAGTTCTCCCTCATGGTTTTCTTTTCAGCTGAATTTATTTTAAGATAGGATTAAAATATTGATCAATAACCGTTATTAACCAACGGATTATAAAGTGCTATAAAGTTGCTGGTGCAGGGAAAGTAACAGCGGCAGAGAAAGGTGTTTTGCAGAATTTGATAACCAGGTATTTTTAAAACGTGAACAGGCATGTTTAGGATAAAATAAAAAGAAAATGTTTAGCTTATATCAATAGTTGCTGACTGAAACACTTATAATATGCGTTAGAAAAATAATCTTATATCTAAAAAGATTTGCTATTTTTATTTTGCGGTTAAAGTATCTCGTGTGCTCAGTAAAAAAAAATACAGAACAGTTTCTAGAACCATGTATGTTAATCAATCATTTACACAAATGCGTTTGGTGTCAAATAAGGTAAACTTCAACTCATGACAGTATGTATACACATGTTTATTAATAAACGGTCAGTCAGAGAAATGATTGAACGTTTCATGATTTTTTTTAAAGTATTTTATTTCTTTTTGGTCTGTAAATAAATCATTAACTGGTTACCGTACATTTGTGATAGAAAATGGGTTAAAATATTCAAGCTAGTAGCTGACATAAGCATCCTAGTAAAATCAATGATATTTCTGATGACATTGCTTCCTGTTCTAGAGTGCTGAAAATTTTAACCTGAAAAAATAACAACAAAACAACAAGAGAAAAAAAAGCTTAAAATTATATTACCATGCAATACCGGCGAAAGAAATGAGTTACGGCTAAATGTCTTTTTCCTGTAAACGATATTTTATTATATTTACCAAAGTCCCAGAAAATGGCATAACCTTCGATGTTATTGCTGGCTAGCATGTTATTATTATTGACTTTGTGACACCCCACACGAAAAAAAAGATAAAAACCATTGTATTAAATAAGTCTGTATCACGATCGAGGCGGGATCTTCGTATAATTTAATAGAAGAGACGAAGCTTTTTTGTGGCATATTACTATAGAGCATAAATAAACGCGTTTATATATAATAGGGTAATAATGAAAAAGGATTCGTTTAAATTGTTACATATTATTCTTATACATATTAAATACGCCAGGAAGCAATATATTTGACGCCAAACATTCATAATGTAATTGATCCATTTTCTCCAGACAGAGAAGTTGTGTATTTTGAGCAAATGACATCGATCTTACTGCACCGCTGTCTATTTTTCTAGTATTTTACGCATGAATATCTTGATGTGTGTATTGTTTCTTATGACAAATACTTTATTTACTAAATTGGTGAAATGAAGATAAATATGTTCAAATAAAACAATCGTTGACAACTCTGGCATCATCTTTGGAAATACTTATAGTTGTCCCTTAAAATATAATTGTTTGGTAAAATACTTAACTAAGTATACCTGAGACAGATATAGAGATGTAAATTAGCAGTATCACCAATATTGGTGTGACATATCTTCCACAAAAACCTAACTGGACCAACCAGCCCTGGAATTACCTTAAATATCTGTTTAACGCTACAGGAATTTTCCAAAGTCCAAAACAGAAACCATCGAGCGGTGGAACATGTATTTAAATAGACATAAATAAGCAAGTTTAAACTTTCCGATACCGTTTTAGGATTTAACGCATATTAAGATTTGTTCAATCTTTGACCGACATTTCAAACTAAGTAAGACTCCGCCAACAAAATGAGTAAAATATCTTGCAGACTATCTATTATCCTTATAGCTTCATGTTCTAATTTCCTTAGGTTCATTTGAAATCAGTACAGGCTTTGATAAAATATCGTTTTTAATAGGAAATATCTAATGTCAAAAGTTAATTACTTTATGACAGATGAATTTTACTTTCATTGTCTTTGGTTTTGTATTACATGAAATATTAAATACATTAAGAACACAATAGTCAGTGGACCGAAGGGGATTATCAAAATGCTAAAAATAATCAAAGCGAGCGCACTTGTTTTCCTTTTGATAATTTATAATATCCACGGATAAATCCCGGAGCTTTGTTTATCGGTATTCGAATGATCGAAATTTTAATGTATTGTTTACCACGGTATTGTGTCGTCCTTCAAAATGATCTGACTTATTATCCACGTATAAAGATGTATCAAAGTATCTATAAAAGGAGTAATAATCCGTTTATCGATTTTACACTTTCATTTTACGTAAACCCTCGTGAATTAATATACTAGAACTATGGTAGTATTATACACATTATAAAAGAAACATTTTCGTTAAATCGTCCCCTGACTGTGTCATACCGAATTTGTTGTAATGGCACTGAAATATCTCGGCGTTCAGCAAAAATAAATAGCCCTCGAGCTGGTTGACCGAGTGTGATGATAATATTGAAAGCCGTACATGTCATGAATGCTAAATCTTACAGTCAGACTTTAACAACACTCGATTTACTTAAGTATGTTTTAGAATGTTAAAGGATATCTACTCACTGTTAAAAAAACTGATTTGCAAAAGGAAGCGTTCATTCAGGCTTTACTTAATCTAGATAAATTATTACATTCCAGAAGAGATTATGCTGATATGAAATTAACGAACACTTTCTTTTGCATTTAGGCATATGATTCAGTAATAAATAAGCAAATTTCAATTGTCTTAAAAAGCATTTGGCGCTCGTCATGATGTTAAAAACTTATATAGAGTAATCCTGATCGTTTTTTGTTTTTTTTGACATTAAGGTTGCAGCTCAGTAAATTGAAAAGGATATGATAATGCACTTCATGTGATATACCTGATTTACATACTTGAGCATATATGACCTTGTAAATACATTTATTTGTCATGAAGATAGCAGATCATAAAGTTGCACCATATTATCTTTATCGCCGATTCCATCTTCATAATAGTATATAACCTAGATGTCCTTTTAAATCCGACGATAATCAAATTTGAAATGATTATCGGCATTATTTGGAATACTAATATAATGGGGAAAAAACGTCCACTAATATGAATAAAATGTCTACAATGTATTGTAAATGTCCTTTTAAAAGTCAAATGGAGTCACATTTTTATGAATTGCCTATGCATAGCAATTTGTATTGTTTCTTTCCATGATCATGTCGATTATTAGCATGATTGTCGATGTTTTACGATATGTAGATTTCAACGTAGACAGTCTTGCATCTTGCACAAATGTTAGGACATACACGACGTCTTAAGTTACATGTAAACAAGGCCGGGAGGCATCTTCGACGGAATTTTCAGTTCTCCCTCCAGGAATTCTTTTCAGCTATGTTTATTTTAAAATAAGATTGAAATGTTGATTCAGGAAACCATTAATTGTCATGCACAAAGGGACCCGTACTACAAGCTACAAAGTTGCTGTCGTAAGGATCGTAGGTTGAGAAATATGTTTCTCAAAATTAGAGTATTTCTGAAAATCTAACAAGATATGCATCGGCGACTTTTGAGGAACAGCAATAGTTGTTTTCTGTAACACTAATAATGTCCAGAAGCAAGATAACCATATTTTATCTAATATCTGTTTTTTTTTTGTAGTAAATGTCTCTCATTTGCTCAGTCAAAAAAAGAAAGTGTACAGAGGAATCTACACAAATGCATACTTCGTGTCAAATTCAAGGATAAATTATGCTCATTCTGACTGTAACTCAATGGTATAATTGCACTTATTCTTTGCTGAAAATTCATAAATATGTATAAACTGTCAGTGAGGGCATATGATTGAAAGTCCTCTGAATAACAAAAGCAACTAATTAGGGGTAAGGTGCAAAATAATTCTAAATATGTTTTAGTCCCATACAAGTGTTTACACCGAAGGGGACTATAGGTTTGCCCCCCGTCTGTCTGTCCTTCTGTCCCTCTGTCCGTCCGGAAATCTGGATCCCGCGATAACAACCGTTTAAAATAATATTATAAAACTTTGTATATGAATAGATGGCAGTATGACGATTCTGCACGCCACTTGGACCAGAATTCTGGTTGCTATAGTAATGGAAAAAATATGGACTCATGTGCTGCGTGCAACACCAGTTACTACTTTCTTTTTTTTTTTCCTTCTCTTTTTCTTTCTCTCTCTCTTTTATTCTACAAACTGGAATAAAAGTGGTGGTAAACGGATAAAGTAAGATAAAAACAAACATACTAGAAGATGACCCAGAATTTTGAAATCATTGAATTCCTGATAGAAAGAGTTCCTGTAACTTCTTTCTTTTTTAATTGTTGAATTTTAATATGAAAATAAAAAATTGGAAACTAAGAGAAAATAATGCCATAATATATATTAGCTTGCAATACCGGCGAATAAAGCGAGTAACGGCTTAATCTTTTTTCCTGTAAACGACATTTTGTTAAGTTTACCAACATCACAGAGAACCGAAACACGTTCGGTTTTATTGACATTATTTTTAACGGTGGTCTTAGTCCATGTTCATGAAAGAATCTAATGTGATTTGCTGTTGTTTATTGTGACAAAAAAGAATCGCACATTACTACAGTTCATAAAGTTTCCGTGTTACCTATAATATGGCAAGAATGGAATTGGATATTTTTAATGTTTTTATATTTTATGCTCTATATTATTTAGTAAATATGCAATAATAATAATAAAAACATTATTTTTTCATTTGACCCTAAATATTTATAATGTAATTGAACCAATTTTATTTCGGACAGAGAAGCTGTTTTGAGCAAATGACATCGATTTTAATGAGAACTACCTGTTGTTCTAGTAATTTTAACAGTTGTATCTTCCGATTTGTGCACATCATTTCTTATATCTAATGACAAATGGGGCCTCCGTGGCCGAGAGGGTAAAGTCGCTGACTTTAACACAAACTCAGCCCCTCACCGCGTGGGTTCGTATTCCGGCAGGGTCATTCGGATTTTCATGTGAGAAAGCCTTCCAGCTGGCTTGCGGTAGGTCGGTGGTTCTACCCAGATGCTCCGTGCATTTGGGGTCTTCCTCCACCTGTAATTGGCTGGACGTCGCTATATGACTGAAAAATTGTCGAAGCGACGGTATACTCAAAGTCAAGTCTTATGACAAATGCTTGGCGCAGTCGGCTTTTTAAATATAACTCCGCTTCTAGGGTGGTAAAAATTAAGGTTCGAATAAAACTACCCTCAAAACTACTGCATCGTCATTGTTTACCCTAAAATATAATCGTTTGATAAATGTAAATATTTCAAAGAACGAAAAATGATAATGATAACAAACATTTTTAGGTGAAAAATTAGCATTCAAGATCAATGCAGTGTTAGCAAATGTTTCATTTACATACGCAAACAGGATGCTTGCCATTAAATGATATGCATAAATTCTGCTCTGGCCGGAAGGGCATTGATAAATGGATCGTTCTTAGATTGTGGGCAAAGATAGTCTTATGTTGCTAAAAATATAAAACAGGCATTGCTACACAAATTGCTTTTACTTCACCACTCCGCCGGCAGCGCGTAACCATGCAGTACCATCTGCACTAACGAATTCGAGTGGAATATGTTTCAATCACATTTTGTATTCGTGTGTTTTTCTGTTACAATTATTCGACGCTGTAAATATCCATTAAATAGAAAGAAAACATGATATTTTCTTAAACTATCAAAGACTTTGTCAAATTTCTTTACGTATTTAACAAAAATTAGAGTGAACGTCAGTTTTTTTTTCTTAAGTAAGGTTTATGGCCTCTTTAGTTATGCAGCTTATGATTGGAATAAGGGTCATGACACAATGAAAAATCAAAGCACTTAAGGGCGTATGTGACAGTTTACAGTTTGCTACATTTTCTAAACGTATATACAAAGAAGGGAAATTTAAACTGTTCAATAGATTTTTTTAAACGTTGCATTTTTATGGGGAAAAAATGGAGGTCATCGTCCTACTTTTTGAGTTATCCGTCCTTGAATGTGATATTTTAGCACTTTTAGGCCATATTCAAGGGCAGATAACTCAAATAACAGCACCTCATAAGGTTTCAAAATCACTGCTTAGTACTTTATTCCCTGTCTCTATACAATATTTGTAGAAATTCTCTGCGACAGATGTTAATACATATCAATTTTCCTGAAACTATCTCCCCTTCAATAAAATGCAATATATTTACAGTTTTAATCATACAGAACTTCTATAAGATCAATTGGTTTCAAATTTTGCATAATGACTTGAAATGAAATCACAAACATTAATAAGAAATAATATAATAATACAAGGTATCAGTAAGATTTATTTTGTGTTATCCACCTTTGAATATGGCCTAAAAGTGCTAAAATATCACTTCAGGGGCAGATAACTCAAAATGTAGGAATGTGATCCCCATCTTTTTCATAAAAATGTTTCTATTATGATTCTGTACAATCATGCAAAGTTTTTACAAAATTTATTGAACAGTTTAAATTTTCCTTCCTTGTCTATATAGAAAAGTCACTGAGAGACTGTGGTTATCAGACTTAATAGCAACACGTGATTGGTTTTGGCGTCATCTGATTTTTACCTCTACCGAGTTCTCCACCCCCCCCCCCCTCCCACACACACACATTGAAACCCTGGTTTAATAGTTAAAACTATTTCTATTAAACCTTGCCGACAGTCTCTCGGCGCTTTGTCTTTGTGTGTAGGCTTACGTTGCAAACTGACGTTGTATATTTACACCAGGTTGGATGAACATATGTGCATCATGCATGCAGGTTTGATAACACTTGATAGGAATTAAATAGCATCCCGGGGAGTTTTGTTCGCATAAGACAGATAGAGTGTTGTAGAAGCATGATACCATATCCACTCAAATTATTCTTGGGCAACTTGTTCTCGGAAATTTCCTAACATGCTGCGCAACAAGCTATATTTTTCTTTAATATAAAAACTAGTTTTAAAATAATATATAATTGAGTAATTACGAAATAAGAAGCATATCCTTTCCATTCCAATTTTTGAAGGTTATACACACATACATCTACTACGTCGATTGTTAACAGACTTAATTGATATATTTCAATGATTTTTAAGTAACGTTTGTACTAAGCAATTTGCGGCGCCTGTGCAAGTCTCGCCAATGCTTGCCCCAAGCAGCGATTGAACGAGCCGTAATCAAATATGGATATATAACTAGACAGAGGTGCACTGTTTGTGACTCAAGTAGTTATATTCATCATACATAAATGCATTCATCCTTTTACGATAATTGCCTTCATTTAAACTCGGGATATATGTCATTCCGCGGAATACTTATTGAAACTGATCAACTGTTTTATAACACGAATGGTAAGCTAACCAGGACAGACATTTCATTCCATTTCTTTAATATCTAATACAAGAATTAGACTCTTAATAAGTTCCAACTTTCCCATCGACTGATTTCGACGGCCGCATTCTGTCACAATTTATCATCCGTCACGTCCTTATAGACGTTTCTTAGGAATACTATGTGAACAAAGTGATCGGAAGTTATCGTAGAGGCATGATCATCAAATTAGTGAGTTTAAACTTATTTATTTTACGTCGATTGGGAAACAAGTTCTTACAACTTATACTAATCCCTTTCGACGGTTCCTGGGTTGGACTAGTACTTTGCGCCCGGGAAGGTCACGATGAGTTCTTGCCTCCAACGGGGTTCGAACCCACAACCTTCGGATCCGTAATCAGATACGTTACCATTGGACCACGGCGCCCTCAAATAAAGGGCGTATCTTAAAATTTAGAAAAAGAAAGTGCGCTTTAAGGGTTTATTTTTTTAAGTGCCTTCCTATTTTAAGGTATTGTTGCTTATATATTTTGAAGGAATGATTCAAACTCGAGTGTACTCTTTCTGTTGCAAATAAGTAATGTATAAAAAGACGATATTTATTGAAAAAAGATGGTTCTTGTATAAACAAAGTAAATATTTTCTGTCGAACTTTAATGTTTCGTTGTGTATTTTATTATTTACAAAATCAATCATGGGGGGGGGGGGTAATTCAAAATTAATAAACCATTCCATAAACCGGTATCGCTGGTTTCACAATTAAGCTATATTATAACCAGTACTAGGTTTCCAGTGACGTTGAATACAACAATGAGTCAACAATATACTCGTATTTGTTTCACGGGCAACAGCGGCCATATTCACGGAGTAGCATATGTAAATATTATGTGTACTTGTAATAAGTCAATAATAAATTACTTTTGATTTATAATATTTCCGCTGGATCAAATTTCAATTTTGATTAAAATGTCTTCAATGGTAAGTGTTTGTTCCTGTCATCTGGTAATTGAATGCGAGTCAAATATTACAGAAAATTCATGATATATTGAATTTTATTTTAATCTAAAGTTCCATACAGTGAATGCAGTCCCAAATATCTAACTTACCTGACGAATGAAACAAATATCTGCCATCAATAACATTTTATTAATATTTAGGAATATTCAATCAGAAATATTCTCTATCAGAAATAAATGATTTCTAAGTTAACTATTCTACTAAAGTTGAGAAGTGAATACAGCCTAAAGTCCACAATCATGACAGAGCAGGGAGAAACAGGCGAAGGTCGCACATCCCATCGACAGTATTTCAGTAGTTTGGAGACCAATGTAGTTTAAACTGATACAGGGATACAGCACGTCAGTATCATGCCGCCGGAATCAATCCCAAGGTCATTGTTCTGGCACATTGACAACTACCCTCAGATATATTTTATATAATGAGTCGTGGACACTCTTACCATTCGCCATCGATGACAGTTTATGTTTCATTTAAAAGATGGAATGAGTCCCAAAATATGATTATTTTATCCATGCTTTCAGTGAAGAGACTGAGGGATATCTATGCATTATATTTATATATTTTACCATAAAATCGAAACATTAACATTTATTTTCATTTTGATATGTTTTATAATCACTTATTTATCCTTTTTCGTTAAGCGATTAATTATTTCATTAGAAATTAAGATCTATCGATTCGTTACAAAAAGGAATATTGGTTTGCAAAAACAAAATGTTTAAAGATAATTGGGATAAAAACGAACTTTAAACACGATTTTACGAATAATAAGCCTATTTGTTAAAATATGTCTGTATTATACTTTACTTTTATTGCGAAATTAAGTTAAGTACATGTAGATAGGAAGTAATGATTTCTTACTTGCAACATGATTTATACGTGTCACATGAGATAATGAATGTTTGCAGTGTCGTGTAAGGGTCTCCATACGATTTCCTAGAACACCGAGGGTCAAAGCCCTCAAGGCACTGAGAGACTGTTGGGAGGATTTACATGAATATTTATACTTACAGACGCAGCGTTTCAGCAGGGCTAAACAAAAATAGAAGCAAACGTCTTATGACACCAAAAATTCCACTCGTTTTACGACAACTCTATTTACTAGTGACTCAGTTTAACTTGCATTGTCTCAGTGTCTCATTTCTTATGTCGTTTTATGATGAGTGACGGTTTTATTCACACCCAAAATGGATATCTTAGCCGAAATAATTGAAAAAAAGTAAACAAACTATGTATTAAACTGTTAAAAGCGGCTATGTTTATCATTTATATCTTTCTTTTTGTGAGCGCAAACTGCATGGATATGCTGATAGAGTAAATCGGACGTTGTATATGCCAATCATCATAAGACTTCCGGCTTCACTAACAGTTTCAAAACCGTTGCAGTCAAAACTACGCCTGTTTCACTCAGTGTAATCAGTCTACTGATGTAGACAGCATCTTTCACTACCTGCTAAAGGTGTATGTCTAGAGGTTACCTCTGCACGCATGATAGTCATAACAACAGACAGTACTCTATCTCTTACTGACAAGTACATCGCATATTTAATAATATATATATTTATCAAGGTAGGAGGTGATTGCTTGTGTAAAATAAATTGGAAACCGCATTTTACTGAGCTTTTATGAGAAATAAGGTTGTAATAATTTTGCATTATGAATTCAAGACTGGATTGAATGATGTATTACTGAACATGTTCCCATAAGACATCGCTATGAATAAAGGCTATTTCATTTTATGTGAAATCCTACCGACAAGAATATCAATATGTTTTTATGATAATGCATCATCGCTTTCTATAAACAGTATAAAATAGTTTAGGTGTTAGCCATGTCGTAAATAAGTTGTCAAGCACATACTATTATAAAAAGGGAAGAACGAATAAATTGCAATAATAACATGAACAGCTATTTGAGAGAACAAGGGAATAGATAAACTCAATATATTCAAGAACAATGCAGTAAACTCAACATATAACTAACACAGATATATCGAACTCTTTGGTATTTCGAACATTTGATTCAAGACCGATCTCTCCTCCCTCTCTCTGTCGGAAGAGTGAGAGAGTAAAGAGGGGGGAGTATATCGAACAGTGGATAGTATTATATCAATCAAGTTCGTCAGGTCACAAAAATAATTATTAATACAAAAAAAAATTAAAAAAAAAAAAAAAAAGATTAAAATGTACAATTGTCTATACGCAAACATATTGGAATTATTTCTTCAGTGCTGAAACTTCTTCTTAATTAATCTTACGTGTTTCAAAAATAAAGAGAGCACAATTGTAGCTATATAATATGTTTCCTGTTAATTTGTACTCATGGGATCTCTGTGCCAGAATAATTGCTGTCGCTTACTTTGCTATCGCTAACTGTGTGTTCGAGTCCCAGTAATATTAATTAATTTAATAAAAGAATATTCTAAAATAATTAGTATTACCCCTTTTTTTTTTTTTTTTAGATTTATCATTAAATAATAATAATAAAAAAAAATATAACTAAATACCATAATGAAATCATAATTATTAATAAATCAAACATTTCTTAAAATCACTGGTATATTAATATGTTGCATTTATATTTATGCCCGTGCATATATCAAATATTCCACTACCTGTAATTCTAAAGACAGGCGGACGTCGCCGTATGACTGAAAATCAACTAGGTATAACGAATCTAAGATAAGTTTGTAGAAAGACTCATCTATCAATTGTTTAAAAGCAAAGTTTTTAGCTTTAATCCCAAAAAAATTTACGGGCAACAAAATGAAATAATCTCCTTTCCTGTCTCCTGTCAAAAAAACGGCGACACAAGACATTTTATGTAAATCTACCTTAATTCCAGACGATAAGCAGGAGTCATTTCAAAATCAGGGACGGAAATGACATAAAATGAATCTGGAATTCCACGTTGAAATAACACCGTCTATACCTAAAATAGCATTCGTCAGAGTAATTGATTCAGAATGTATTTGAGTGACACTAAGTGTTGTGATTGACAGCGTCCCATTAGCCGCAGCTCTAGAAATATGATGTAATCACATGAGATATTGTCTGAGGAAGGAAGTCTACAGGATTACGTTGTCCGGTTGTAGAAATAAAGGTATTATGGCGTTTCTTAAAAATTCATCGGTTGAAATCCTGCAAGGACTTACTTCCTCAGAATCTGCAGTAAACAAAATTATATACACCCGAGGGTTTGAATGTCTCGATATTTCTTTTAAGTCACCGATGTTTTGTACATTTTTTTTTAATTAAGAAAGGGACTGTGTTTATTAATGTCAGGTTTTGGCACCAAAGTGACGTCGTCTAACATTTCTTATGTACTTTCTACTGACTGTTTGGAGGATGAGCTTTAAGAAGTGCGCATGCGAGGTGTGAGATAATATCATGGGATATAAGATTGTCTGATACTGCTACTCATAGTTACGAGTTTGTGTATTTGCGAGAAATACCAGTGCCAGTGTTGAGATCCAAACACTGGCAAAGTTATATGTTTTAGCATAATTTTAATGAGAAATGCCGCGACCTTGAATTAAGCCCACGACCCCCAGATTACAGATTGAAAGCTTTAACAACACACTCCGGTTGCCGTTTTGCTTCAGTTCAATTTAAACGACGTTGAAAGTCGCGACCTGACCTTCCGGTTAGGGATCGAAAGCCCATTAGTCGTTTGGCTTCTATTGTGTTTTTACCCTTGTATTAGATATTGGACCCAGAAGTTTATGGTATCCGTGTATGATGTATAACGACTGGCTTAACGTCGACTATTTTTTTAACTTAAGTCGATTGAGAATACAACATCTGGTCAGTTAATTTATATTTCAGTTATAGAATTTTGTTATTCTTTTGAACTCTTGACAAATCCCACTGGCGTTTATCCAAGATGTTACAACTTACAAAGATAAAATACGCAATTCTTTGTGCATATCAGTTATAGTTTTACTTTCAGATGTTCTTTAAGTTTCCTATTTATATTTTTCTCATTCTTATAAATTTAAATCCAAGACTACTCCTGCCGAAATCTATTTAGAATAGAAAATAACCTTGAAGGCCCATTATATTTCGTATTGATATAATTTACATGAACAAGAAAAGATAAAATAACATTGACATATTGTAGACTAACGCAAATGACATATAATGCTGTAAATATCTGCTTTAAAAGAACAGTTACAGTTAAAATGTTGATCAAATCACGCCGTTTAGTTTTGCATTGATGTCAAAATATTCTCATTATAACATTTACATTTTGCGCTGGCGAGTATTCCCGAAGACGGTCCGCAACCGGAAACGATATAATTCTGAAAAAAAAAATCAATGAATCACAATTTTTTATCTGCTTTGTCATAATTTTTTGTACTTGCGATTTCTAAATGGAGGCATACGAAGGATTATGGAACACGTCAGAAATTGACGAAGATAATCAGGTTTTTTTATATACAACTTAATGATCTTCAGTGAGATTGTTTTTCTTCTTTTTATGCATTGTAATGTTTCGTTAGTGTGTACATACAGCTTGAATCTCTAAACAAATATGTGATATACATTTTGTTTTTCTGTCACTGCCTTTGGAAGAATTATGAACTTTTGAAATTTTTTTTTTTATACGGGGAATGTTTATACATACAATACGTATACATCATTTCACACTGTGAAATAATGATATTGAAGTAGAAGTCGTTCCACCTATCGTATCTGGTTTAGAAACAATACATTTTTTAATTAATATGGTCATCTCAACTTTCTGAAAATCTGCTTTTGAATTTAAAGTCTTGCTTTGTTCATTGTTACTTTTGGTGGAAAAATCAGATGTACCACTGGTGAGAGGAAATGATTGTTGAGAGTAAGAATATCGTCAAAATAAAATGAAAACAAAGTTAAAGCATCTATAATATGATTCTGACCTACGTCTAACACATTAACATAATTCTGGACTGATAGTAGTTACCGATATATGAAGGAATAGATAAGATAGATAAGGTAAGATAATTCTTTATTTCGTAATTTGATTAAACATATTCCTCGTTACTTACATCAGACGTAGACGGATGCCAGACAGAGCGTGATCCTAATAGCTCACCACGAGTCATTCGTGCTCAGGTGAGCTAAATATCCATCCATGCATGGTGCAGTTTAAGCTTAGTCATAATAAAATGTTCACCTTTTTAACCTTTGACACCAGATTTTGACCTTGACCTGTGGTATCATGCCAAAAATAAGTGGCATGATAACATCCAGTTATCACGGACAAGGGAGCCCACTATATTTAAAATAAGATAGTATATAGAGAATTTATAGGTCCTTCTTTCAAATTAAAAAAAAAATCATTATTTAGCACAAAAACTTGCTATACAGTCTCTTTAGGTTACAGAATACCATTTGTTTTTTGATGCTATGATCTGCACAACTTATTTTTATTACCTGAAGTTGTGTCAGATTTTAGTTATTGAATGTGCACCTGATCTGGGTGACTCACCCAACCTATAAGCATGGGGTCTCGATCAGCCATAGACATGTATGATACCACACCCAGTCACATTACACTTACACCTGAAACTGAGCTAACCAGTCCTTGACTTGACTATTTGAGTTTACCGTCTCTTCATCAGTATTTCAGTCATATAGCGATATCCAGCTTAAATTACAAGTGGAGGAAGGCCCCAATGCACAGAGGCTTTCGGGTAGAACCACCGACCTACCGCAACCCAGCTGGAAGGCTTCCTCACATGAAAATCCAAATGAACCTGCTGGGATTCGAACCCACGCGGTGAGGGGCTGAGTGAGTGTTGAAGTCAGCGATTTTACCCTCTCGGCCACGGAGGCCCCACCAGTACTTGAACTACCCTTAATTATGCTGAGCTCCAAGCAGTAGAACTATATTATGTTGGATATAAAGTCCTATCAACGGTACTTCAGTCTCTTCGAGAGGATGTTGTAAATAGTTTTAAATGCAAAGTCTCAAGCTGTTTACTCTTTGTACTACCCCCACACCTCACAAGAATAGTTTAGTATGGACCCAACGAAAGCATCAAACAATTCACAAGTAGTTTTGGGCTTTAAGGGAAGTTTCTTAATATTTGCAATCAATGTATTAAGTGCCTTTAATCCCTTACCACATAGTAAATTAGTATTCAGAATAAACCTACCTGTATAGCTAAAAACAACCCCTAAATAGAAATAAATGCAAATGTTTTAAGCGAAGAACTGGTCATTTCCCTGTGATGATGTACATTACATTACATATTCGATATTGAAAACAAAAATTGATATTCAGGAAAAATTATCTTCAGATCAAATAAAATATATTGAATATTCCTACTCTCTTGCATTATATAGCAAATAAATCCATATATTTAGTACACGCAAAAAAAAAAAAAAAAAAAGAAATGTAAATAAACATGTTTGCATGCCAATTTTGCGGACATATTCGGTAAGAATACAGTCTGAGTTCGTACACTGATCGACAGCATAGTTAAATCTTTGTTAACAACTTAAAACAGATTGAAAAAAAAAGCAGGAACAAGGACATACAATGACAACGAAAATTTGCAATTTAGTGTTAATTCAATGATTAATTTGAAACTAATGTCCGTGCGCTACAAAAAGAATTAATAAGTTTGTCATTAAATGCAACATTCTATAAGATCGGCCTTTAATATGAGCTAAGAAAAGATGCGCTAGGAAGGAGATGATGTCGATGTATCCAAGACGAAAGATAACAGACAGTCTGACAATCTAACATACAATGCACTGATTTCTCACTGCACGCCCAGCACATGCCTTGCTCAATCAATCATTATCCCTGAGCGTAAATCACATGTGTGCTTGCTATAGTTATATGCTCCTGTATAAATAAAGGTGATGCGGTACCGTAGTAAAGTGCGTGACTACGAATCAAATGATGACATGGGGCAAGTATTCTTTTAAAAATCGACAATTATATTTTTCTTAATAAGTAATAAAGTGTAAACGTCTGACTGATATTTTCATTTTTATGGGGGTGAGGGGGATTTCTGTATGTATTCATGTGATTACACAATGTGTCGATATATTTTGATGAACAATGTACGCACTTGAGTGTTTTACTTTTCATTATCTCTTAGGAAAAAAATAAAAGGGGGAATCAGGGGTGCTTAGTAAGGTGTAATATCGAAAGTATTTTGAGATTTTTATAGTGCATTTAATTCCGTATTGGGTATGTAAGATATGATATACATTTAAAACGCTTTAGGGGCCGCCGTGGCCGAGCGGTTACAGTCGTGGACTACAAATCTCTCAGCCCCTCATCGCTGTGGGTTCGAATCCCGGTAGGGACTTCGGATTTTTCATGTGAGGAAGCCTTCCAGCTGGCTTGCGGTAGGTCGGTGGTTCTACCCGGGTACCTCTGTGTACTCGGGGTCTTCCTCCACCTGTAATCAGCTGGACGTCGCTATATGATTGAAATACTATCGCAGCGACGGTAAACCCCAATACAACAATAAAACAATAAAATGATTTAACAGATACATTGCAAACCACGAGTAATTGTGTGATTAAGAAATAGTGTGAAATAGTAAGAAATTGGAGATAGTGTGCTGGTTAGTACTGCATGTTGGCAAAGTTACAGAACTGCACTCTGTTAATCGCCATTCTAATTGGAAAACAGGCCCCTGTTGTTAAATAGATAGAGCATCCGGCTAGTAACTAGAATGACAAGAGGTTGACCCCTTGTGCGACATACTGAATGATAGTTTTATGACTAGCTAAATGACGTGATTGAATACGATATATCACTCATCTATATAGCTTTTAATTATTGTTTAGAATCAGTTTTTATTGTACTTTATATGCAATGGAGACCGTGGAATGAGCAAGATGCGCTTGTAAATGCAATGATGGAAGTTGACGAAGCCTTATGGAAATGTTGAACGTGATGATTGCATTATACTTGACAATATGTTCCCAATTCTGCACTATATTACTCAGGTTCATGAATGGATTAGTAGCAGCTTTACCGAATAGTTGTTTGGCTTTGATAAAATCTAAACCAGTTTACATTATATGAACAAGCTGTTACTGAAGATAATTTATCTGTAACCAAATTAAACAGTTTCGCGTTTCAGTTTATTGACTTACTGGGAGTATGACTTTAACCATATATCTATAGAGAGTTGTATCATGCCACATGTCTGTAGTGTGACACTGCAGTCTGGCCGCACTATATCGGTCTCTAGTGAAAATGGTCTGTATAGACTGAAATACTGCCGGTGGCACGTTAACCCAACAAACAATCAAACATATATGTACACTCACGACAGACACGGTATCTGATATAAACGTACAGATTGAAGAATAAAGGCAAAAACAAATGGCAAATAAATGTGCCACTTATAACTTATATGACGTCATTGTTTATGCGTGGTGGATGAGGGAGGTTTGTCTCTTTTCTGAAGGTGGACATTCATTTTAAGGTTTATGCCCTGTAATCAACTTCCGTTTACGGTATATGCCCCATAATATCCATCAAATCCATGCATATAACTTCACAATATAAGCTTTTAAAATGTCAAACAATAGAAATCTTAAAGGCAAATTTCCATGTTATGGCATATGACAGAAATTCTTTTATTACCTCCTATTTATAATTTTGGTGTCCTCTGAAAACTACAATCAAAGCGCTGAGCGCGCTGAAAGACTGCATGCGATCAAAACAATATCAGGGATGAATTATAAAACCTGTACTTTATACATATTGAAACTGTTTAAAGATAAATGATTAACCACCTATAACTTTCTGATCAGTGCGTGTTTTAAATATTCTTCATAAATGTTAGAGAGTAAATTCAAGGGCCATAACTCATTGTCAGCTTGGCCGATATCAGCCAAGAAAGAACAAATGAGTATGCTTGAGTATAAACAGATTTTCTTTTTCAATTTTCCGATTTTCAAGGGCCATAACTCTACACCTACTATTCAAATATCTGTCATAATTAAACTTGTAATTTCATGTTTTTAGTACATAGTAACCAAACCTTTATGTGTATTTGAAGACATCTGATAAAAATGGATCGAAATTTGAATTGACCATACAATATTAAAATATTTGAATACAATAAAATTAAAGTGCAGATACACATGCAACTACATCTCAATTTAAACCTCCAATGAACATTTTAGGAATGGCGCTCTAGAATTTGGTAGCGGACTTCAACTCCAGTGTCATAATTGACGTCATATGAATATAAAAAACATTGCATTTACATGGAACAAATGCGTCCCTTTGAACAGCTGTACTTAAGATCTTTTTTTTTTCAGCATTCACGTGCGCACTGGAAAGCAATTGAGGGATAACGATAACACCATAGCATGATTGCGCAAACGCAAAGATACAATTATGATAATGCGATAGGACAATAATGAGAACGCAATAATGATACCGGTACAGTACAACAGTATGATATTATGATCATGAAAACGCGACAGCACTATGATGAAACACGATACTACGTTGCGTTATCATCATCACACTATTGCATTGTCGCGTTTTCATTATCGTTCTGTCGAGTGAACAGTATCATGCTATTGCGTTTTCATCATCTTAGTATCAAATATCGCGTTTTATATCAATGCATTCAATGACAATGGCCCTAATGAGATTCTGTACAAAGTAGTAACTGGAGCTAACACTTAAGGTGATAAATATCCCCATACTGCTTCACAAAATTGCTCTCCACAAAGTGACAGAATTTGATACAGCTAATGAAAACTATGACAATAACAGGGAGATCAAACAGAAACTTTGCAAAGCAACCTAAAATGTGCCATTTCATTGTGCACTCTGCTACCAATGGTAACATTTTGTAAAAATATGTTATTGCTCTGAGAACTGGTAAAGTTACCAAATGGTAAAAAAATACTGAAAGAAAAAAAATAGCAATATCAAAAATTCAATTATTTACATCTGTGCTTAGCATAAGTGCAGACAAATAAGATTAAGAACACAGTTATTATTGAAATCCTTCGTGTTGCAACTGAGAAATAGCATGGACAAAGAAAGCTCCAGAAAATCATCAATGGACCATAACTCAGAGAATGTTTTTCTCAACCGTAACAAGAGCAAAATATGCACATCTGTGCTTACTAGTGAAACTTTCATATGTAATTTGATTAATCAATCCAGTACTTTTAAAAAAAAAAAATCATTCAACCTTAACAACTAACAACTGTACAACATGCACACCTGTCTTTCCTAGTGAAACTTCCTATGAAGTTTGATTGAAATTCATCCAATAGTTAATGACAAATAGCGTGGACAAAGAGAGCTCCAGAAATTCATTTTACAGACATAATTCAAAGGAAAATCATTCAACCATTACAACTGTACAAAATGCAAATTTGTGCATGCTAGTGAAACTTTCTATAGATTTTGATTGAAACCAATCCAATAGTTAATGAGAAATAGCATGGATAAACTAGAAATGTATCCATAGGACACAGATGCCCCCACAGCAGCTTTTTTGTTGAATGATAGCATGTCAAGAACCTTCGACCAGTCTGACAAGGATTTCATACTAAAGGTTCCAATGACCATGACTAAAATCAATAGGGTTCATCTGCTGGTCATGGTCAATGTCCCAACCAGGTTTCACAAACCCAGGCCCTGCAGTTCTCCAGTTAAGACTGGACAAGGATTTCATACTAATGTATACCGTGACCTTTGACCTAGTGACCTCAAAATCAATAGGCTTCATCTGCTGGTCATAGCCAATGTCCCTACCAGGTTTCACAAACCAAGGCCCTGCAGTTCTCCAGTTTATGATCGGACAAGGATTTCACACTAATGTACACAGTGACCTTGACCTTTGACCTAGTGACCTCAATATCAGTAGGGCTCATCTGCTAGTCATGGCCAATGTCCCTACCAGGTTTCACAAACCAAGGCCCTCTGGTTCTCCAGTTATGATTGGGCAAGAATAATTCTAATGTAACATGACCTTGACCTTTGACCTACCTCAAAATCAATAAGTTCATTCTGGTCATGGCCAATGTCCCCCGGTTTAAACCCGGCCCAGTTTATAATCCGACAAGGATTTCACGCTAAAAAAAATCAATAAGATTCATCTACTGGTCATGGCCAATGTCCTGCAGTTCTCCAGTTAATGGTTGGAAAAAATTTGGTCGTACATACGAACGGATGTACAGACAGTAGAAATGCTATATGCTGCCCATTTTTCAAGTGGGGGCATAATTAAAGCTACCGACTGAACCACACAGTGACTCCTATATACCCCCTCCCCACAAACTAAGTTTGTGAGGGGAATAAAAAGCATGCCGACCTGCCTCCTCCAGAACCTATTTTAAACTAGAACTGCCATTGTCATTTAAAAAATACCCCCGCATGCCATTTTGTCACAGGAATTTTTTAAATGACGCAAATGGAGGTTACAGTTCTTTGGCACTGCAATTCTCTTCAATGAGATCTATCCACATATGAAATTTCATATTTAAATCTCTTATCCTTTTTGAGTTATGGCCCGGACAAAAATTAAGTATAAAAATCAACAAAGGGCAATAACTCCAAAATTATGCAACAGAAAGTTATGGTTCTTGAGCACTGCACTCCCCCTCAATAAGCTCTATCCCCTATGACGTTTCATCTTAATACCTTTTATACTTTTTGAGTTATTGCCCGGACAAAAATTAAGTATGAAAATTTACAAGGGGCAATAACTCTAAAATTATGCAACATAGACTTATTGTTCTTGGGCACTGCACATCCTCTCAAAATTAAGTATGAAAATTTACAAAGGCAATAACTCCTAAATTACATGACAGAGAGTTATGGTTCTTGGTCACTGCACGCCCCCTCAATGAGATCTATCACATATGAAGTTTCATCTAGATGCCTTTTATACTTTTTGAGTTACGGCCCGGAAAATTAAGTATGAAATTTAAAATTTACAAAGGGCAATAACTCCAAAATTACTTGACAAAGAGTAATGGTTCCTGGTCACTGCATGCCCCCTCAATGAGATCTATCCTCTTATAAAGTTTCATCTAGATGCCTTTTATACTTTTTTGAGTTACGGCCCGGATAAAATTAAGTATGAAATTTACAAAGGCAATAACTCCAAAATTAGACAAGAGTATGTTCTGCACTGCATCCCCTCAATAAGATCTATCTACATATCAAGTTTCATCTTGAATCTTTTATACTTTTTGAATTACGGCCCGGACAAGGATTAAGTATGAAAATTTACAAAGGGCAATAACTCCAAAATTACTTGACAAAGAGTAATGGTTCCTGGTCACTGCATGCCCCCTCAATAAGATCTATCTACATATCAAGTTTCATCTTGAAATCTTTTATACTTTTTGAATTACGGCCCGGACAAAAAATAAGTATGAAAATTTACAAAGGGCAATAACTCCAAAATTACGCGACAGAGAGTTATGGTTCTTGGTCACTGCACGCCCCCTTAATGAGATCTATCCACTTATAAAGTTTCATCTAGATGCCTTTTATACTTTTTTGAGTTACGGCCCGGATAAAAATTAAGTATGAATATTTACAAAGGACAATAACTCCAAAATTATGCGACAGAGAGTTATGGTTCTTGAACACTGCACTCCCCCTCAATGAGATCTATCCATATATGAAGTTTCATCTTGATGCCTTTTATACTTTTTGAATTACGGCCTGGACAAGGATTAAGTATGAAAATTTACAAAGGGCAATAACTCCAAAATTACTTGACAAAGAGTAATGGTTCCTGGTCACTGCATGCCCCCTCAATAAGATCTATCTACATATCAAGTTTCATCTTGATATCTTTTATACTTTTTGAATTACGGCCCGGACAAAAATTAAGTATGAAAATTTACAAAGGGCAATAACTCCAAAATTACGCGACAGAGGTTATGGTTCTTGGTCACTGCACGCCCCCTCAATGAGATCTATCCACATATGAAGTTTCATCTTGATATCTTTTATACTTTTTGAGTTATGGCCCGGACAAAGATTAAGTATGAAAATTTACAAAGGGCAATAACTCCAAAAAATAAATATATCTTTTCCTTTTCAAAATAGGTGTCCCACAAGTTGGAAAACTATCACTGACCCTCTTAACATGTAAACTGGATATTCGTTGTTCCTTTAAGTAAAATAAAACAATCAAAAGAGAGCATCAGGCACACTTAAACTTCACTGTAACAAGTCTGTGAGTTGTACATAACTGTACCAATACAGAATTTGAAGACATGTATATTGAGTTCGTCACGTTTACACTAATGTTGGTTTCAAAGAGAAGTAAGGATATCCACCTGTAATGGACTTTGCTATTGTAATTCATGGAGACTTCGAGAAACCCTTGAAAAACAGGACTTCTATTCCTTAATCCATAATTTAAATAAATCAAGTGAGGTATGAGAGAGAGATCAATATATATATATATATATATATATATATATATATATATATCTCCAATACCTACTTGTAAGATTTAAGTCATAAAATGACTCATAAGAAATCTCCATTAAAATGTAGAAATTATTATCTACTTTCAAGTAAGTGTCATGCAGTTGACTTAACATTAATCCTGATCATTGTGTTTATTCATAAATCAGCCGAGACATGCATGACACAAATAACCCTTGCATGTACCCTAGATGAAGGCAAAAAACAATTAAGTGGTGACCCGACAAACCTGTGACCTAGATTTATGCATTCTACTACTGTCGAACTATCTAGCCCTTTTTGATGTCAATTACAATAGTAAAGTTTTTTACAGTTAAAAAGGAAACAAGGTCTTGATTAATTTCTAAAGAAAGTAGGCAACAACAAGATGATATCATGAATAAATCAATTCACCATTTTATCTGGCACAATTACCTTGGCTATACCATTTTAAGCATTTATTTCAAACTGTGTGTACTATAACATCAGATATAGTAATAGCCCAAACTCAGTGAACAATTGTAAAACTAAAAGAATCTGAGGCATACAATGCAAGCAAATTTTAAGCAAATTACATCTTTTATTCCATTTTTTCAGCCAAATGAATAATCACTTGCACCAGGAAAACAAAATGTGTAAGAATATCTGTTGAAAACTGAATCTTGGATGCAGTTGCTCAATGTGGAATTCTAATATGGGAATAAAATGTAACAATATTTAAATTTTAATAAATAAACTACATGAAATTTGGAATAAATGTAAATGACAGAGGCCTGTGCTATGCTTTTTGAAATGTAATTTATATATATGTAACTTTTCGTGGAGTTCAATGATTCCTATCTGAAGAGGAATTTAAAAGAAGAAACACACAGAGTCTGGACAGGTATTTAAACTATCATATAATTCCATTTGATGTGCAAAATGAATTTTAAATAATTGTTTTTTTTTTTTTTTTTTTTTAAGTGCTGGTATCACTTGAAACCTGTCTTTTGGCAACAACAGCATCAGCCTCACATGAATACAGTATAGTAACTTAATTATACTAGTTTTGTAAGAGTTGTTTTAGTAAAGTGCCAAGGGCAGCATAAGCAAAAAATTTTCAGAATTTCATAATCAATCACCCATTATTATAACCATGTGAGCAGCAGTAAAATTTTATAGGTATCTATTTCATTCAAGTCAAAGGCTGATCTGTCATTAAAAGATTGTAGAAACTCAGTCAGGAAAATTCTAGCTATTTTTTCTGAAGGGGACTTTTGTCAGAATGTTAAAACCATATTACTCTGCCTCTCTGTTATATCAGGCCATTAGATAAGTGACATGATACAATGTCCTGAGTTATCATACATTTCCTGGTACTTTGCTAACTGTTCCTTATATCTAGAAGACCAAATACAAGAATCAAATTTAAATATTTGGTACCCAACTTTTAAGGGATAAACTTGCATACCATCCATCATTGAATTGTGATCAAAGTCTATAAAGTGATAGAGGGAATTTTATAATAAATGCAAGCCTTTATAGACTTAAAGCAAAGCGCCTATTACTCCACGTCATTGGATGCTTGCATCTGAAATGAGGTCTCTTTAAGCATTTGACAGATCATGATTATAAATTAATGATGGCTGGATTACCTTAAATGTTAATCCACCTTGTTATAACATTTTCTAATTATCCTACAAATGCAATTATAACTAAATTGTTTCTAGGTGGGAAAATGAAAACATTGCAATGAAAAAATTCTTCCTAGTAATTAAAAGACCCATCAACAGTATTTCAGTAATTTTAGGGACTATATGTACATGAGTTGGATATTGTGCCGCCTCATGTAATATCACACCCAACAGACAAGTTACCTTACCTGTTTACCACCACTCATCAAATTATCCTGAATCTCAAATAATGATGCTAAACCAGTTCCATGTTTAACCTTTCCCTCATACGATCATTTTGACGCACTCAATAAGTACCACATAAAGCCTGATCTGCAGAAAACCACAGTTAAACCTTACCAAATTTAATTATAAAGTCCTCATTTCCAGACCACTGAGGAGCAGCGAACAGCATAAAACCTGATCAGCCTGCGAGTTACTCGCAGGCTGATCTGGTTTTATGTTGTTCACATAGGTCTTTTTTCATGGTTTCCTCTATGAGGGAAAGGGTTAAGGACTATGGTATGTCATGGCTATGCGTGAACCTACAACACCTGGCGTGCGTTCAGTATGACAAACCGTATGCAACCGGTCGCTTACATTCATCTATGGAGTTGTCTTAGGATCATATAGCATGCTGTTCACGTGCTCCCTTATGTTGTTCATGGGTTTATAACAACATCATGGTTTATGACACTGAGATAGTTTCATAGCTGATTGTAAGCGTACGGTTGCATACGGTTTGTCATATTGAACGCACGCCTGGGTTAATGGAAGAATACTCTAGGTACTTGACCAACAAGACTGACAGGATATGTCTGTAGGATTACAGTCAGTCAGCAAGAATCATATATTCCAACAGTTGTTTATTTAGGCCCGTTGAGAAACATACTGTTTAACAAGTAAGATCTCAAGCCTTCAGCAGATGCCTTCAAATACTTCAAGTAGCCAAAATTTTAATGTGAAAGCAGTATGGTAGTTAATAGATGGTTGAGCTCAAAACATGGAAGTGCTGTGTCTCAGGTTCAAATCCTGATCTATCCGCATATTTTCTACACATGGTTATGTAATGTCCAAGTAGTTACCCTTGTCGCTGTGAGATCTGTGTAAGCATTCCAATAACTATATCTGTATGTACTGGTTCTAGTCCTTGGCTAAATGTAAGGCCGTTACAGTAATAATTCTCCAGTGTATATCACACTTGGGTATATCAAGAACATAGATTATTTTTCATGAAAAATTTCAAATATGGCTTATGCATCGATGCATATGATTAAACTGCCCAAAAGTAATTCTTATCAGAGAGATATTTGTGTCTGTGGTCTGCAACCCTGTATGCTGGGGGTCTGAGTTGGGTTCAATCTGGATCATGCTGATTTTTTATTGGTAATATAACAGCCTGTTAGCAATCCTGAAGATTAGTCTGTAGAGCTCTTGCACTGTAAGTTGTAAGGTTTTAAATCCTGGTCACCTACTTTTTAGTTACATTTGGTGCCAAACATGGGGCCATTTAGGTAAAATTCCGCTTATATATCAGCCTTTGGTTTGTCAAGAACATAGCAAATTGTTCTGTCCTGTCATGAATTCAGGTAAAAATTCCAAATGTAACTGTTAAGTAAGAGATTAGTGTCAGTGGTCTGGTAGTATGACCAAACTGTTAGATTCCAAATCCTAATCTGGCTGTTCATTTTTCATACTAGATAAAGTAACAGCCCATTAGTAACCTTTATCAGTATAAGATTTTTATTAGCAATTCTGTATATCAGTCTGTAGAGCTCTCACATTGTAATATGCCAAGTGTCCTGGTCCAGCTTTACATTCTGTTTCACCTTGTTACATTTGGTGCCAAAAAAGGGGACGATTTCAGTATAGTTCATCTGTATATATATATATCACCCTTCGGTTTGTCATTAATATAGCAATTTGTTATGTCAAATGAATTTAGGGACAAATACTAAATGCAGCATGTGGCCCTAAATGAAATATTTATATACATGCACCCACTCAAGTCCTGGTCTGGCTTTACATTTCTCTTAATCATTTTCCTCTTACTGTTTTTAAATGTGTTGCCATTGGATTAAAAAAAAAAATAGATATCTATTCTCAATCCTTTGACCTTAGAGCCCAATCAATTCAGAATATGAGCTAGGTGGATGTTATTTTCTATGGCCTTTAAATAATCCAAAAAGTATTAATAAGTCATAAGAACAAGTGGTCATTATGAATTCATTCTGATGACCACTCTTATTTAAACCATTTGAGCGGTCATGGGTTCAAATCCATGTCTGGATTTAAAGTTTTTCTTTAATTGTTATATTACATTCATGCCTTTAGTCTAAACTCAGTGTGATTCTCAATCTCATACAATATCTATCATTGTTTATAAATATCATAAATTAATTCATTGTTTGATCCAGTTATGCTTTATGTATAAACCCTGCATAAATATAGCTCTAGTATAAACGGAAGCTTAAATAGTAACAGAAATCCGGAAAATACGAGGACGAGCGACAGAAAGAAAGATGAACAAATAAAAAATGTAGATGTAGACACTACTAAATAATAAATACAAAATAAAAGGTAACACCATTGTTTTGAATCTAAAAGATTAGACCTAGCTGACTGTTATGGCGATAAAAAATGAAACAAATTTAAGAACAAAGCTTTAAATTGCAATGATAGGGAAAATCGATTATCGAATCGATCGGTCTGATAGATACTGATTTTCAAATTACTGCATCTTTCTTACTATTGGATAGATTCTCTTCGAACTTGACTGGAAACTATGTTCCTTCTCGCTATCAACGTAGTTGGTGGGGGTGGTAGTTATTAGAAATGACGAAATACAAAGAAAAACCGAGATATACACAAGAAAAACCGAAATGCACTTCTAACTTTATAGCTATATATATTTAACTAAAAACTTTCATCAAAGATGAATAAAGCTTCGATATTTAATCAAACGTTTGATTCAAATGATATCATATGTTGTTTTTTTTTAAGTTCTGGTGAAATTTATGCTTTTGTGGCTTTTATTTTGGCGGTATCAATATGATTTCGGTAATTCTACAATCACATTCGGTATGCCAAAAGTAGACCTAACTTGGCAGATGCCGCTTACGTTACATGTTCAAAATAAAATAATGTAGCGAATATACTGAATAGATAGTTACATTTTGTCTAGTGCTGAACGAAATTTGAAAATATTGGAGTTTCCTTTCTTAACCGACAGGTTTCAATATGAACTATTTTTTAACCTCAGAACTTCTTCTGCGTAGTAATATTACGAAATGTTAAAATTGACGTGCCAGCTGTCGTCAATCGACCTGAGACTGTGGTTCTAAAGACTGCTTGCGCATGCGCATGCAGTCTAAAAATTGCTTTTCTCCATTTTCCAACGTTAAAATTTGGATGTGTTCATGAATTTAAACCAGAATCATATAATGCATCTTTCTACCGTAAATTTTCCTCAAAATTCAAACTTTTCATATTCACAGAAATTGTATATTCCCCATAGACTTCAATGTTAACTTAAATATAGATTATCTCCCCTACATCTAATAAAACCAGGAAAAATTCTCGGTGAAACATTTTTGTTTTTGGATGTCTTCAAAGTGACAAAGTTTTATGGAAATGTTTCCATCCAGTTGCAAGATATGGAATATGGGTATTTGGGGGGTTATACCTTAATTCATAAAAAATATTCACTGTCTTCATATCACTCTTTGAACGACGAACTAGTCATTTCCACACCATAATCTACATCAAAAAGTCGAAATTAAAGATTTATATTGAAAGTCGGTGAATATTTGGTTTTATCATTAGGTCAAAAACAATTATGTTATTCCGTCATTTTGGCGTTATATTACAAACAAGTCCAGAAAATTAGCAAACGCAAACAAGTGCATGCCTATTACTACTCGGCGACTTCCGGTAAATGGAAAATATGTGTTCTTACACTGAATTATTGTTTTGCTATCGCATACAGCATAAATAAGATTGGTTCTAATACAAAAAAAAATAGTTTTAAACATAAACGTGTGCCTAACTCACCGCAAAATGTTTATCAAATACAAATGAAACGGTCAGATGGAAGCATATTTTCGTACGCTACATAAAATGTTTATAAAACTGTCGCAAAATGGCTAATCAATCGTTAATGTGAGCTAGGAAGGAGATACAGTCAGACGAAAAATAACAGACTGTCTGACATCCTAACATACTGATTTCACAGCACGGCCGGTACATGTCCTGCTTAATTAAGCGTTATCCATCGTGCACATGCTATAGTATTGATATGTTACTGTGTATATAAAGGCGCTCTGGTCCACTAGGAAAGTACGAATTATATTGTGATGGGGCGATTCTTCCAAGTCCCGTTTATAATAATATCTACTATTAATATTTACAGCATGGAAACTTAAAAGCACGTTCTTTCTTAATGTGTTATGGGTTTGCATATTGTATCGAAAATAGGTATAAACAGTATGACAATAATTAGACAAAAAATCTTCCAATATTTTGACAATTAGTTATCTGTCTTAATCAGTAACAAACAAATAAGTTATATATTTACATCTACTTCTGATACTTACTTTTTTTCACTGAAAAATTATAGAAACTTAAAAACACAACTTTTTGGAATATGTACCATTTTAGATGTTTTAAATATATATATATATATATATATATATATATATACGGAATTGTGACAAATGCTTAAATAACTGGCTACAGATTCGAGACACTTCTTTTGATGTACAGTGTTCAATCTTAAGTGTTTATAGTTGCGTATGTTTATAGTTAAATAGAATCGATGTTGGGCTAAATGATACTTAGTCATTTACCACATTGTCACTGTGACAACAGACCTATGTATCATATTAACAAAACCTTAAACAAATGCACGTAAACTATTAAGAAATATTGAAACGGTAAAGGCTTTAGGTTTCATGATCCTTAGCATATCAGATATAAAAGAGATACGCACTGAAACGTAAACAGCTGTGCAAATCATTTGAATCTATCATTCTGTACGATTTTTTACTACAAAAATTGCCGATAAATCTCTGTTAGCTGCAGATAGCACTTGAATGTCTGTACTGTACAGGTCCGTGCATATGCCACTGATTGTATAGCTTAGGATTTGATTCAATTCCAATGAAAAAAGATAGAAATCTGTATTTACGTCATTCCTAATCTAATGTTAATATATCTATATATCAATCATACGAATATAAATAACTTAAATAAGGAAAAACTCTCATGTTATTCAACTGTTAGGAAATCTGAAAAAAAAATAATGCGACTATTATGAAAAAAAATCTTGTCGAGCTTTTGATCAATTGTTTGCACCTGTTGCAAGATGCTCCTAATTATATATTTTAATTGGTCAAATTCCAACTTGCCCCAACACCTTGATTATTGTTTAAATTCCATTTGTTCCTCATATCGATTTCAGAGGCCTCCAGCCATGGATTCTGCTAAATAACAAATTCATGATTAAAAAATGATAAGGGCTAAAAAGTGCAAAATGATGATTTCAAGATTTGTATAATTTGATTTTCACAAACACAAACGGATATATTTCTCCATATCATCAGATTTGAAATGACGGACTTGTGTATTGCATCATAAAATGCTTATAAATGTTTACAGAAAAGCGAAGCAGAAAGAAAGCGAAAATAACGATTTTATAGATTTATCATTTTTCATTATTATTTCAATTATATCTACAGTGAATAAATATCGAAAATGTATGATATATAACTTTTATGTTCCAAAGTAAAGGTTCGTTTTGAATAATTATGCAGTTTATCATTGTACCAATTCGGGGTATACTGGAATCAGCCTGTTGGCCGGCGGCTGATTGGCTGGCGAATTTGTCCAAAAGTATGTGGCGCAAATTACTTTTTCATTTTTTCATTTTATTTATAAATGTGTTTTAATATTGCTCTTCGAATAATATATATTTAAAACAAGTTTGTTAACCGAACAACTTCCTATTTTTTTTCGAGATATATAGTGTAGCCTATTTTGTTTTGAGCATCCTATCTTTGTGTCAAAGTTTATTTGGGGAACTTACTTATTTTCAATGATAGTTCTATTTCTTTTAGCAGCGAGGAATCGAAGTCTCCGACATTGGCGCTAACACGACATCTGTTTCAGCAGTGCATGCGTTTTGCATTCTAATAGTTTCATTGTATTTACGAGCCTTTTATTATTGCATTTTCCTTTTGCGCTCTTCATATTTTACGTGTAGGGAGCAATATCGTTCTTAAGTTCAGGTTTGATGATATTTTTCATTAACCAACTTTTAACATTAGGCAATGGTGCCCAGAGTTTTCATCCCAAACATTCAAAACAAATGAAAAAAATCAAACCTTAAGAACGAAAATGCTAATTCAGCGTGACAATTCTATTTTTCTTTTTATAATTTTCTTATATGATTAATCAATGAAATGCGTCTGCGAAACTGGTGCCCCGCTGACATACGTTGGTCACAAACAAAAATGTGCTTGTACAGTTAAACATCGCTTTAAACGACTTTACGCTTAAGCATAAATAAATTAAATATGATAATAAATAAATAAATAAATGCGTCATTCACTATATGGTATTTTTGTTTATTTATTGTGGTTTGGGCAGTGATGTCCTTTTATGAAAGGTAAAATTCATTTAGATTAACATTCTTAGAAAAATAATAATTGCGTTCTATCTCCATATCGCTTTGACCGACGGATTGGTAATATCCATGTCATGATCTAAATCAAATAGCCGCTATTAAAGGTTTGATTTGGTATTCAGTGAATATTCCGTATTATCCTTAAATAAATTGTCAATATTCCTACAGTCTGGAGTTACGTAGCAAATAAGTCCAGATAATTTTGTACATGCAAACAAATAACACGTCGACTTTCGGTTAGAGTATAGTCCGAGCTCGTTATTGCTGTCGTATACATCTTAGAATAGATTGCTTCTAAAACTAGAAAACAAAAGCAACAAACAAGAAAAGCATCCCAAGGAACAAACAGCCGTTGTTTAGACATAAACCAATGCATAATTTAATGCAAATTTTCAATTCAATGTAAATAAAATAGTAATTTGGAAGCAATTCTCCGTGCACTACAAGTGTAAATAATATTATCGTGAAATGCAAAACACAGTATGGGTGATCAAGTCGTATTGTGAACTAGGAAGGGTGATATCTGAGACGAGATATAACAGACAGTCTGGCATTCTTACATACTATTTTCTCCCTACACATTCAGCACATGTTCTGGTTAATTTATCATTTGCGAATGCATTGATGTTCTCCGCCTCTATGGTACAGTAGTAAAGTGCGTATGAGACATATGAAGGTGGGGGTCAAGTATTTTTGCAAATTTCGACAAAAAGTTGTTTGTTTTTTATTATTATTATTTTGTTCTTTTTATTAAGGAATAAACAAAAAAATAGAGAGACATCTACCTCTGAAAATTATTTTTCATGGAGAAAATCAAAGAAACTTAAAATGCTTGTATTTATGTTGTTACGAAATGTGTCGATGGATGGTGATAAAAAATGTGAGAATATGTTGTAAGGATATGCAATTTTAATTTTCCCCTCGAAAAAGAGAAGTTGGGCTAAATAAGGCAAAACACCGAAAGTAGATTGGGCTTTTAATGGTGCGTTTTATTCCCTTTTGAATATTAAACATATAATGTTTAAGGAACCATGTATGACAACGGAGCAAATATATTCCGAACCAAAACAAACGTGTAATTAGGAAATCTGGAGGTTTGTTTAGGAATTAACAACGGATAAGGAGATTAGTCTGGTGGTAACATGTTGGCAAAGTGTCCATAGACCGGCTGATATTGAAGATAACGGATATGACGTTACGTCAACATGCATATAACCTCATATTAATGAATAAATATATATATATATCGAAAAACCAACCGATCCCAGGAGGCCGGGAGATAAGAACATCCCGACGTCATTAAAATTAGCTCCCTGCATGTATACAAATGCATATGGTAGTTATACCCCCCGCACAACGAAGTTGTAAGGGGGGTATACCAGATTCAGCTTGTCTGTCTGGCCGTCCGTCCGGCCGTCGGTTTCTTTGTCCGGGCCGTAACTCAAAAAGTATACAAGGCATCAAGATGAAACTTCATGTGTGGATAGATCTCATTGAGGGGGAGTGCAGTGACCAAGAACCATAACTCTCTGTCGCGTAATTTTGGAGTTATTGCCCTTTGTAAATTTTCATTCTTAATTTTTATCCAGGCTGTAACTCAAAAAGTATGAAAGGTATCAAGGTGAAACTTTATATATGGGTAGATCTCACTGAAAATGAGTGCAGTGACCAAAAACCACAACTCTCTGTTGCATAATTTTGGAGTTATACCCTTTGTTAATTACATACTTAAGTTTTGTCTGGATCATACCTAAAAACAGAAATCAGGATGAAACTACATATGCATATTGATCTCATTGAAAATGAGTGCAGTCACAAAAACTAATAACTCTCTGTTGTGTATTATTGGAGTTATTGCCCTTTGTAATTTTTTGTACTTAATTTTTGCCCAGGCTGTAACTCAAAAAGTATAAAAGGTATCAAGATGAAACTTCATTCATGGATAGATCTCAATGAGGGTAAGTGCAGTGACCAACCATAACTCTCTGTTACGTAATTTTGGAGTTATTGCCCTTTGTAAATTTTCATACTTAATTTTTATCTGGACCATAACTCAAAAAGTATAAAAAGGTATCAAGATTAAATTTCATATGTGGATATATGTCATAGAGGGAAAATGCAGTGACCATGTCTCTGACCTACATGTTACTTGTATTAAGATTCCTGTGACAAAGCGGCATGCGGGAGGTATTTGCGCCATGACAATGGCAGTTCTAGTTTTAGGACTTGTTGGTCCAGCGTCAGAAAAAAAATGGCTGATCACTGTATCATTTAAAGTTTCTATGGAGTGATATTGTAATGTGGCAGCACTATATCTGTCTCAATTAGACACAGTCTCCGACATTGCTAAAAAACTGTAAAGGGATATCAAGCCCAACAAACAAAAGAAAAAATATGGGACAAACCCATGCCAAATGAAGCAAGCGGGATATTGATGTTACATTTTGCAAAGTAAGCATATAGTATAAAAACACTTATTGTGTTAAAGATATAATGTGGATCCATGGCATCAATAAATAGGCCTTGCTATATACTGAATATGGTTTTAGCTTTACGACTTAAACATGCTTTGAAGCTCCATAGAATGTGCTTACTACGTAGGGCATTATAGACAGGGTACCATCCTCATATTCTAAAAATATGTAACTCCTTTTGTCAGGCATCTTGATTGCAATTTCGATTTTACTACCTTTACAGAATTTCAACCAATTTAAACATCTAAAAATATAAGTATTTGAAATTAATAATAACAATTATTAATGCTTACGAAAAATATAACTGTCTATACATTCGAAATAATTCTCCCGATAAATTTAGTAAAGCTTATTTTTTTAGTAAGCAACAATGGAATTAAATCGGTGGTGCGTGGCGCAGCCGGGTGACCGATTTAATGGAATTAATGCTTACTAAATAAACACTAACCTACTTAGTGGTTGAACTCATGTTTTGAAATTAAACGCAGTTTGCACATACTTATAGTATTGATTTTTCAAGACTCCGCCCTATCCACTGGTTCCCGGCGTGAAATCATATAACATGTTATGTCAAAGGTCAATGCGTCGCTCTAGCTGTGTATAGCTGTGTAGATCTACTCGAGAAGGCTGAAAAATGTGCATGGAACCGGACCCCGACTTTGATCTCTTTGGCAAAGAAATGGTGATTGAAATTTGATAAAGGATACTGTTTAGAAAGGTTTATATATCTGCACCTGTATATATGTTATTTTGTGTTTTGTACATCATTATATTTATCCGTTTTAGTAACCCATACTTTGTTTGTTAGTTTTTTTTCTTCTCTTCTCATTATTTATTTATATTTTTTCAATTTAAATTTATTTAATTTCTTCATTCATATTATTACACATCTCACCTCGTAAAATATATCAATTTTTTTATTCATTTATAACACCAGTACTATTATTCTTAAAAAATTAATCGGATATTTCCTTAATTGCTTTGTCTAGTAATTAGTTATATTTTGCCTATTCTATGTAAGCGTGTGTAGACATTGAAATTATACAAGTACTTTAAAGGAGATGACCGATACTAATGTTGTTAGAACTTGTGGTCAGACCCTTTTGCCTATTTTGTAAAATCTTCAATGTTGTATCATCATTATATACGGAAATGAAACATGTTCAAACTATACTAACGGGAAGGGTAGAGTTCTTTTGTTTGGTTAAATCAGATTACTGGTTCACTATGGTTGTATGTCGTTTTTTATGCGTCCCCATAAAAAAATCCCTGTAACACGTTACACATGCGTGTTATTGGTTAATACATAAAGCTCCGTCTCTCGACACACCTAGCCGCACATGCGCACTGAAGTTGATTGAAGCTGGTTTGAAAATGATGAGCTGATTTAACGGAATAGTGTTTAGTGACAAGTTTATGCCGATTAAATGAATTAAATGGAGACAAAAAAACAAGAGGGCCATGATGGCCCTTAATCGCTCACCTGAGAAATATTGCTTTCAATGGTTTATAATATGAACATACTTAAAGTGGGACCAATTTTGACACAGGGCCATGATTTGAAAAAAAAAACTTGATAGAGATGTACTAAACAATGCTACACACTAAATATCTTAACTCTTGATCTTGTGGTTTCTGAGAAGAAGATTTTCCTTTCTTCCTCTATATAAGCCTATGTAAAATTAAGTGACACCTGGGGCGGACCCAATTTGGACCCAAGGGCCATGATTTGAACAACTTTGGTAGAGATCCACTAGACAATGGTACAAGCCTTATATCTAAGCTCTAGGCCATGTGGTGTCTGATAAGAAGATTTTTCTAGTTTTTCCCTATATAAGCCTTTGTCAAATAAAATGAGCCCTGGGGCAGGGCAAATTTTGACCCTAGGGCCATGATTTGAACAATTTTTGTAAAGGTTTATAAGACAATGCTACATGCTGTAGAGGCCTTACAGTTTTGCAGGAGAAGATTTTCTAAGATTGCATTTTAAAATCTATTTTTAGCTCCTGTGACCTACTTTTTCAACCAATCATAATAATTTGTACAATTTTGTTAGAGGACATCATAAGGATGATTCCTGTGAAATTTTGTCAAAATCCCTTCAGCAGATTAGGAGGAATGTTGTTTAATGGAAATAGTTGACGCAAGACGCACGCACGCACGGACAGATGGACGGACGACAGACGCCGGACAAAAGGCAATCATAAAATCTCAGCATGAGCACATTGTGCTCAGTTGAGCTAATTATCTAAGCTCTAGGCCTTATGGATTCATAAAAGAAGATTTTTTAAGATTTTCCTATATAACTCTATGTAAAACAAGTAACCCCTGGTGCGGGGTCATTTATCACCATAGGGCTATGATTTGAACAATCTTGGTAATGAACCATTAGATGATGCTACATACCAAATATCTTAGCTCTAGGCCTTATTGTTTCATAGAAGAAGATTTTTAAAGTTTTTCACTATATAAACCTATGAAAAATAAAATGACCCCTGGGGCGGGGCCAATTTTGACCCCAGGGTCATGATCTGAACAACCTTTGTAGATGTTCATAAGACAATTCTACATACCAATTATTAAAGCTCTAGGCCTTACAGTTTTGCAGGAGAAGATTTTCTAAGATTGCATTTTAAAAATCTATTTTTAGCTCCTGTGACCTACTTATTCATCCAATCAAAATAATTTGAACAACTTTGATAGAGGTCATGATAAGGATAATTCCTGTGAAGTTTGGTCAAAATCCATCCAGTGGTTTAGGAGGAGAAGTCGTTTGAACGAAAAGTTGACGACGGACGCACGCACGGACGCACGGACGATGGACGACGGACAACGGGCGATCACAAAAGCTCACCTTGAGCACTTTGTGCTCAGGTGAGCTAAAAAGAAAAACGGAATGATCTCATTGGACAAAATACAACTTCAAACACTAAGAGTGTTTATAAATCTTTTCATGATTATGATTAAACAACGTCGACCCACTGGTCGTCCGTCCAGAAATTCATATAAAACAAGAGTAATTTGATTTAAACTTTATCTAATCTATTTTACATCGATTATTAAACAAGTTATCACAACTCATATTAATCACTCTCGATGACTCTGGTGGCGGCTATGTGGTCATTATTGTGGGAGGAAACCGGGGAGCCCGGAGAAAAACCACGTGTCTGTACGGTCGACCACTGTAGCCTCTCACGTGCGTGACCAGGAATCGAACCCGGGATGCTTTGGTGAGAAGCGAGGCGCGTAACAACTACGCTATCCAGGCACCCACAAGAGCAATTAAATTGGGTTACATGATAATAAGTCATCATATATTACCACTGTGTCACGGAGACAAATATCCAATATCATACGCAAAACCGTTAAGAAAACAAACAAGAGATACTGAATCAGGGAAAGGTTCCTAAACATATCAAAACTATAAAATGACAAGCATTAAAATGTAAATCAGCGATACAAAACATATTGATCTACATTTTCTTTTCTGGTTTCCTTACACAAAAACTGCTGTTAAATCTCTGTAAGCCGAAAGATAGCACTTGAATGTCTGGCAAACATAATTATAGAAAACAGTTCTAAGGGCACTCACTCCAGATAAAGTGTGTGTACTTTATGTGTCAGCACATAGAACGCTCGTCCTGAACAGACTCCGGTAGATGCCACTAATTGCATAGCTTAAGATATAAAGAAAAAAGGGTTTCCCCTTTCCAAACAAAGGCAATATTAATCGGTATTCGCATCACTTTTAGTATAATGTAAATCTAAATTTGTATTAATCACACGATTATAATTTATAATGGGGAGACATATTTTTTTGTCGTAGTTGTCTGTCTGTCCGTCTGTCTGTTACAATTTTTGTGAGGAACATAACCCTCAAAGTATCAAAGCTATTAACTTGAAACTTCACAGGTGGATAAATCTCAAAGAAGGAGAAATGTCATTTAAAAACCGTTACTCTGCGCATCATATTTTTGGAGTTATTGCCCTTTATTAAATTTCATACTTAATTTTTGCCCGGAGAAAAACTCACAAAATATCAAAGCTATTAACTTGAATCTTCACAGGTGGATAGATATCAAAGAGGAGAAGTGTCATTCACTAGAACCATAACTCTGCACATTATATGGTTTGAGTTATTGTGCTTTGTTCAATTTAATACTTGTTTTTAAAGCCTCACTCATGCACTATGAGACATTTAACCTTGAAACTTCATAGGTGGGTAGACCTTATGGACATGAATTGCAGTACACAAGAGCGTAATCCATTTTCAAGGTTTCTTTTTGGAGGCTTTCCGCTTTTAAATAAATTAACGTCCTTAAGATTACTCCCGTTACCAATGCTATTGAAGACAAAATTCATTTATGGAAAGAAATTAATGAAAAAAAGTATCATGCACAAGTTTCCTTACTTTGGCACCGTATTTTTGGAGTTATTCCCCCTTTTCACAATTTCTTAACCGCAAGATAACTCTTGTTCTACTCATGGTTTTGTAACAAAATTTCAACTATGGAAAGAAATTGTTGAAAGGAAGTCTCGCACACAAGGTCCATAACTCGGTGTGGAGCTTTATCAATATAATCATCCCTTCAACTTTAACTATTTGCATATGTCACTGTGTGCCTTAGTGTATATGTGTGTGTGGGAGGAATGGGGGTGGAAGAGACATTAGTTTTCTACAAAAACAAATCTCCAGTCAACTTTGAAAGTATTCAACTATTATACAGTGATATAGAACACATATCTTGTCGTGGTTTTGATCAATTGTTTGCACTTGTTGCAAGATATTCCTGGTAATCCTGATAATATATTTTAATAGGTCGATTTCCAACTTTCTCTACCATCTTGATTTATGTATAAGCGCAATTTGTTTCTCTTGTTATAATGGCTGGGAATGGCAAGAAAGTGCAGAGATAAATTAGTCTTATCATTACATCAAGGTTTTATTAAATCAAGGTTTCGTCACGATATTTTATGCTTGAGATCGGATTTTTTTCTCGGTTGTTGAAAGTGATAATACAAATTAACCACAAATTATTGAAAAACTAATTCCAGTACATATTCAAAACTGTTTTTTGGCACAGCTGTGTAATATATATTTCATGAAAATATGCCAAGGGTATGAACATTAGTACATGTCTTCATTCCCCAGTCATGGTTTCTTTTGAGTATGCCATTTATCATTATACACCTTTTATCATTATATCCTTTCGGTCGGTTGGTATATTTATTCGAAAGTTTGTGGCGGGAACTAAAGCAGAAAGTAATTATAATATTAATGTATAATATAATACAAGCAATAACTTAAAGAAACATGATAAATTTTATACACGGTAGTCAGGCACTTATTATTAATACAAAACCTGTATAATGACTTATTAAACCTGAACATGTTGCTAGTGTTTTCAGAGTATGGATGTTGAATACGTGTCGAACTGTTTGTTGTTATTATTCAATTTTATGATTCCTCTAATCCCACATAGAAAGCTGTAACATTTGCAAAATAACCCGTACCTAAACCAAGATTTTGAACAGTAACCTTAATTAAAGATTCCTTTCTTACACCCACGACTTGTGCAATTATAATTCAGAACAGGAAACTTAATTTTCTCACGATGTAATCTGCTTTTTAGGGCTTATTTGTTTTCAGTGGATGCGAAATTCGTATTCTTCTGTTTATTTAGACGAAAACGATATGCAATATTTTTATTTCTTCTTTTTGCTTTAGCTTTTACTACCCATAAATACTAGATACCACCAGACGACAAAGCAAAACAGTCTGCATTTCTGCTGGCATTAAGCGAAAGTTAATACCTGTAATAACTGTACTGATATAATTATTTCCTGCCTCGAATACTCAAAACTACCTATATTTATTTTTTGCTGTATGGTATGCGGTAGATATGCATGATAAAAACATCCCTATCATGTCTGTTACATATAAAGATGGATAATTTTAATGTAACATTAACAATCGTTCACCAGGTTTAAACAATTTGTTTTACTCATGGGAACTCTGTGAATGAATTGCTGTTATCGCTTACTTAATATCAATCACAGTTGTGGGTTCGAGTCCCAATCCAGTTGTTGGGATTTGTAAAAAAAAAAAATCAATATGACCCCATATAAATGCGTCATAAATTATATGGTGTCATTGTTCATTTGTGTTGAATAAGGTATGGGTGTCACGTTCCGGTTGGTGGAAACTCATTTTAATTCATATTTTAAGTAATGTGATAATTGGTCTCACTCCCCATATCACTGTTGAGTGACAAAATGGCCATGACCGAGTCACAATCTACATCAAATTACTGATATTTTAATTTGATATTCCATGAATATTTCGAATCATCTTTTTATCAAATATTCTTACATTTTGGCGTTATCAACATGGGTAGCACTCGCGTACAATACGTTTGTTTTATTATTCGGAGACTTCCGGTAAGAGTAAAGTCGTGGTACTACACTAAATGACTGCATTGTTATCGTATAGAACTAAGAATATATATTTCTCAAAAGAAGAAAACATAGACAAGAACAAACAATTATTGTTTAAAACATAAACACATGCCTAAATTAATGCAATATTTTAATTTTATGGTTATTTAATGGTTAGTTTGAAGCTGCGTGTGTGAAAAATAGCGCTTTTCTGTGCGATGACCGAGTTTAGTGATCACGAATAGAAAATGTCACCAAAATTAGCAAAATTCTTTTTTCTGTTTCTACCGAACAGCCGTGAACGAGCTGATTTAATACGAATATGTACGTTTTCTGAAATTCATACAACAGGAGCAATTAAATGAGGTTACAAAATCATAAGTCATCAACTATGACCAGTGTGTCACGGAGACCCCGAACTTAAATATCAAAAGCAAAACTGTAAAAAAAGGACTCGTATACTAACAAGAGGTCTCGAGTCCTCGTTAGCCTCATTTTTTTCTGTTCCAAATATATAAAAGAAAACGCATAAAATGTAAATAAGCAATGGAAACAATAAAAAATAAAAAAAGTTTGGACACTCAATCAAACAAAAATGGGCTTAGTTTATCAGTTAACATATAAAACATTAATTACACGAACAAAAATAACCATGAAGGCAATGTCATTCATCTACATGTATTATGTACTTTAAGAAAGAGTATGAGGCTGATATAGAAAGTATATCTAGCCGAACATTTAACCAATTTTTTGTCCCCGTTTCAAGAGGCTATTGGTGATATATTTTAATAAGTTGATTCTAACTAAATCCTACACTCTGATTTATGTTTAAGTGCTTTTTTACTCTATTGTTTCGTTTCACAGGCCTTATGCTTTACAAATGCCATTTTGAGAAGAAAACAACTGTGCATATTTTCACCCCCTTAAGCATTGAAGTTAAAAAAAAATGTTTCTAGTCAAATGTAAGTTGGTTGTGTTATCATGGCTAAGAGCTAGGATTTGTATAGTTTGATTTGCATCACTCGTTTTTTCTTAATTCTATCGGTATTCCCCGGAATGGTCGAACTATGATCGGGTTAAGCGCCATACTGATTTCATAGAGATGCAGCACCTTATCTGTCCCTAGCAGACATAAGTAAAATAATGTCGATAGTACGTTAAACCAAATCCATCAAATTTGGCAAATCTGTACATAATATTCCATTATGATATCCATACAATTAAGGAAATAAGTTACAGATAAATGGTTAAAAGATAATGTAATTTCACATGATCGCATTCACGTTTAATTACGTTTTTTTGTGTGTGTTTTTTTTATATATATGTAATTACAAGAATCGATTTCTGAACATTGTGAATGTTAATCAATCAGTTTTGTCAAATTGAAGTTTGCAAATATTTACATGTACAAATCTTTTTGTACAAATTAGTTTAAGAGCTCTATTTGTCACTGACAACAATTTTTCCTAGGATCAGGGCAAGTCCTGGTATATAATACTTTCAATCTAAAATGTTGTTTTTCTGATTCTTAATACATGCTGAAGAGTTCCAGAACCTGTGTTGAAAGACACAGGTAATATCTTCTTGATATATACCCACCTTTACATGATAAATGGTGAAAAATTTGTCGGATTTTCGTGCATCATCTAAGTCAGTTTCTAAATACCTTATGATGACTGCACCTTTTTTTATCTAAGGATTGATGAGATGGAATCGGGGAAACATAGATGTTTATGCACATTCCATGTGGCTGAAAGATAAAACTTCGTTTAATATCGCCGAAGTATGTTAAAAGAAACTGAAAATATTTGCAATGAATATTGAAGGGTCACCAATATGACATGAAACTGGAAAATAAACGTGTATTACCTGGTATCTCCATTACGTATGGTAAAACACACTAGGTTACTAGCAGATTGAATAAAGATTAATGATAGCGCAGACGATTGTGCTAAAGTCATAATCGTAAATGATTTACAGATAAACTGCATATTTATCATTTCTGTTGAGTATTCTATTAATTATATTTGGATACAACAAAAATAACACAACAAAGTCAAGTGCAATCATAAAACACAAGAATATGTTTTTCTTATAACGTCATCTGCAACGCCTTACATTTTTGACATGAATCTACCTTGACTGTATTTGTAATAATGGTATGGCATCTTACATCATATGGCATAAAAATAATAGAATCACTGCATATATAAAAAATACTACTCCCGGCTATTTCAGCACTATGCTTAAGAGATCTACATCTTAAAGACCTTACATTACATGTGTTTTTCCTAAATATATATCCGGCCATCTAATATTTATTTACTCGACAGGACGTCTATTTGCAGCACATTTGATGTTTTCGATCATATTTAGGGTGCTTACATGCGTGTTAGGACTTCTGTTCCAAACATATATTACAGTTTTTGCGAACCAAAAACGAAATTCTGGTTTGAATGTGGTGTTTAAGAAACAACTCTCATTTTCTCAGTTCACAATAGATAAATCATATTTATGTAGATTTTTGTTTGTTTATTCCGTTTCGTCACATTTGAATTGACATACAAGTGCATAAAATAAATTTTGTCTTTGCAGAAAACTCAACTTCTCAGAAAAGCGTAAGCAGCTTATTGTAGCAAGGCATATGTTCCATCATTATGGCTATTACACTTATTTTAATTTCGAATAAAGATTTTTTTTTTCATTTTTAGAAGAAAATTGTTACATTCCTTATTTGCTACTTTTCGAGTATTATCTCGTGTTTAAATCAATCAACTGTCTTTATTCAGTCGTATGAGCCACGCAAGGATGGTAATGCCTACGTTTCACGAGAAAATCGTGCATTTGCATTTGCGAAACCGCATGTTGAATGATGAGTATAAAAATAAAGAAATATATAAGTCCGAAAAATAGAATGTGATAACTATTTAAAGCTTTTTTCAAACTTAATTCACATACTAATAAATAAAATAGCAACGAGAGTCTTTATGTTCTGGTATATCATTTTCAGATAAAATATTCATCATTTATGTAAAAAAAATGTACCTGTCTTTTTTAACACATTTATTTTTCTTTCTTTTTAAACTTTGCAAATAAATAAAATCAGTTTTGAAAGAAATAAATAGAAATTATTTTTTTAAAAAGTCTTGAAGCTAATAAGGACAAATTTGATGCCTATGATCAGAGAATCATCACTGACAGACATGTAGTGTAAGAACATTCGGGCGAAGTTAAAATTCAATTTCAATTTTAGAGCTCAAGTATTTGTTTAAACAGAAGAAGGTCTTTAATTTAAAAGTTGCTTAAAAATTCAAAGTAAGATCCTATTTTAAAGTGCTTGTGCTATCTTAACATTCCTCTTTATCGAGTTGCCGACGATGCATTAATTTATTTGCAAATACTTGTCATGTAATGGAAAGCAGGGTTAGCACAGGGCTATTAAAATGTGTTTTCATAACCTAATCGTTTTTGAATACATGATAGTTTTTCGAAATACCAACTACACAATTATTTATTTGAATGCGCATGGCCATGTTAACATACAAGTCTTTATCAAAGCAGATCTTCAATGAGGTATAAAGATTAGCACTGATGATCTCATCCACAAAGATAACGGCAATGTTCTAGACAAATTCCCCGAGGCTTGGCAGACTTACACATTTAAGAATACCGTGTTTTGCTTGATAAATCATTATCGACGTTTCCCAAAGTAAAGTCCTTATTTTTGTAATCAAAATTTACAAACTGTTATATATAATAATACCATGATAATACGATATATACTATCTTCTGCATACTGTGATTTCATTATAATTATACAACGTATATTATCGTGTGAAATATAAATAAATGTAATTGATTGATCGGATTTTGATATTTTTCTCAAGTACACATTCATTTAGTTTAATTCTAGCCAACCTCACATGGTGAATTGTGGTAAATCAGAAATGGCTCCGTCCCGCTTAAAAACAGAATACATTTAATTTCCCATTATGGAATAACAGGTGTATCATCGCCCCTGCAACAACTCTGGTTTTATCTCCATTAGTATCATAAATTATTATTATCGTCAATATCCTTATCAGATAAAAATTATAGTATTCATTTTAAGAAAAAAATACAAGAGAAAAAATCAAAAGCAAATTACAAGAGCTTTATTTTGTGGAACACCAGGCAGCTAATTTACATTCTATAAAACATTATGTTCTTAGCGACAATACTCGTAATCATTTTCTGTACAAAAATTGCAGGCATATGCAGAAAATCTGCCAGTAAATAAAATTGTGTTGGTTATCAGGGGGGTAAAACACAGATACAATTCTCGTTTTGATTCACCGTGTCCCACATTGAATTCATACTTGTACATATTCATTTAGTATTGATTTATCTTGATGTGCATTTATGTGCAATAAAATGTACAAGTATGAATTCAATGTGGGACACGGTGAATAAACGAAATTTTCTGTAATTGTATTTACTGGCAGATTTTCTGCATATGTCTGCAATTATTTAACATGGAACGCAAACATATCGCTTGTTTATATGCCAGCTGTTGATAATTTTGCTAATAGGCCAATACATTACGCCTACCATTCTTCCGGAAATGTAAACGAAATCAAATTTAATGTTTCATAGTATCGTGTGTGACATTTTATACGCCCTCCCCACGTGTTGTACATAAAGTGCATGGGCGTTATAGTAATTAAATGGATTTCTCATGAACTAAAAGTCGAAACGTAATTGGCACACTACTCAAGCGCAGCATCATTTGACAGTATCTGATAATCATTTTGTCTGCATTATCTTGAATACACAGTAGATGTTTTTTTATCCCTTGGATAAATTAAACTAGGCTTAATGTAAAACAGATACCTCAGAAACGGTAATGCGAACACGCATCGACATTTTGGTACATAAACCTATACATAATGCTTATCTTCTAATTAATTCAAGAAATGACATATTAGATCATATATGTTTTTCTCGTAAATGTCATTACGCTGGATCCAAAAAATCATATTGAAATCGCGTCTACATTGCCATACTTGCTTTGACCCATTTAAATTAAAATTTGAGATCGCTTTGTATTTTACAAACATATATATGACATTCTATTAAAATGTTAAATATCATGATTAAATTATAAGTAGCTGGAATTTTAAACATTCAAATATTTATTTATTTCCTGTTTAAAATAGGTATATGTCATTTTCTAGCAGAGTTTGTGAACATTGACAGCGTTCCCGAAATAAAAAAAAAACATATGATTAAGCATAACGGTAGCAAACTACAGTATATATAGATCTTTGCTGAAGGGAGGTTTTGTCTTTGTATATTCAGTATGCATATTCATAAATCAAAGTTTTACAGTCTGAGATTCCACATACATCTCTCTACATCATATGTCATGCAATACTGTATGTTGAAAATATATTCAAGCAAATATTGAATGCATAACATATAGATACAAGTCAACTGAAATGGATTAGTTGCGTAAAGGGCGTCTTAATGTTCCTAGAGTTGTCTACACGTATATGAAAATATGAGGATGTGTTCAACGTCGCCGTAAGTTTTATTATTTTAGTAACGTAGAGAAAAGACGGATTTAAAGGCCTCAATATGTTAATCCGCGTGGTGACCTTTGTCTGATAGCAATATATATATAACTTAACCGTAACCATTGCTATATTCTTGTTTGGCATGAACATATATTTGTAAAGGATGTTTTTCAATTTCCGAATATTTTAGCACGTTTGCGAATGTTGTACAACATAGAAAAAAGGCTTTAAGCTTTCATTGTCGTATTGCATTCTTTTTCAACCTTGATCTACAAGTAAAACGTTGTTAAGTCGTAAAGAAATAAAATGATACAAGTACATTATCTAGCTAATTGAAACAAGCAAAATCAATAAATTGATAAATAAAAACTGTTGCGTCATTGAACGATTTCGATACATTGTTCCAAATGCTGTGAATGTTTGATACTTGAGAGCGCTTTCGAAATAAATATCATTTGTCAATGATGAAGTGAATGTAATTTCATTTTTGAGAATATAGGGTATTATAAGACGGGAAATAATATAAAGCAACAAGTAATGGGTCTTGGTCACTGCACGTCACCTAACAACAGGTGTTATACCCCGGACAAGAATTCATTATGAAATAAAAAGGAAATAATTAAAAAATTGTACCAGGTGGAGTTATGGTTCTTGATCACTGCACTTCCACTCACTGACCTCAACCGTATACAAATTTTCAAATGCATATCACATGTGTTATGGGCCGGTCAAGAAACTGTATACGTGGACGCAGGCTCCGACACAGACACAGACGCCGACGAATGGGTGACCGCAATAGCTCGGACTTTTCTATGAATATCGGGGGCCTCCGTGGCCGAGAGGGTAAACACGCTGACTTTAGCACTCACTTAGCCTTCATCGTGTGGGTTCGAATCCCGGCAGGGTCATTCGGATTTTCATGTGAGGATGCCTTCCAGCTGGCTTGCGGTAGGTCGGTTATTCTACCCGGATGCCTCCGTGCATTCACGGTCTTCCTCCACCTGTAATTAGCTGGGCGTCGCTATATGACTGAAAAACTTTCGAAGCTACGGTAAACTCAAATAGTCAAGTCTATGAATAGTCGACCTAAATGCACAATGACTTTTAATATATTTTCCAAACGTTTCCATAACTTATTCTGTAAAAATGTTGTTGATATATGCGATATCGCAAAGATTTGTACAATGTGTCCAATAATATAGCGCAAACAACTGAACGATGTGGTGTTCCTAGAACACGATATTTCTTGCAGAGATAGTTGTCTGATTTGATTCAGTGATCTACATGTACCGAATATCGTTACAAATCTATCATGTATAACATTTGTTGTTAGTCGTTGCGTTGTCATTAAAGATCTTTAAAAATGTCATAGCGTTATTATTTCTTATCATTTTATTGAACGCTAGTTTGAATGTGATTCTATTACGTCATACTA
>CM037777.1:70178391-70222960 GCA_021229015.1 Solen grandis
ATTGTAATGTCCAACTTTACAAATATATTATAATATAGGTATATCAATGTATTGTTATATATGTAATATAAATTTATATCTCTGAATTGTAATATGGTATTGTCATATAAACATCTCTTTATTTGATTGTTCCTACTGCTTTAGTTTCATAAATGTACGTTTTAAATGCTCCTTCCATTCACATTAACTGTCATGTGTTCATTTATTGTAAAATCATAATATATCTTTATATTACAATATTTAAACCTAGTAATCTATTTATCATTCATTATATTTTTTCTATGGGATTTGTTTCACCAACACGTTGAATCTAGAGTTTTGCCTTGTTCACGTGAATGTACTTCCACAACAAACAAAATTCTTTTTTAAACTTCTATAAAACATTTCGTATACACCGACACCAGAATCACATAATTTGGTCGTTTGGGCTGATTTTCAGCCCATTATGCTTAAGTCATATAGTAATTAAACATATCTTAGATTTCGTACGAACATATTTGATCTTAATCGTAAGTCTACATAGTGGCTACTTTTGTCTTACTTTCACAATAAAACATGAAGAAAGATGACTCAATATATTACATTATACACAAACACAACACTAATTGCAATATAAAAGTAGCTCACTGGATTTACCACTTTATTGTAATATAACAGTTGCTCACTGGATTGTAATATACATGTGTATCGCTGTGCTGTTATATACAAGTATAACATTGTATTGTTATATACAGGTTTACCACTTTATTGTAATATAAAAGTAGCTCACTGGATTGTAATATATATGTGTATCGCTGTGCTGTAATATACAAGTATAACACTGTACTGTTATATACAATTTTACCACTTTATTGTAATATAAAAGTAGCTGTATAACAGTGAAATGTAATATGTAGCTTTATAACTATATTAAAGTATTCGAGTATGTACCTTTACTGTAATATACTATTATATAATGGTATTGTAACAAACAGGTGAATCACTGTATTTTTATATACAGGTATATCACTGCATTGTAATATATATATTATGTATTTTAATATACAAATTTAATACCGCATGGTAATATACAGATGTATCGCTGTATTGTAATTGTAATATACAAGTATAGCAGTGTTGTGTTTCAGCCTTATAACTCTATTTTAATGTATAGGTGTATAAATGTTTTGTATATAAGTGTTTTTAAGTGTTTTGTTATCTACAGTTGTATCAATGTATTGTAATATACAGGTTTATCGATGTATTGTAATATACAAGTTTTTACACTTTTTGTAATATATAGGTATATCACATATTTGTATTATACAGGTATAACACTGTATTGTAATATACACGTTAATCGCTGTATTGTAGCATACACGTATAACAATGTATTGGGATATTTAGGTAAATCGCTGTATTGTACTTTATAGGTATATATTGTCATATACTTCTCTGTATTAAATTGTTATAGTATATTTTTACCACCCCATGTGCTCTAGAGTTTCCTAATTGTATTTTTAAATGCCCATTCCTTTCTTTTCAACTGCCACATGTTCATTCACTGTAAAATCCTAAACATATCTTTATGTTTAAAATGAAGTCTGTCATTTTTTGTGACCCCCTTACGTTTTCTATGTATATTGAAACCTTTAATAAATAGATTTTGCTTGAATACATAGGTTGTAATTTTGTACAAAATATGCTACTCACGGCTTCTAAGCACAGTATGCATAGTCTAATACTCAAGTAATATATGATATAACAAACCATTTATAATATAGTGAAGTTTCAATTTTTTGTACATCTTAAACATTCTGAAAACTCTTGAGCTTGACAATACTTTAAATGTAAAAATCCATAATATAACGTAACTAGCAAGATGGCATACAGAAGGACTCTATTACATATTTTTTAATCAACGTGAATGTTGTTTGATTATAATAGACAGCAGATGTATTTGTGAAATAAAACAGTTATTTCAAAGTTACAAACACATCTGGAGTAGATCATGATACATTGCGGACATGGAAATATAGGATAATGAATGTTGCACCATAAAAAGTGATATGAATGAACTGTTGTTGAACTGGATGCCTGCTGTGAAGCAGTGGTGGGTGGGGTAATGATGGCATGGGGGTCTGGAACTGGTAGTGGCACTGCTGTTTATACAGATGGGCTCATGTTAATGACGTTTTCAGTTTGTGGATAGCTAGTCAGGGTAAAAGTCCTAGACTCCACTATCAGAATTTCAGGCATTTGATTTTTTACCTGAGTCTACTAAAAACGATTCAGCATACTGCAGGGCTGTTATTGAAATGTGAATTTGTGTGTAATTATTCTTAGAATTAAAGGATTACATGTTTGTAATGAATGCTATTTATTAAACTAAAGTTAAAAAAATTACCTCTCTTTATTATGCAAGTTAGTCTTCAATAAATACACTATCCGCTAAGACACACTATTAACAGTGATGACACAAGGTATGCATAATACGAACAAGTAATAATCTGAGTTTACGTCCCAAAATTATCAGCGAGTTTCTTTGAAAATCACATGTGACTAAATAAGGAAACCTACTGGAACTTATCTTGATAATCTGATTAATGTGCAAACTTTCTTTTGCATAGTACCATTCAAAGTCCATCACCATGTGTGATTTATATATTACCCCGCCACATCATAGTTGCTGAGATAAGTTTGGTGACACGATTGCTAATTCCATACATCCATTCAATTACCATGGCTTAGACTTCCTCTAAGACCTATTGCTGGATAACCAGACAATGATAACCCCCATGCACATATCATCTACATATATTTTGAATTAATATACCAAACCATCATCTCCGAATGACTGAAATACTGTCGGTGGGACATTAAATCCAATAAACAAACAAACAAACAAACCAAGCCAGTTACAATAATAGAATTATCACTGAATTTGATGAATACCCCCGCCATGAAGTAATTTCATAAAACAAAAGCTGTAAAGGATTTTTAAAGTCTAATCAGGGACCATCATTATTTTTTTAAATGATGCACACACATTTACATATCATTTTTAATGCATATGCAAAATTTGAGCTGAATCGATGAAGTAATGCAGTAGTTCGCATCACAAGATCAATTCAGGGGCCATACATCTGCCATTCTTTGGATGATGTGCATATAAATTATGTCACGCACACCTGCAAGTCATAATTAATGCATATGCAAATTTTGAGCTTAATCAGTGAAGTAATGTAGATGTGGATCGCATCACAATATTTCTTAAGTCAAATCATGAGCCATAACTAATAACCAATTATAAATGCATATGCAAAATATTGTATTAATTTGTAAAGTAATGCAGAAATAGTTTACGTCACAAGATTTTTGCCATGGATGGAATGTCCAACAAGGGGCATATTCTGTAATTCTTTGAAAGGTGCGCATGAAAATAATGTCACACACATGTACACGTCATCAGAAATCCATATGCAAAATTTGAGCTAAATAGATGAAATACCCTTATGTAGAAGTTGTTCGTGTCACAAGATTTTATTTTGCCACTAACGGACGGACATTCTGACAAATGACAAACCAACAGACTGACTCCTATATACCCCATCTCAAGCCTTATTTGCGGGATTATAATTACCCAGATGATGTCCATACTAACTGGATATTCAACTTTACCTACCTGCCAATTCTTTTTCATATGCCTTGTCCCCAGCCTCTTGTATCTGCTGCACCTTGCTGTCCCCAGCCTCTTGTATCTGCTGCACTTTGCTGTCCCCAGCCTCTTGTATCTGCTGCACTTTGCTGTGCCCAGCCACGTCAATGGCAGCAATGTTGTCTGTTGTCCGTTCATCCATCCTCAACAGACCTTCGTCCACCAAGCGCTGTACCTCTAGCTTAGCAGCTGCAATGTCTGCATCTGTTACGATGTATAAATCAGTTTTCACCTGAAATAAAATAACAGCTATCACAGACATAGCAGGAGAGGGGTATGTTTTGTATTAACTGATTGAGTTTAATAAATCATATACACAAACACTGAGAGCATTTTTCACCTAAATAGTAGCACCGCTGAGGCGGGGCAATATACGCCCAAAGGCAAATTCAGATATGAGGGTATAATAGTACAAAATACTGTTTTTATATGAGGAAGCAGTTTTATCATTGATGATGAAATTTTGGAAATGTGCAGAAAAAATATTCAGATTTGATTTTAATAATAACTTATTCTATTATAAGTAAAGAAAGATAAATAAATTTATCAATTAACTCTTTCATAAATCTGTTGATTGAAACCACAGATAATAATCGAATTCGACCTGTATTTTGATATTGTAAACATGTTATTTCATATCAAACATGAATTCAATATATAAAGTCCTTCAAAGATTATTGCGCGAAATTTTCATATAAAATTTGCGTATACCTATAAAGAGCAAATACGACCCAAGAAATTACTCGTAACGTAAGAATCAGTGGATTGTAACCAATATCAAACTTGGCCTGTATTTTGATATTATATACTTGCATAGAGAACATGAATTAAATAATGAAATCTTTCAAAAGTTTTTGCCCGGAAACGAAATGTCTACGGGCAGACAGACGGCCGCACAGACGAAAGAAAAGACGGACGGGCAGCGCCATACCATAATAATTCCTGTCACACAATGTGCGTATAAATACACACCTGGAAATAATCTTGTATTCTGAAAATGCAAATTAGCTATACATATACCTTAATCATTTGTCTACCATTTTGGAAGTTGCAGCCAATTTTCAAACTTTTCACCTCAAAATTATGGGATGAACACTTAGACTACCAGTACTTGGCATACCTTATGAAGGAATCAAGACCCTTAAGCAAATCAGAATTTAGGTAGATGTATTACCTGTTCGAGATTAGCAACCGCTTGCTGTGCAGTCTGGTCAGACTTTGGAGCTGTGCACTTCAGGACATCTACCATGATCTGAATAAAATTGTCCCGATCTACATTTGACAGCTCTTGGCTGGGGGAATGGAGGATGGTGTTCCGAGCCTTTCGGCACTGTAACATTATACGGTATACTACATGTAAATGCACAAATTGTTATGGCACAATAAATAAAAAACACAATCTTTAGCTATCGTTTGTGATACTAAAGAACAGCTCTATGTTTAACCAGAATATCATTAACTGCCCTTGAACAATGAAAAGGAAACGCTTGCTCAATAAGGCACAACTCAATTAAATCAAAACAAGAATCCGACGGAAACAGGTGATGCTCCCTGGATGTTTGTTTGTCACAAAAACAATAGTTGTCACTATTTGATGGATTTGAAGAATGAACATTTCTTGTCAAAGTTGAGTAAAAAAAAGAGGGACATGAAGGCCATGGATTCGTTCACCTGAGAACAAGGTGGGAGGAAAAGACACAGTAAATATCTTATGATATTATGGAAAATGAGTTCTGCCCCCTGTCAGCCATATCTTTTAGACGGATCCAAATAATTTAATCAGTTTTGATAGAGAGTGACCGAAGGAACATCAGTGCTAAAAAAATTTAAAATCCAATTTATACTTTTGTATATGTTTTAAAATTTGTACTGTATACATATAAGGAAAACAGGATCTACTCTCTGGCGGCCATGTTTTTCAACGGATCCAATTAATTTTTACATTCTATGTAACGAGACACCCAAGAAACATCTGTGTCAAAATGCTTTGAAATCCAATTAGTACTTTGAAACAATATTTTGTTTTTAAATTCGTACTATATACATATAAGAAATACGGGATCTGTCACCTGTCGGCCATGCTTTTTGACCGATCCAAGCATTTTTTTACAATCTTGGTAGAGAGTGACCAAAGAAACATCTGTGCCAAAAAAACCTTTGAAATCCAGTCAATACTTTTGGGCAAGATTTTTAAATTTGCACTATAAACATATAAAGAAATTGGGCTCCGCCCCTGGCGGTCATATTTTTCAACGTATCCAATATGATTACAATCTTTGTTGAGAATGACCAAAGAAACACCTGTGCAAAAATATTTTTAAACCCAGTCAGTATTTTTGGGGGAAAAGAATTTTGAAATCTTCCCATTTTTCCCCATTTTAGTTGCCATGGCAACCAGATATTGGCCTGGAATTTAATTCTTTGAACAACTGTGGAGAAGGCAACGCAATGAACATTCCCGTAAAATAAATAATATATATATAACTGAACAAACGATAGGCTTTCTGCTCTGCAAACCATATCAAACCTGATCAGATTCATTTACCTACCCTGACAGACATCATCTGTGAAAAAAAGAAGAAAATCCGCGAAAAAATGATAGATGTTGAGCACAAACAAATATTGATAGCAGATTAAATCTGTGACGTCAATTGACGTCATATGAAAATAGAAGTCATTGCATTAAAGGGGACTACGGAGTTCTGCTTCTTGTTATGATTTCATGATGCTGGCTCTTCAAAAATCTCAAAACGTCCCACAAGGGAATGAACTATCAATAGTACTTTTTACATGTAAACTATGTATACATTGTTCCGTTCCTACCTAATAATTACTTCTTTTCTTTTTCATAGATTTTTCTTGCTGAATTAAAGGGAGCATTGAGCATTTGAAAAAAATACAACAGCACATGATACCTATAATGTTTGTTTGTTTGTTGGGTTTAACGTCCCACCGACAGTATTACAGTCATTTGGAGACGATGTCTAGTTGAGACAGATATAGTGCTGCCACACTGCAGTATCACGCCGTAGACATGTGGCATGATACCACACCCAGTCACATTATCTTGACACCGAGCAAACTAGTCCTGCAACTATCCTTATATGCCGAACGCCAAGTAAGGGAGCTATACCAGTACCATTTTTTACGACTTTGGTATGTCGCGGCCGGGGATCGAACCCACGACCTCCCGCTCCCGAGGCGGACGCTCTAACCACTCGGCCACCAGGACGGTTAAAACCTATAATGAAACAGAAATAAAAGATGGAACAATGTGTGGGACCAACTGCATAGGCACAAGGAAAACAAATTTTTTACAGAAATTCTTATTTTCTATGTAACTTTCTTATATAATTTCATTTTCATATTCTTAGGTAAGTAAGGTCTTTAAATTTCCAACATTCCATTCGCTTTATGTTTCTACCTATTACAGCTTTTGAGATATAGACAGTTAAACCTTAAGAAAAAACGGCAAAGAGAGGTTCATATTAATTACTACTTCTCGGCTGACAATTTTGTAATTAATGATCTTATTACCATTGGAACAGCACTGCATCAGGCTATAAATAATGTTATTTTCAAAAACTATTAGTTTGTTAGAAAAAATAAATGATTGTGACCAAATGTAGATCGAGGTGCATGAAAGAATGGTTTTAATAAATCCTAATTTATTATGTAACTTACTTGTTTGATGTCCGATTTTAAAAAGCTAGGTATTGTTATAAAGGTCTTCAAATCACCCACATTTTACACACTTTATATATATATATATATGAATGTAACGTTAAGCACTAAATATATATAAACGGTAAAACCTCATGAAAACGGCAACAATCAGCAAAAATATGTTCATTTCGTTTTGTTTTCTCCCCATAACTTTTCATTTTTTCTGTCATAACTCAACTGTTTCAACACCGATCTTCAAAACCGAAATATTATACCCATTGTGTCTCGATAGAATATTTATCATTTTTGAGATACTTAAGACTGAAGAAAAATCCGATAACTGGCATATAACCTTGACCTTTGCAATTTTTAACCTTGACATCATGCGACGTCACAAAGAAGACAAATATTATAGTGTTCAAAATCGCCAAAGTAACTGTGCATACTGTTCAAATTGCATGCTGCTGAGTTATCAGCAACCTGGCCGAAGAAAAAAAAAAGAATAACATTTGATAATGACCATCGATTTTCTGGAACGGAAGTGTCTTAGGACAATGAGATAATATGCTGAACCATCAGTGAACATTTTTATGCTTAACACTTGCTTTTAACATCATGACGTCATTTGATGTCACACAAAGTCAGCCTGTACTTTATATAAAATAGACCTCAAGGCGTACATGCTGTCCGAATTTTAGGTTTGTAGCATATCTTGAAGCTTCACAACACATAAATACATTTTAAGGTCCTTGCTTCGAAACTTGTTTTTGCCAAAGAACCTTGGCTTTATCGAATTTCGGTAAGCGGAAGACTCAACAGGACTTTTTACTGGAGGCAGAAAGCCCTATAATGAAGAGCTACAATTCTACCCCACTACACTTCTCCTTAATGATATGGCTCCACTAATGAAGTTTCATATTGATATTTTTAATACTTAATGAAAAATTCTCTGGACATAACAACAACAACAAACACAAGCGAATCGGTGGTACCGATGGATGCTCCCCAAATAAACGATAGTTCCAAAAGGGCTATTATAGGGTAACTCCTAAATCATAAAATACAGATTTATTGTTTTTGTACAGTGCACTAAATACAAAACATATTCGATATTATGGATTTTTGCAAAGCATTCATAGGTGTTTGTAACCTCACCTTGATGTATAACCTTAATTTGACTTAATTTTTTCTCCAAAGTTACAAGCGGAACACAAATCTGACTTTTTTTTAAAGTGTAAGAACACTTCTGATGAGCACATGTGACCTTGAACACTTGAGGAACCAACTCATTTTTGTTGGTGACGAGTCATGGTTGTTTAATAATCACGTATGTCAAATCATTCCAAAATTCCACCATGTAAAAGAAAACAAGAGGGCCAAGATGGCCCTGTGTCGCTCACCTGATTAAGATGGCTGTGTTAGGCAAAATGACAAAAAATCTGGCATCTAAAGTGTTTTTCTAACATTTTACTAAGTGGCCTACATTTTGATCCTACCTGAATTTACCTGGTGACCTAGATTTTGACCCCACATGACCCATTTTCAAACCCATCCAAGATATCATATAGACAAATATCCTGACCAAGTTTCAGGAAGATTGGGCAAAAATGGGGCCTCTAGAGTGTTCACAAGGTTTTTCTAAGATTTGACCTGGTGACCTAGATTTTGACCCCACATAACCCATTTTCGAACTCATCTGAGATATCATGTAGACAAACATCCTGACCAAGTTTTATGAAGATTGGGCCAAAACTATGGCCTCTAGAGTGTTCACAAGGTTTTTCTAAGATTTGACCTAGTGACCTAGAGGGCAAACAAAGTGAAATCTGGCTTTTTTCAATTTTAAAAGGGGCGTAACTCCTGACCTAAGGGTCCAATTTCAGCCATAATCCAACTTAGCCAAAATTTGATGGTTATAAACATTGTTATAAAATTTAAAGAAAATGACCTAAAAAATAAAGATGCTAGAGTGCAAACAAAGTGCAATCTGACTTTTTTAAATAATATAAGGGGTGTAACTCCTGACCTAATGGTCCGATATCAGCCAAAATCGAACTTGGCTGAGACTTTTTGGTTATAAACAATGTCATTAAGTTTGAAGCAATTGCTAAAAAATAAGATGCTAGAGTGCAAACAAGTGAAATCTGCTTTTTTAATTTTAAGGGGCATAACTCCTGACCTAATAGTATGATATCAGCCATAATCGAACTTGGCCGAGATTTTATGGTTATAAACATTGTTATCAAGTTTGAAGATAATTGCTCAAGAAATGAAGATGCTAGAGTGCAAACAATGTGAAATCTGGCTTTTTTGAATTTTAAAAGGGGCATAACTCCTGACCTAATAGTACGATATCAGCCATAATCGAACTTGGCCGTGATTTTATGGTTATAAACATTGATATAAAGTTTGAAGATAATTGCTCAAGAAATGAAGATGCTAGAGTGCAAACAATGTGAAATCTGGCTTTTTTTAATTTTAAAAGGGGCATAACTCCTGATCTAATGTTCCGATATCAGCCATAATCGAACTTGGCCGAGATTTTATGGTTATAAACATTGTTATCAAGTTTGAAGATAATTGCTCAAGAAATGAAGATGCTAGAGTGCAAACAATGTGAAATCTGGCTTTTTTGAATTTTAAAAGGGGCATAACTCCTGACCTAATTTTCCGATATCAGCCATAATCGAACTTGGCCGAGATTTTATGGTTATAAACATTGTTTTAAAGTTTGAAGATAATTGCTCATAAAATGAAGATGCTAGAGTGCAAACGAACAAATTGTGGACGACGGACGACGGACGGACGGACGGACGACGGACATTCATCGATCCTAAAAGCTCATCCTGAGCACACGTGCTCAGGTGAGCTAAAAAATCAGATCGGAGACAAAGAATTAGACCCCGTTTTTTTTTATTTTTAGACCTCTTAAGTGTAAGTTTGACCTTGGAGCTAAGGACCTGGGTTTTGTGCACATTGTCTCATGATGGTGAACATTTGTCCTTGGTAATTTTTAAAATCCATGCATTGATAAGAAAATAATTGACCGGAAACAAAAACAAGAGGACCAAGATGGCCCTATATCGCTCACCTGAGAAAGATGATTGCTTAAGAAATAAAGATGCTAGAGTGTAAAAGTGAAATCTGGCTTTTTTATGGTGAAAAGGTCATAACTACTAAATTAACTAGTCAATAACAGTTATAATTGAACCCGATTGCGAGATTATGGGGGTTAACATTGTCTTAAAGTTTAAAAAAGATTGCTAAAAAAATGAAGATGCTAGATTATAATCAAAGTGAAATCTTGCATTTTTTTTATTTAAAGGGGCATAACTCCTGACCTAATCAATGGATCTCAGCCATAATCAAACTCAATCGAGACATTATGGTCATAAGCATTGTCATAAGGTTTGAAGATGATTGCTCAAAAGATGCAGATGCTAGAGTGTAAAAATTTTTTATTTAAAAGGGGCATAACTCCAAAAACTCAATCGAACATTATGGTCATAACATTGTCTTAAGTTTGAAGATGATTGCTTAAGAAATTAAGGTGATAGAGTGTAAACACTAAAAATTGTTGACGCCGCACGCCGCACGACGGACACTCACGGGATCACAATAGCTCACCCAGCTCAGGTGAGCTAAAAAACAACAACAAAACACACACACACACACACACACACAAAACAACAACAAAAAAAAAACATTTTTGATCTTTGGCCTCTAAGTGTGACCTTGACATTGGAACTGACTGACCACTTGGTTTACATTTGTGTAAAGTATTTTTTTATCCATCAATAAATGAGAAAGTTATGGACCGGAAATAAAAATACACCATTGTTGATATTTGAACTCTAAGTGTGACCTTGACTAAAGAGCTATGGTCCTGGGTCTTGCGCGCTACATCATTGTACTTTAATTGTGAACTTTGGTGCCTAGTTAATTTAAAATCCATTAATAAATGACGAAGTTCTGGACCGGACAATAATTATGACGGAAGGACAGAAAAAAACGGACGGAAGGATGAATAGACAAAACTCACCCTTCAATGCGCATTATATAGAATATTTTTTTTAAATTTAAATTAATTAAAACAGCAAGTGTTTGGAATTATTTTGTCTAAGAAATTGCAGTATATTTCAAATTGTTCACTGTTAATGTAAGGTAAACAACACTAATTGGTTATTAAATTTCAATCGTGTAAAAGGACGTGTTATTTACTTATTTGGAACAGTTACATTATAAGCAGAAGCATGACTCTTCAAGACATGCTGACAGGGGAAAAATGAGTTAAAATGAAGAAAGTGTTGCCGATACGTAAAGTACATTGAGTTCTCATAACACGATTAACAATATTCTAGCCATAATCAAATTTGGCATAGAGATGGTGACCATTAACAGTGTAACCAGCTTTGAAGAAGATTGGTTTAGAAATAAGTGGTAAGTTGGTGTAATTACCAGATACCACAACTCTAAATAGATTGGTCCGATATCAGATATACGAGTAATAAGATTTTTTACAATTGTTTGAAGATTTGTTAGGCAAATCGATCTAACAAAACTTGAAAACTGTGTTTTTATATTTTGATATATCTCTATGCATTTGTAGTTGAAATACTTCAAAACAGATGTCATGAAAGTTTAAAATAAGTGTTAGTCATTTGAGAGAACCTGATATGTTGTAAGCCAACAAGAAAATGTGTATGAGAAGTATCTTCTGTAGCCAAACATTTTTTTCTCAATTTAGTTTAATTAACAACAGCAAGAGTTCCGCTGAGGCCGGGCAATATACGCCCATAGTAAAATTCATATGAGGGTATCATAGTACAAAGTACTGTTTTTAATATTTTCCACACAAGGCCCCCTAATATTAATAAAAGCTGGAAAAGCTAGAATAGCAAAGACTTAAACAATAAATCGGGACACAAACAAAAGATTTTTCAAAACGAAGATACAATTGCACACACTAGGAACCCAGAAAAATGTCCTTGAAAAATACAGAATTATGAAAAGCAAACGTCAGTTACTCAATTTAAAAAGATTACTTAATAAAGCCAGATTTTCGGAGAACGACACTCATTATCAAAGTAGCAGTTTTACATGTTCAAACTGTGAATTATGTATCAATTTAATTGAAGGTGCACGGAGGCATCCGGGTAGAACCACCGACCAACCAAAATAGTGTTGATTTGTATGGGTTGAACGTTTCAATATAAAGTTATCATTTATTCAATAACTTCAAAGATATGGCTTCATTGAAAACGTTATTAATGAAAAAAAAAGAAAAAAGAAAGAGAAAAAACAACTAAACGAATGCGTCTTAATGAACAAAAAAATTGACACTATGAAAGTTAACTCCTTTGTGTCGTAACGCAACCTCACAGCCCACTGGGAAATACGAGGCAGATCAAATGAAACTTTAAACTATCCCTAAAGTGATAAATATCCCCACATAGCGCTTTGTCAAGGAAAAGATCCCATTGAAAGTACATTGGCTTTCAGGAATATCTAATGAGAAATATTGCCTACATTGCCAAATCATATTAATAAATTATAGCATAGTTGTATTGAATACATTATCCATATAGAAATACAGCAAGATCATTTTATTGCGTTCCAAACATAAAGTTTGTACTATGATGGCAAGGTCATCAAAGGTCAAATTCAAATACAAACAATACTCTACATGTGGTCCAAAATTTAAGGTCCTCATATAAGTCTATGTAAAAATAAGTGAATATCGTGCTTAACTCATTTTGACTCATAGTCACAGGGACTCGCGCCTGTTTGTTTTAAAAACAATCCAACTGTACACATACATATCAACAAGGGTTAACACTATTTTATGGGTCGACTCACATCTCATTGTTTTTAATATATATTCGTGAATCTGCCAAAAGAAAAACAACCTGGACTAGAAGTAAAATGAAATTTTGGAATGGTTTGGATTTTTACTTTGCAGTAATAGTCAGTGATATTGCGAATGAGTATGTAAAAAAACGAAACTAAAATAATCGCAATATAGCTAATCCCAAAAATAGTGCCCAACCAAATAGTGTCCACCCTTGGTAAGATATATATATATTTACATTATTTTTTAAAAAAAATACTGAAGCAAGTCCTTGTACCCAGGGCTATGATATGAAAAAGTTGATAAAGGACCACTAGGCAAAGAATGATACACATTAAATATATAAGATCAAGGAATCATATGAATTGCTTAATAATTGCAGATGCTATAGTTTAAACAAAGTGACATCTGGCATTTTTATGATAATTCAGAGATCATAGATAATTTATTTCAATTTGCAATGTCAGCATACATGGCAACAGAGCAAAACATACATGATTATTTACAACAATACCGGTACATGCATGAAATAAATAAATTTTTAGCCATGTCAACCAACATTACATATCAAGGATAACACAATAAAGAGTTTGAAAAACTTCATATCACAGATTCAGATTTGATCACATTATTGAGAAATTTACTTGAAAGACAAATGTAGTAAAAGTATCACATATTTGAGCACAATCAAACAGTACTCTTGCTTGAAGCTGAAAGACAGATGTACATATTAATATGAATGTAAATAAAGATATTTTGCATAAACTTTAGAAGTAATATATTATTTATGTTAAAATATTGCCAAAAGACAGACTAGTATCTAATGCCTAAAAAGTAAGCCAACATTAAAAGGAAACTATCCTATAATAGACTCAAAGCTAAGAACAAAATAAATGAAACTCAGTAATTTGCAAACAAATATCCCCCATAAGCAAATGACCTTTTTTTCCAAAACCTTTGACCTTGGGGACTGAGAAACGACCACTTTCTGTGAAGGAAAACTCCTGATTATTCTTATGTTTAACAGCCTTAGCTATGAATCTGGTTTTGTGACTATGGAACAAGCTAAGAGAAAAAGTTCCATCATATAAGACGGGGCAGAGTTTTATGGATATTAAAAACATGACAGAGGGTTTTAAAATCAACTCTACTAGCAACAGTTAACCAGTTTAAGAATGAAAATTGGTCTTTGCCAATATGAGCTCTAGCATCAAGATTTAGCACAAATCTGATCAGTTTGTTTTGTGTGAACTGTTATTTGTTTCTGATAGTTTGAGTTGTAGAATATAACCACACAGTTGAGGCATAATCAAAATGACATTGTGCAAAGGCCATAACAAGCAACTTCTTGGTATGGAAGTTGAGAAAATTTTTTTTCCTGTAAAGAAACTTGAGTCTAGAATTGACCTTTTGAATAACAGACTTTGCCATGGATTCAAATGACAAACTTTGGTCAATAGTTGCACCCAGATACTTTACTGACTCTTTTGACTGAATGTTGTGACCTTTGCATGAAACATCAAGGGCAGATTTAGATTTAACCTTCTGTTTTGATCCAAACAGTAAAGACTCTGTTTTGCCTAAGTTTAGGGATATTTTATTGCATACAAGCCACTCACTTTCAATTTCTAGTTTGTGACTTAACAGAGATTTTATTTCATCTTTATTTTTACTGGTGACCAAAATAGCTGAATCATCTGCATAGAGAAGTAAATGTATTATGTTTCGGTAAAATCATAGCCAATTGAAACTGAAAAGAGTCCCAAATTAAATTGAAAAAGACACCGGAAGCAGATGATTTTCCATGTCGGTAGTAAAAAGAGGACTCATTTTTATAGATAACAATAACAACAATAAATTTTGTATCAACATATATAAATTACTATACCTTTTCAAGCACACTAGGGACTGATGTTATATTTTGCCGGACGAAGATATTCTGCATGTTAATGGCAATGTTCAGAAGTCCACTAGCGTCTGTATCTGCAGCACTGCTTATGTCGGTATAACCTCCTGTGGACGGAAGGAAAGTTTTGGCAACCTCCCAGTGGTCACTGGACCACAACCTCATGTTGGAGTTCCGCCATGCTGGTCCGTTATACCTGTGAGCTGACTTAATTTCGTCATATAACCTCCCACACACACCTTCAGGACAGGACGGCCGAATGTATTTATTCTTTCCCGAAGTCTTAAAGGTACACTGATTGCACATCTTACCACCAGATTTAGCTGAAACATTATCCATCAGCTTCTTATGAAATTCTCTTGCCTCATTGTCAATGAACTGATATAAACCCTCCTTGACGTACTGTAGACCAAGTACACAACGGACCCAGTTATGGTAATCTGAGTTATTGACTCGAGCTTGGTGGCTGGTTGCCATGGCAACAGTCTTGCCTGCTCTGTCTCTCCCTTGTCTCAACAGTAAGGAACTTTACTGGTTACATGTTACATTCCAGGACGACTAGAAGCTTGGTCCTCAAGCCTCTGTGTTTTAGACTGAAACAAATGAGAGATAATTAAATACTTTAAACTTACTATATTGTGTAGCGGGTAAACAAGCTAAAAAATTTGACTAGTATTTAACTAGTATCAAATCCAATCAATTAGCCTTTTCTCGTTGTAATGATCAACGATTTGTTCATTTACGTAAAGGGTATCCAGTATGTTGCTTTGACAGAAAAACTGCCCTATTATATATGGTATTTTGTCCATTGAGATCGTACATCACGTTGTTTGAACTGTTGTAACACCTTTGATCAATGATAGAATGACTAAATCAAAAACAAAACTATATCAGCATTGTCACCGAGACGCTCAGTAGTAACTGCAGAGAATAAGCAGTTTAAAAGTAGTTAATCATCGGTCAAGGTAAATTCGGATGAATTTTTAAAAAGGCAGAAAAGGGCTGCATAACATAAACAAGAGGGCCATTATGACCCCATATCGCTCACCAGAGTACCACTGCTCTACAGGAGCTATCTTAGTAGAATGTTACCCATAGAATATCTGTGCGAAAAAAAAAGAAGAAAAAAATCTGGCCATTAGTTCTGGAAGGTGTGTTCAGAAGTTTTACTAACTACATTTAAGGCAAATTAGCTATGGCCCTGGCAGCCATGTTTTTATTTTAACGGATCAGAACAATTGGAGCAATCTTGGTTACACAAGAACATCTGTACTAAAACATTTTGATTGATTTTTATGCCCCCACAAAGTGGGGTGCATATAGCGTTGCACTTGTCCGTCCGTCCGTCCGTCCGTCAGTCCGTCAGTCCGTCCGTACGTCCCGAAATCTTGTGAACGCAACTCCTCTTAAACCGGATGGCAGATTTTGTTTAAACTTCCAGGGATGAACAACCTTAATGTGTAGATGGTAGTAAAGAAAGGAATTTTCGCGGCGACCAAATTTAACAGAATTATGGATATAGAAATTTTGTGAACGCAACTCCTCTTCAACCGGATGGCAGATTTTGTTTAAACTTCCAGGGATGAACAACCTTAATGTGTAGATGGTAGTAAAGAAAGGAATTTTCGCGGCGACCAAATTTAACAGAATTATGGCCCTTTGTTGATTTGTTCACTATATACCATATAGAAATTTTGTGAACGCAACTCCTCTTCAACCGGATGGCAGATTTTGCTTAAACTTCCAGGGATGAACAACCTTAATGTGTAGATGGAAGTAAAGGAAGAAATTTTCGCGGCGACCAAATTTAACAGAAATATGGCCCTTTGTTGATTTTTTCACTATATACCATATAGAAATTTTGTGAACGCAACTCCTCTTCAACCGGATGGCAGATTTTGCTTAAACTTCCAGGGATGAACAACCTTAATGTGTAGATGGAAGTAAAGGAAGGAATTTTTCGTGGCGACCAAATTTAACAGAATTATGGCCCTTTGTTGATTTTTTCACTATATACCATATAGAAATTTTGTGAAAGCAACTCCTCTTAAACCAGATGGCAGATTTTGCTTAAACTTCCAGTGATGAATAACCTTAATGTGTAGATGGACAATGTACAGATCTTACCAGCACAGTATACGATACGCAACCTGACATAATCCTAGGTGATTTCAACATCAACGTTGATTCAGTTTGGTACAGAAGACTATCTGAATCTCTGCTTAATTATCGCCAGTGTGTGACATTACCAACACACTTAAGTAGATCTATTATTGATCTTGTCTATGTAAAAGATGAGTTGCCACAGCCAAAAGTAACTGTATACCCAACATATTTCTCTGATCACAGCATTGTGTTCCTGCAGTTTTAGGAGACCAGACATGTGTTTCAAAGTTTTGTTTTATTCAGACACTAATATTGTATTCCATCTGTAAAGAAACCAAATATGATGCCTCAAGAGTTAGGTAACTTTTTTATCATTAATACATAATTGAGGAAATTTCAACTGAAACGCTATAATAAGAACAGAATTTTGTAGACATTAAATGAAGCTGCTCTTGTTTACGAGCACATCTGCACAGTGGGGGCATCCGTGTCCTTTGGACACAGTTCTAGTTTGAGTTTACAGTCGCTGCGACAATATTTCAAACAGCGACGTCCAGCTAATTACAGGTGGAGGAAGACCCTGAATCCACTGAGGCATTCGGGTAGAACCTCCGACCTACCGCAAAAACATCTTGAAATATGGCCAGTAGTTTGGAATGAGATGATTTTTAATGTTTTTATTTTTCTGTTGCCATGGCAACCAGAGTTCTACATGGATCAAGTTTTGTTTAGCATTCTTTGTGAAGATTCACCTAAGGATCATCCCTGCAAAGTTCGATCAAATTCTGTCCAGCGGTTTCAGAGAGATTGTTTACGGTAAAGTGTTTACTATATATATGTATGTAGGTAAATAATCCCCGCCCCTGGCTACAATGTTTCTTTCCGATCAGAGTAATGTTAGCAATCTTGGTACAGAATTACCCAAGGAACATCTGTACTAAAACATTTTGAAATCTGGCCGGTAGTTTTGAAGGTGATGATTTTTAAAGATTTTATATATTTTTCATTCAATTGCCATGGAAACCATAGTACTTCATGGATCAAGTTTATTTTAGCATTTGTGTGAAGGTTCAACCAAGAACCATTCCTGCCAAGTTTAATCTAAGTGTTCCTGTAAAATTTCATGACTCCATCTTCACAAAATGTACAAGTCCGATCTGATAATGGTTTCATTTATAACTCAATACCTCATACCGGCCTCAATCCCAACACAGAGAAATTGTTCAGTAAAGTAATTCTTCAGAGTATTCTTCAGAGAAATTGTTCAGTAAAGTAATCTTACGATCATGAATAAATCAGCTCCTTCATTAGTCCTTGAGTTTCTTAACTTCCTGTTACAGCACAGTTTCTTTTTAAGGTTAAACATTTGAAACGAGATAAAGGTACACAAATATGAGTATTCTTAAGCAAAGAAGTACATAAAATTTTGCACTGTAAATGACAGAAGATTGCAAAAAAACAGAATAAAGTGTTCATAATCAGGGTTTTTAGGAGGGTATTTCGGGTAAATTTAGTAATTTCGAAAAATTAAGCTTAAACCAGCTCTAGATTCAGTTTTGTTTATAGGAGATATATATATAATGTGTTATCATGTTATCCCGACACTCGGCCAAATTAATTCCAATTTTTCCCAATATGATGAATGACAAGAAAAAGAGATCAACTATTTCTGAGTGAGATTTTTAAAGTCTTTCATAAATTTCAGTCACTGAGACCAGTATGCAGGACACTGCGACATAACTGAATGATATTTTTTTTTCTTTCCACTGATTTTTCTTGGCTACAGTAACACTATAAGGTAAGAAGTTCTGAACTTCAGTCAGATGGGTCCCATCAGCATCATAACTACATTTTAGATCTTTTGTAGAGAGATATAAGATAATTATATACATATCATTTAAAGTAAGTCAATGAATAAAGTAAAGATCAGTTCATTTAATGTCCCTTTAAATAAATGTACCTTATTAGCAGGGTACCTGTACACAGGTACAGCATATGTATTACTTTAACACACCAGCAAACTTTTCCTCATTACAAATCTAAACTAGAACTATCACTGAAGGTGATTAATATCCCCGCAAAATGCTTTGATACAGGAGAAGCCAGACTCCAGGCAGAGCATAGATTAGAACCTGTATACATAGTATAATGCTTATGATAGTAAATAATAAATAAGTAAAGTCTTTATTTAAAGTGAAAAGAGAGTCAGATATGGTTGTTTGGCACAGTAGTTTAAAAACGTAGAGTTACTGTTATTGGACACTTTACTTTTCCTAGTCTCCATTTGTTTACACATCAAATTCTAGTAAATACCATGAATAATATTTGAGTTATATTCAGGACAGAAAAAATTAACAAGGGGAGATAATTAAACAAGAGGGCCAAGATGGTCCTGTTTTGCTCACCTAAGTATGACTGCTATGTTAGGATAGATAGATAGATATTTTATTGTCATTTGTAACTTACACAGACAGTATTTCGTTACATACACAATACAATAATCACCCATACAATATATGCATCACATGACAGCTTATAGCTCATAACTTATTTGGAGAATGAACATGAATTATAACAATTCACGTTAAATATTGTTATTAGGTTGAACATTTAATAAGATTTCGTTACGTCTTACATTTGCTTCTGTAATAAAGCGAGCTAGATTACGAAGAATGAACTTATTACTTGTTTTCAATAATTCAATATATTTATACATATTAGGTCTCAATCTATAATTTTCTTAATATATTTAAAAAACTCGTCCTCTATGTCCGACTCTCCAAACTGACAACTCTCTCACTCCTCTCTATTCTCTCCCTCCCATATCTACCAGTCTGAATTCTTAAACTATGAGAAGAGATTCGAATTTTTGTAATACATTGCCTCCATTTTTTACATACAATAATATTCAAATAGTTTTCTTCATCAAAATTGTATTTTAAATCACATATAAATATTCAGGACATTATTTGATTTTAAAGATTAGTTTGTTTAAAACAATTTATAAAACATCTTCTGATATATCATGCGGATTTCTCCAAACATATGAAAAACCATAACTATCCAATAATACCTTAACTTTTCTTACCCAATTATCACATCCCTTTTCACTTTCCTCATATAAAAGTTGATATACATTCTTAAGAATTATATTTTTAGTATTAATTAACTTTAACCAATATTTGATAATGTGTTCATATCTATTAATATATAACGGGTAGCGGCAAAGTTCGCCATATACCGCATCATTAGATGAATTTTGTCTAACACCCAGTATCATTTTACAATATTTCTAGTTCTAGTTCTTTTGACTTTGTAAATCCCCAAATAGGACAAGCATAATTCATAATGGTTGCAAAGAATGCATCAAATAATTGCATAGCTAAATTTGGCCTTATTTCATATTTATTAATATTATGAAACAATAAATTCATTGCTTTCAGAGCTTTACCTACTAAGCACTGGTTGTTTAATATAAATGAACCAGTATAATTAAATGTAACTCCTAAATAATTAAAGTTATCAACGACTTCCAGAATATCATTATTATCAATCCATTTTTCATCTATAAACGTATGACCTCTTTTCCGAAAAACGAAAATCTTTGTTTTTGTAGTATTAACCTCAAGTCCCCATTCATTGCAGTACTGATATAATATATCCAAACTGTTTTGTAGATATTCTATTGAATTCCCTAAAATAACCATGTCGTCTGCAAAACAAAGCAACATAATACATATATCATCAATTGAAAGACCACAATTTACTCTATCTTGTACAACAACTCGATATCTTCCAGAAATAGGGCGAACAATGCCGGCGAATTATTCTGACCTTGTCTTAAGCCAACAGAAATATTACAGTATAAATATTACACTTCAGAAAATGAATGACAGTGTTTCACACAAGACTTTAAAACTGCATACAAAGATTCAAACAAAGCAAGTATTTTGCCATCTAACCCCATCTTAAATAATTTGTACCACAACGCATATACACGGAATCAAAGGCTATTTTAAAGTCTATGAATGCACATGGTAAAAATATAATGTATCGTAGGCTAGCCACGCGTTCTTCTTCTCTGCTTTCGCTTTCTTCAGATGAGGTAGTAATCGCCTCCTCTTGTCCACGATCTCCGGTGGGAATTGTTCATTTATAAACTGTTTGGTTCCTTTAAGCTCCGTACTTTTCTGTTTCACTATTTCCCGATCTTTGAAGAGGTTAAACTTGCAAACTATGTTCCTCACTTAACTGTTCTGCGACCGATTATTTACACCGATTCGATGTGCCCTTTCAATTTTAATCGAGTCCACATACTCCTGTGCTAATTTCAGCTTCTGTACCATAAACTGTCTTCTCCGTGTCCTCTGGCTTTTCATTTTCTTGCTCCGGTATATTACTAAATACGAGATTGTTTCGCATTGATTGGCTTTGAAGATAGGTGATAGAGTCTTTCAACTTACTGTTTTCTTCTTCTAAGTGATGAAGCCGGCTCTCCTATTGACCATCTAACCACTCAGTGTTATCCATATGCTCGTCCAACGCTGATACTCTGTCACTAATGGGCTTTGTTGTTGTTTTTCTCTACATGTAACCACAACTTCTTTATCTCTGTTTCAAAATTACATACTTTCTCTTCCAATTTATCTAACTTCTCTAACTTACTCTCAACTTTCTCTAATCTCGCATCAATCTTTTTCAGATACTCAGTGACCAAATGCGAGGAAGAGGAGTCCTGTGTTTTATCGCTAGTGGCCATATTGTCAGATCGAACACTGTTATCTGTTACACTGTTATCTTCATTAAAAACAGAACACGTATTTTCGTTGAACAAATCAAATAAAACAGTATATGTTTCATTCAAAACATCACTTACACAGACAGGTACTGAGTCCAATATTTCCTTCGATCCACCTGCCTATTTTGAACTGTTTACTAGCGTGTGTTAACACATACTCATCACCGCTACTACTAGTTTTCTTCCTATTCTTAACTTTTTCTTTATTTTTTACCATGGCACAAAACTATCACAGAAAGTCCACAAAACTATGCGAAGCTTAATCCTTCATTTCAAACTGTTAAAAAACCCATTCAATCCACTTATATCCCATAAACTTTTACAGTCCTTTCTGAGACTCAAAAAACACGTCCGCCATTCAGTTTTTTATAATATTTGACTAAGTGACCTAGATTTTGATCCTGACTGCACTCAACTGGGAATTCATGCAGTCATAATTCTTATCAAGTGTAATGAAAACTGGTGGAATGAAGACTGGTACAAAAATGTAGGCTCCTAGAGTGATTTTTTTCTAAAATTTGCCATGGTGACCTACTTTTTGGCCCCATGTGGCCCAGTTTTTAATTCATCCGAGATTTGATGTAAACAAACATTCTGACCAAGTTACATTAAGGTTAGGCTGAAACTGTGGCCTCTAGGGTGTTCACAAGGTTTTTCTAAGATTTTAACTGGTGACCTAGTTTTTGACCCCACGTAACCCGATTTCAAACTCATCTGTCATAGCATAAACCTGAATAACAAAGAATAACCTGACAAAGTTTCATGAAGATAGGGTAAAAAATGTGGCCTCAAGCATGTTCACATTTTCCATTTTTGACGCATATGACCCATTTTTGAATCCAAAAAAAAGGGAAATTTTTTTAAAAGGTTTTTAAATCCAAAACATATAGACAAACATCCTGACCAAATCTAATGAAGATTGGGCTAAAACTGTGGCCTCTAGAGTGTTCACAATGTTTTTGTTTTTGACCCATGACCCATTTCAACCTCAAGATAATTGAAACACCTGCATTATGAGATTGGGCTAAAACTGTGGCCTCTAGAGTGTTCACAATATTATTCTAAGATTTGACCAGGTGACCTAGTTTTTGACCCCACGTGACCGAATTTTGAACTCTTTTAAGATATCATGTTGACAAACATCCTGACCAAGTTTCATGAAGATTGGGCCAAAACAGTGGCCTCTAGAGTGTTCAAAAGCAATTGTTGACGACATACAACGCACAATGGACGACGCACGACGGACAAAAAGCGGTCAAAAAAGCTCACCCTGAACACAAGTGCTCAGGTAAGCTAAAAACTGTGGAATAAAATGAAAAGAACAACATTACCAGTATGCATATTAATTTTTTTGTTGTTTTTTTTTGTTTGCAAACAGAAGTTCTTCATTATTATTATTATTCAATACTGTTGGCAACTCATTTTAACTTGACTGGGAATCAAAAAATATCTCATTCTCAACATGACATTATGCCTGTAACGGGTGTATTAAAGTAAGAGTAACACGGTCTTGGATACAATTTAGATCTTGTCAAAGAGCTTGTAGCAGATTTCATGCCCATATGAAATATGTTAATTTGTCCTTTCTTGTCCATCTATTGCAAAATCTCCGAAATTATATGAGCCAGAGTCATAAACCTTTAGGGGAGTGTTCACCAGCATAAATTGTGAAGTTGTGTTGGGGTTTTGATTTGAATTTCATTAAATCATAGCAGTGTTATGAATCCAGTCCCACTAAAATGGCAAAAAGTGGGGCAATATGTGTCCAGTGGATACACTTCTACTGTTTTCCTAACTTGGAGCCATAGAATGGCTTGGTACAACAGGATTTTAAAGATTACATTCTGAAGGTACTGATGGACAGCGCATTACTGAGTAAGATGAAATTATTTAAAGACCATAAATGTTGATAAAATTCCCTGACAGCATAGTTAAAACTTTTAGCGTACAAATTCCCTTGCCAATATTCCTTCCTGTAACATTTTAAGACTCCACCTGTACAAAATCCAAAATGATAACGGTTCGATTTATAACTCTTAATACCTCACATCGACCTTCGGTTTTCCATCCCTACACAGAAATATTGTTCAGTGTTGTAACCATATGGTCATGAAGTAATCAGTTCTTTTATTTGCTTTTGAAATTGACAGTTTATTTACCTCCCGTTACAGCCAGTTCTTAGTTTCTTTGTAAAGTGAAACATCTGAAACGAGAAAAAGACACACAAATGCAATAGGACTTTTTTTAAAGCAAAAAAGTACAACATATTTTGCACTGTAAATGACATTCGCAAAAGATGGCAGAAAACAGATTAAAATGTGCATAATCAGGGATTTTCGGAGGGTATTTTGGGTATACATGTATTTAGTAATTTCGAAAATAAAACATAAACCAGTTCTATGTTCAATTCTGTTTATATCCAACAGATATAGTGCCTTACATTATCCCGATACCAGGCCAAACAATTTCCAAACTTTCCCTATATGATGAATGCAAAGCAAATCAGATAAACCATTTACGGGTGTGTGTTTTTTAAAGTCTTTCTTAAATTGCAGTTATTGTGACCAGTCTATAGGACACTGTGGCACAAATAAATAATAAAAATTTCTCTCCACTGATAGAAAAAAGTATTGCGAAAGTGAATAATGCAGCCATTTACATGTATGGGTAACAATTGTCATAGAGTTAAACACATCCTATAGCTCTAGCCCTATCAGCAATCTGATTAAAATCATATCCTAAATAATGCTGCGCTTGGCTACGCTAGAAGATAAACCATTTACGGGTGTGTGTGTGTGTTTTTAAGTCTTTCATAAATTGCAGTTATTGTCACATTATAATAATAGTCAAAAATGGTATACCTTGATAGTCTTATATCCCTATATATGTTTATGAAGTCTGAAAACAATCCCATGCCTAGTTACTGAGACATAAGCATAATAACTGTCACATCCAGTAATAACTGCGACATAGCCAAGTATAAATTTTATGATAAAAATGTTTTACTGCGACCCACCCACATTAGTTTTCATTGCGAATTACGGACGTTTCGTCTACCTGCCATTTCGTCTACAAAGTAACATATAGAGTAGACGAAAGACGTTTCGTCTACTAAGTAATATAGTATAGACGAAAGACGTTTCGTCTACTAATAATTTAGTATATGATGAAATATTACATTGATGCTTATTTTATTTATTTATTATATTATAGATCTAATATTAAAGATATTTGATAATCAGAATTAATGAAGATATGGAAAAAGTTTGATTTTGTTTATATTCGAAAGTATACATATGTTATGCAAATAATATGCCTATGTAATTAAAAAAAAGTAGGTTTAATTTTATAAAATTTATTTATTCGTGAAATTGATTTAATTGAAGCGATAATCGTCAAATACTTATACTTTTGGACATGTTTTTACAGGTAATTGTAGGCATGTTTTACATTTATTAGAACTAATAAACAATAGTTATACCAAAATTAAAAGAAGTTAAACGAAAAGAAAGAATTATGGACCGTCTGTTTGAACTAAACAACGATTAATTTACATTATAAATTTTCATCAAAAGATTAGCATTAATTGTTCACCTTTTGTATACCAATTAGCGGCACGTGTTTTCTCTGTTATGAAACACCCGGCTATAAATAAAGATTTTTGTATATTTTGTCGTATTCTTTTATTGTCCTTTTCGGTATTGTAATGTCCTTTATATAATAATAAAGTAAAAAAGAAACTGTTAAAGAAACTGTATACCTATTGTAAACCAATTAGCGGCACGTGTGAAAATGAAGCCTACATTCTTTTAATTTCCTTTTCGGTACTGTAATGTCCTTTAATTAGGATGACTCATGGTAAAATGTAACTCTTAATTACCGCGTGTTTGTACCCGTAATGTTTATATAAGATGTGTGGTGTCAACCTAAGCATCATACCCGCATTATGTCGGAGTACTTTTGCATCAGCTGTTCGGGGAGAGTGTCAGCACGGATGCATGCCGTTTGCTGTGAGGGATGGCAACACAGAGTTTGCAAGACAGTTAAGTATGATTGAAAATTTCTTATAAATTATTTTATAATAATTGTAAGAATAATAGGGAAAAAAATCTATAATATAGTCACGTAATATGGTCACGTACAATAGGAAAAAAGTCGAGAAAACAGTATTATCATGTCATCATTTACTGCCACAAAGGTTTATCGTTCTTATTGTGTAAAATAATAGTTGTGTAATAGAAATAATACTAAGAAGAAATATTAATTAGTTTTTTTCTTTTCTTTAATAAAAATACATGAAATATTATATTCTTCTATCTTCAGGAGCGTCGACAGGCATTTCGTCGGCTGAGTATAGGCCGATGAAAGAAGGGAGACTGGAAATGGACTGGCGCTGTCAATCCTGCACCACGACAGAGGAGATCACATCCCCGATACGGGAGCTCAACACGACGTATGTGGTTAGGTTTGACGTTGAGGATATGGAGACAGGTAAATAAAGAATGTTGCGAATGTGAACAAAAAGAATGAAAACAAAACATTAAATTAAAAAAAATAAACATACAGTACCTGGCCATAATACAGTACGCAACGTCATCTGATGCGCATAGCAATTTTACTATCAATAATTTATCAATGGCTATGTTTTGTTTACCAATAAAGTGTAGTAAATAAGCTTGTGTTGTTTATGTTTATCGATTTCCAGGAAACGCGTTCATCATAAGTATTTTTCCGATAATTTTATTTCGTCATGATTATTACGTCATCAAACAATAAGGGCAACGCGCGATATTGATTTGAGAGTCGAGCAGAAAAATGATATAATATCTATGCACAAGGGTGGATTTAGCTCACGAAAAATTGGAGAAATACTAATGCTAAGTGCTAATACCATCCAGAAAATTATAAAGAGGCATCATGAACGTGGGACAGTAGAAAACAACACGAGACCTGGGAGGAAGAGATTGACAGACGACCGTGATGACAGGGCTTTGTTTCGTTTAGTGAAAGAAAATCGTAGACAATCGCTAGCGGATATCTCGACAAGTTTTAATTCCGAAAGGCAGGGTACAAGAGTTTCTAAAAGAACTGTACGACGTAGGTTGGTGGAAAGTGGTTATAAACGATGTGTGGTGGCTAAAAAGATAACAATATCAAGGACTAATCGTGAGGCTAGGGTGGGGTGGTGTAGGGAACGAAGGAAATGGTCAATTGCTGAGAATTGGTCGCAAGTGATATTTAGTGATGAGACGAAAGTGGTGCTGGGGAAAGACAGAAAGATTTATGTATGGAGGAAACCCGAAGAAAGGTTCAACCCTGAGTGTGTCGGTATGTTCCCTGACAGGTCTCCGCGTAGCGGTATATCCGCCATGTTCTGGGGCTGTATAACGTATGACGGAGTGGGTACGTTGACGGATGTGGACGGTAATATAAACTCAGAGAAGTACATCAATATCTTAGATGAACATTTGTGGCCTGTAATTGCTAAGAACTTTGAAAACAAACCATGGGTGTTTCAAGAGGATAATTGCCCTGTGCACAAGTCGGCGAGAACCAGGCAGTGGAAAGAAACTAACAACATTAATTGTTTAAGTTGGCCTAGTCAGTCCCCAGACATCAACATTATCGAAAACATATGGAAAACAATAAAATACAAACTTGAATCGAGATTGAGTGAGATAAACAATCGGGTAGATTTGATACGTGTGGTGAAGGACATTTGGAGTTGTTTTGATCAGGGAGCTATACGATCACTATATGAAACAATACCAAGAAGAATTAATGCTGTTATAAAAGCAAAGGGACAGATAACAAAGTACTAGACAGATATGTGCTATCATTTGATCACTTATTGGATTTTAGTGCGAATAAACGATGATTCTGTATACCGCCGACGTCAGAAAGACGTTGACGTTGCGTACTGTATTATGGCCAGGCACTGTAGTTATTTAGATATACCCTTTCTCCACTATAGAACGATAACAGCTGTATATTTAATCTTAGTATGCGATTTTAATATCATATATATTACGAATTGTAAAAAGTGTAAGTATACTGTAATGCATAACCATGCATGTTTAATATATATATTTTACAGAAGCTAGTCCGAGCGCCGTGGACATGACGGACCGGTCTTTCAACCTGCAGGGTATTCAGTTCGACCGTCCAGATACGCCCCCAGACGATGAGGAGTAATCTGAATGTTGTGCTTGTGGTGTTTGTAGATACGTAGTACTTAGCAAAAGTCTGTTTTTTTTACATGTGAGTCCCGAATCCTGGACTCAAAAAATTTGCAAGGGACTTATTAAAATTGATATATTGGACTCACTGATTTTTATAAATAAAGTGGTACATGACTCATAGTCTTGACATGTAAAGTGACGTTATGTTATACTGTGGTGTAAATATATGTTTTATAAATATATGTTGTATATAATTTTTTATTATGTATATAAATTTTAATAAATTATGATAATTATTTGATTTGATTTTTCAGTAATAAATATTGGTTGTTTATACTTTTGTTTTAGTGTTTTCTTCTCAGTCCCCAAAAACGAGAACAGAGAGAAAGTAGATAGAGCTAGAGAGAAATGTGTGACTGAGTGTGAACAATTACAACATTCTAAGCAAGCCTCAATACTATCACCTCGTCCACAGGCATTTAATAATCACCTTTAACCATTTAAAGTATTGATCAGCTATTCAGTAGTTGATTAATCTTGTCCACACTTCACACATTTGCAATCACCTTCAGCCAAGAGGTGTGAAATAATGATATTACAAGGTAACAACGTTCTTGTAAGACACACTTTTCATTAACTTGAACACGTGCACTTTAATGTATTTAATATTCTACATTCTACAATAAAAAAAAAACTACTTTTTTTTTATTTTAATCACTCGCATCACAATTAAGTCCATTGCACTTACTTGGTAAGAATTTTTTTTATTACATTAGTAATTAGATCTAATAACTGTACAGAATTTGACAATTAAATTATTTAAATTAATCGAATAATTAAAATAATTGAATGACTGCCGAAATAAAACACAATCAAACATAGTTAACGTTTCATACAAATTACATACTTGATTGTTCATTGCGCTTATTTTGGCCTTGGCCTACTCCATTAATCACATAAATTACGTACTTCTCATCGTTATGAACTAATTATCAAATACCCTATGTAGCCGGGTACAGGTATTTGGTGATAAATCAATAGGCAATAAGACATGAGTGTCTCGATAGCTCAGTGGTAGAGCGCAGGAACGGTAGTCCTGAGGCCCTGGGTTCGAGTCATGATTTTTTCACCACCTGTTACATTTGGCGCCCAACGTAAATAACCTACTGTTTGATATGGCTACTGCTTCGGCACCTCAAGAACTTTTCACAATGTTCTTTGTCTCAAAGAATTCGGGACAAAAAACACTCAAAACACTTAAAATATCTTAAAATATTCTCTTTGTTTATCAAAAATAAATTAATACATTAATTCCCTTTTAACTCTATATAATGTATATGTAGACGAAATGTCTACCCCTTTTCAACTATAAATTCAGTTAGACGAAATGGCAAGTAGACGAAACGTCCGACACCCTTTCATTGCAACTCCAAGATAAATAGACCTATTTTTATAAAGAGATCTATTCGTTTAATTAACAGATACTTAAGTACTTTTAAACAACACAGAGTAAGTTACCTGGAGCAGAAGAAACAAGATGAAGTTGGTGAATTGATAAAATTATTTCTTGAATAGTGAAAGTGGGAACGTTTGGGGATTTCCATCTTTCTGTGTGACGTCACATAGAGCCAGGTGTATATGGCGGATCCGCTGGAGGTGGGTGGGATATAAAATTGATTGATAATAGTGTTACTGTGAATTAATGGCTTGATTTACGGTTTGGCTATGGTAAACAAATTGATGAATTAATAAAATAATTTAAAAATCACCTTGTTTGAATCTTGTTTTCTTTTTCAGTAAGATTTGCAGTTCTAATATTTTTTCAGCAGTACATGTATTCTGTTTTATCTTTCTTGTTGTCACAAAATAATTTTGACGTGGCCTGAAAATAATTGTAGATTTAGAGTGCGTTGTATTTGTCACGTAGGCCAGAGTGGAACTGTGTAAGCCGATTCTGGTTATATAAGGTTTATCACAGGTTTCTTTTATTTCCTTTTGTTCAGAATGAGATATGATTAGGGTTTGAAATGGTAATATCTACAGTTTTGCTAAGTTTTAAGTGTATTAAGAGAGATGTTTAAGGCTTAGAATTTTAAACTTATAGTTTCTTTACATAGACCCTTTTTATCAGTATACCTCAGTGTTGTCAGTGTTTTTCGGGATGCACGGGATTCACGTCATATTGGTTTTTAAGAGTAAATCGTGGGGTTTTAGTATATAAGTTGATTTGTATGGAGCCTCGGTGTGAGACATCGATGGGAGCTTCGGAAGATACCTAGTCCAGTCTAGAATATTCTGACCAAATTACGCTACGGAGCTTGTGTGTGTAAATTTTTATTTTGTATTTCATTTTTTCAGTAGATATGAAACTTTGATTTTATTTTAAACATTTATTTTGTAGAATGTTGTATTGTTTCTTCTCAGGGAAACAAGTGCACAATCGTATTTAATTTTCGGTAGTTTTCGAAGTTTTGGTTCTATAGGCCGAGGAATCTAAGTACATAGCTTTGCATTATTATGGTATATTTGATGTAATTTTGAGAATAATAATGTTACTTTATAGGTATGCCCTTATATTTGATATTACCTGGATATACGTGGAAGCATTTGTCCAACAGTTTTGTAATAAGAAATGTGGAGTTGTATGGAATATCTGTTTGGTATATAATTGCTAACAAGGGAAGTTCTCTGCGTTAATGCACTTATGTAAAAACATAATATTGTTGTATGGTATAAAATGTACGTATGTAATACCAGAGATTTGTTATTTGGTATGAAAGTAGTATCATGAAGTAATGCAGTGTCTGCACATTATATTTGGTATGATAAGTAAATTAGAGCTATTTAATTAGTTGGGGGCATGGTGCCTATGTAATCTGGGTGGTCACAGTTGATACGGGACCCCATTGGTAGACGACGTCGCAAGGACGGGAGAATCTACGTATGCGTCATATGGACGACAGGCCGTCTAAGGTGGACTAAGTAGATCACATTTACTGAAGGGACAGCGACGACAGGAAGTCGGTCCAGTGTTCATCGATAAGAGCACGTGATATAGTTTATGTGTACTGTGCATTTAGGAATCATTTTGTGAGTGTGGCACATTGAAGTGCGTTCATATCAGTAAGCCATTGTGTAGATTAATATGCGGGCTTAGAGTCAAAACAGAACATTCAGTGCAGCTATTATTGTACCAACAGATAAAGAGGCAGTTAGCCGGCGTTTTTTTTTCCATATTCTTTTTTTTCTAATATTCTCCTTGTATATATTTTTATTTAAATATAATTTTAAAGAAAAGTTGTTTGGTATTTATTCTACCTTGGAGAGTTGTCAGCCCTTGGTAATTTTGTTAGTTTTTTTTTGTTTTGTTTTTTTCATTGCATTTTGAATTATTCTTAGTTTTACTTTTCTTTCGTTGCTAGGTTGTTTCTGTATAATGTACTGAATTGTGATTTTGAATTAGTCATTGTCTTGGGCACAGTAGTTATATTTGTACCTCACGCATATGAAATGTAAAAAAAAATAAAAATAAAAAAATATTGGTATCGTTAATGCGATCAGTGAAAAAAATGAAAATCGCAGACTCGGTTTTCACCGACAAAATCTACATCATGTTAAAAGAAGTCAGATTATTTAAATGTAAAATGATCTTTTTTTTTTCTTTGAGTAATAATTTCATAAACAATACATTTGATGATGCCTGTTTAAAACATCAACGAATACCAGGACTAAAACTGTTGTACAACTATCCCCAGTACACTCATTTCACACATGAAGCTATACCCAGTACAGTACAAAAAAATAGCTATAACCAGTACACTTTAAAAAAAAAATCATGGATACTAGGACAATATTTTGCACATAGTACAAGCTGAAGAAAAGGAACAAATTGTTTGGTTTGGTTGATTTTTTTATATACTACGCAGATAAAGCAATATTTTAGATAAATGGTAACACCAGTAAACATTTTCAGCGAGCAGTCACACTTAAGGAATTTTTTCCTTCTTTCAAAAATAGCTGGAAGCTTCTGATCATTTACAGGATATATAAAACACCTTGCAAACATTAGTCAATATTTATTTATGTCTTTACTCACTTAAAGACAGAAATGATGTCCTAGATTCAGCCAAAGTATCGTTTTGGTGTGTTGTTTACTGTTCATTTTGGCTGCTATATCCGGTGTACGATAATCCACCGTGTGTTTGTAAATAATACTTGCTTAGTTATTGAAATATTCTGAAGTGGCTTTGCTTTATTCATGTCATGCTTCAAAAACAGGCGTGGCGTCTTTGATGCATTGCAGCAAAATTAGTCATGGTATATAACAAAATTGTTTATGCTACGTTTACGGCGGCCACGGCAAACTCGTTTAAGGTCACCGTGGACAAAAGAGGATGGTCGTGAGAGAACTTGGGGGGCCGTGATTGTCGTGGATGCCGGGCCAGATTTTAAACTGTCAAGAACTCTCCACAGCAGTCATAGTGTGGATTAGACACCTAGTAGGGCTGGGTATCGCCAGCAAAAAAAAGTATCACGATGTATCATGATATTGTAGGCCCGATACGATACAGTATCACGATACTTGAAAATATATAGATAATGTTTTCTAGCATTGCCAGCCAATAGTGTTCTGCTGTAAATTAGATTTCCGTGTCCATGTTGCTATGCCGCTTATACACATTGACAAATAATAGAAAATGCACTTCTAAGTTAATTTTTAATTTAAAAAATCTTCTTTTATTTTGAAATTTAGTCAATCTAGTCAACAAAAGGTAACAACGACGGAAATAGACACTTTATGCCGAAGATATAAGCTGCAGGCCAAGCGGCATATTCAATTTTGCTGGTTTACACCAAAAAATGTCATCCATTGAAGTATCGTCTGAGAATCGATTCTTGAGGTAAGAATCATAATTAGGTATCGTCAGCAAAAAATGGCGAAATATCGATGCATCGCTGAATTCGACCCAGCTCTAACACCTAGTGGGCCGTGGTAAAACGAGGTGAACGCAACAAGACGTGACAGAACGCAATAGGCCGTTGTAAAACTAGGGACTCTATATAACAACATATACACACATAAATATATAATCCCTGGTAAAACTTAGAGGTGGTCCGTATTGGGACGGGGAGCATTCATGATGTTCTCGTACAACGATTGTGGTTTTATTTTTATTTTCTTTGGATGGCATTTTTAAAAACTATGCTCTATCGTAGCATGCTTTATCCATCTAACAACATTTCAGGACTATATTTAGATAAACTTATTTTTTCTTTCTTTTTACTGTGCAGAGATATAGTTTTTTATATAATTATATTTGCTTCCTTTTTATTTAAATACATATATCTAATACACCTTAATTACTGAAAGTAATAGAGAAAGATGAAAAATGTGCTCATTGGAACAAAATTTACGTATATTCCTTTCTGTTACGACCATGTTTAGTTCATTTAAAACATGTTATCTCAGCGGTATTGGCGCTCTGATTCATACCGTGGTTACGAACGTGCCCCAAAGTTGCCCGGCGTCCACATTCACCCATAGAAAGCCTTGACAGAACGTAAGAAACGTGTCAAACCTTGATCAGAACGTGAAGGAACCCATGCATCCGAAAGGGAACGTACTGGCATCTGTGGTAGACCGCGCACCGCAAAGTGGGAGCGCCTTGTTGCCACCGGGGCTCAGTCCTTTTCCCCTCTATGGCTAACTACGGGAAACTTGACAGGACTAAACACAACTTGTATACAAAGATAAAAATGTCCAAAGTCCAACGGCACACTACATTTCGTGGAAACGGGATTGCCGTGGCCGTCGGGAACATAGTGTAAACCGTTAAACCGTTAAACGTCTGCATGCAACAAATCCAGATTTTTTTTACAAAAATAATTGTTTTATTACGAATTATAATATTTCTATGGAAATGGATGCCCAAAAAGGACCAATCATTGTTGAAAGGGACCCCCAGTATTGTTTTACATATATAATTAGTAATAGTCATATCATAAACAAATCAGGAGTATTATATTTGATTTCCAACTTTCTGTGTGACGTCATCTAGGGCCATGTGTATATTGCGAATCTTACTTGGGGAGGGTCTAAAACGCGGATGCCTTACGCGGATATTATAAACAAAGAATGGTTATAGTATGAAGGAGTTGTACATGTATTTTGAAAGGAATCTAGGGATAAAAATAAGTTTAAAAAAGAAATAATGATATAATATACAAACAAACATATATATTTCATAATTTATGACATAATGAATTTTTGGCAAGTCGTAATCTGTAAATATTGCTTCACAACAAGTGTCTCAGACTCCAATCATGTCTACTTTTCGAGGAAAGGAAGTATTCAATTATACCGTACTTGAGTTCTTAAGGCTAGAATTACCAAGGTTTTAATATAATTATATGTTCAGTGTATGAAACAATTAGTTGCAAATTGTCTGTTTTTTTTTTTAAATATATTATAGCGTATATTAGAAAATATAAAGGTGACAAATATTACTTTCGTTACACTACTTCATAAGATAACCTACTAAAAGACAGACACTGGTCTCAGCCAGTCTCGGAGACCGGAGACCGTCTTCGAAATCCCCCATCCGGAAAGGTCGAGGTGTTCTGAATACAGTGTGATACTACGGCGACCAGACAATGTTTATAGAATTGTTTTTCTGCCAATTCTGAAATGCTGGTTATCATCATGAATTCTAAACTTCGCTCATATCAGTGTCATTATTTTTAGCAAAGATAATTCCATCAGCAGAACCATTTCTTTTAAATCGCATTTTTATGCTTAAATATCGGAAATAATACTTACAATGAACTTACTGTGTGAACGACCGTTTTAACACCAACATGCTATAATCAGCCATTTCTTTTAAACATTTCTATATACTGTAGCAGCAATTTGACTCAAACCCCTTCCTCTTCTTCTGCCTTTGGTCTCTTAGATAAATTAAATTGCACCGGTGTTTTTGAGATTTATAAAAATACGGTCAAAGCTGTTTTAAACGGTCAGATAAGAGATCAAGAGAAAGAGGTATCATCTAAATGAAGTTTAAGTATATAAGATACCGCTAAATATAGGTTGATCGGTGGCAGGTGACAGGTGGCCGCTAAAACAGGTTCTATGCAAACATACTTGTTTGTTAGTTTAGGAACCGTCCATTATTAGGTTTTCGTGGACTGCAACGCAGCCGCGAAAACCTACTGTTCTTCTTGTGTTTCTTTTTCCCTTTTTTTTTTTTCCATTATTATTATTCTTTGCACTTTTTTTGTGGCCGCTGTTACGACATGATTAGAAGTGCTACAAATATGAAAATTTCCATGCATACTCACATGTATCTGAAGTTGTGCACCACTAAGTTTGTTTTTCATTTTAGTACTAAGTTTTGCCGCTAGGTGGCGTTTAGCATCAAAACATATAATTGCCGATAACTCTGTCATTTGACATTTTATTTGTATGCAACTTTTTGCATTCTGTTCTCTGTCAACTGCCTGTTAAAATATGATGAGTGGCAATATCCATATCTTTGAAACTTTTGAGCTAGAAGAGGTTGAATGTTTGAATCTTTGAAAAAATCTGGCAAATTAGGGTGTGTCCACGAAAAACATGCCCATTTTTGTTAGAGATTAGATACGCTCATTCTGTTTTTTGAAATTGATCCCGAAGATCTTTGCGCACAAAATATATGGGGTGGCGATTTCAGAAAATGCATAAAATGGCTTTCAATAAGCGGTCAAAGTGCACTAAAATATGGAGGAAACAAGTTTTCGAGAATAGGCATTTTTTTAGTTTTTGGGGGATTCTGTCATTATTTTTGAAGCAATCTTTATGAAATTTTCACAGATTGTATTGTTTGTTGTTTCCAGGGACTTCACAGTTTCAAATTTTCAAAAAATGCAAAGGTCAAGGTCATATTGTGATTATTGGTTTTTTCTTTGACCTTAAATATCTCAAAATCTAAAAATATTTTATTGAAAGAATATGGGTAAAATCAAAAGCCTCTAAAAAGTACTTTTTGAAGAATTTTAGTTTTTTCAGATCGGGATTGATTTGGTTGTTTGGTGGCAGTATGAAGTTTGGTCAAACTTTGAATTGATTTTAAAGCCTTTAAAGTTTAAATGTGTGATATATTTTGTCATCATTGGAAAAAAGAATGTCTTACCTCGTCAACAAAAAAAGAATTTTGAAAATCTGTCAAGAATTGATGAATTTATAATTTAACATGACCCAGAATAAAAACAGAGAAAATTTGACAGAATGGGCACCTCTGGTTACCTATGTTCTATAAATAGATGCAGTCTCTGCTAGCTTTAGGTTGGAATGTAACAGGTCATGAATGTGTGTGTAGAACTAGCCTACTATCTCACTTCCATTGCAGCAGGTAATTTAATTATGCATCAACCCATCAGAGGTTTTACCATATAGCTACTATATTGGCTAAAGACTCCCTGCTGTGATGACCAGCAATTAACAGGTCTGATCACAGCAGATGGGGGCCTGGCTCAGTGGGACTTCACATTCCTTTCGAGATGCCTTTAAGTCTTGGTCACAGCTGAATTCACCAATGAAGGAAAACACTTAAGATATATAAACGTTTTGCATTTTGTTGTTTTTCTGGTATTTTGACTTGGATGATCAGGTTTGAAACTGTTGATCATCACGAAAACCGTTGCATTTGCAGTATGCAAATCTAGTTATTTTTCTAACCCTTTTTTGTGAACGGCATAGCTCCATGATCAGAAAAGTCACATATATGAAATTTTAATCAATTATTACCACCTATTTGACGATGATCCTAACATTGAGAAAAATTTCATTTATGTCTTACTTTTCCCGCTAGGGGGCGTTTTGCATGAAATGTATAATTGGCTAATAACTCAGTTATTTGACGTTCGATTCAAATGCGGTTTTTTTGCATTCTTTTCATTGTTGATAGCCAAATAAAATATGGGTTTCGAGGGTACGTGTCGCTGAAAGTATTTGAGCTACAGAAGGTTGAAAGTTCGAACCTCGCAAAAAACTGTGCAAATGAGGGTAGGTGTACGAAAAACCTATCCATTTTTGTTAGAAATCAGATAGAAGAATTCTGTTTGCTGCAAATGATTTGCAAGACATATACGCACAAAATATATGGGGTGGGGAATTTAAGAAATGCATGGTTTTGTCCTCTGGAAACGGTCAAACTTCACTAAATTTTAGGAAAAGTTAAAGTTTCAAAAACATGTTTTTTGTCGCTCCTGACTTTATTTTTGGTTCATTCTTCATGAAATTTTCACAAGTTATGTATTGTTATGTTTGAAAGGGCCTCACAATAAAAAAGTTAAAAAATAAATGCAAAGGTCAAGGTCATATTACGATTATTGTGTTTATATTCGGCCCCAAATAACTCCAAACCTAAATATTTCATTGAGAGTATATGAACAAAAGTTTTAGTTCTTCAAGAGCTCTTTCCAGTGATGTTAAGTTTTTGAAGATCGAACTTGATTTCCTCATTTTACGGCAGTCAAAAGTTTGATCCTTTTTTTGAATAATTGTAAATCAATTTTTATGCTTCAAATTGTGATATATAAGAAATTGAATGTTCGACTAGTGCGACTTGTATACTTGATTGAATTATTTGCTGCATTGCTAGGTACTAATGGTAAAATTTTACAAAATTTTATTCCTAATTCTGCCGCTAGGGGGGCGCTTAGCTTGAAAGCACTCTTCTACTTATAACTCAAAAAGTTGAAGTCTGATTCAAATGTGGTTTGATGCATTATATTCCTTGTTGAAAGCCTAATAAAAAAATGATAGTTTCTAGGTATAAATGGCTGAAACTTTTTGAGCTAGTAACGGAAGGTTGAAAGTTCGAACCTCGTAAAAAAAAAACTGTGCAGATGAGGTTAGGTCTACGAAAAACCTACCCATTTTTGTTAGACATTAAATAGAAGAATTCTGTTTCCTGCGAATGATTTGCAAGACATATACGCACAAAATATATGGGGTGGCGAATTTAAGAAATGCATGGTTTGTCCTCAAGAAACGGTCAAACTTCACTAATTTAGGAAAAATTAAAATTTCAAAAACATGTTTTTTGTCGCTCCCGAAAAAGTTAAAATGAAATTGCAAAGGTCAAGGTCATATTACGATTATTGTGTTTTTATTCGGCTCCAAATAGTTCCAAAACATATTTCATTGAAAGTATATGAACAAAAGTTTTAGTTCTTGAAGAGCCCTTTCCAGTGATGTTTAGTTTTTGAAGATCGGACTTGATTTCGTCATTTTACGGCAGACCAAGTTTTGATCCGCTTTAGAACAATTGTAAATCAGTTTTTATGCTTCAAATTGTGATATATAAGGAATAGAATGTTTGACTAGTGCGACTTGTATACTTGATTGAACCATTTGCTAGGTACCTAATAAAAATATTTACTCAATTTTGTTTATCGTTTTGCCGTTAGGAGGCGCTTGGCTTGAAATCACTCTTTATAACTAAAATAATTGAAGTCTGATTTTATGCCATTTTTTGCATTCTGTTCCTTGGTGACATCAATTTGAAACAACATTAAAAAATTAATGCGATATTTCATGAAAATGATAATAATTCAATGCAACATTAGTTTGTAATAGTGTTGAGTGGCATAATACATTGTCGCGTGTTATTTTAAACTGTTGTTTGTCGTTTGCAATTCTTGTTTATCGAGTACAATTGTCGTATGTCGCCATCATAAAGCAACACACACATATAATGTTGCAGTACCCGAAGTCCGTAAAAAAAAGTTTTCAAGTTTGCGACTACATAACAGACAGGTAATACTTAAAAGTATTCTTCTTGGTAAAAAGTCTGCTTAAACATTGCGACAAAAATGTTTGAAAGGTTGCTGTTAACAGTATTCAACAAGACATTGAACGAAGAAATGTTTTTCGAATCATGCAACTCGTGAACTGAATGGAATTGCTTTCGTGAAAACCATTGATATCGCGACTACATAACTGACAGGTAATACTCAAAAATATTCCTTTTGGGTAAAAAGTCTGTTAAAACATTGCGACAAAAATGTTTAAAAGATCGCTGTTAACAGTATTCAACAAGCCATTGAACGAAGAAATGTGTTTTTCGAATCATGCGACTCGTTAATTTTATTCTGGTCTTGATCTTAATTTGACCGGTCAAAAGTCACCAATGTGTTCCTTATTTGCTCCTATGCCACGGGAATACGGCAGAAGTTTAAAATTATAAAATGTTACCATTTACATAATTATATTAGAACATGTATGCTTACCAAATCCATTTTATTTCAAGTTTGTAAAGTTGGAATAGGTAAGCTGGAAATAGACAAATATGTACATGTACAGTGAGGGAACAGCCAAATGGACTCGTGATGGCAGTGGTTACTCTACTAAACAAGCGAAATAATTGCTAAGGAGAGTTTGACTTTGGACAGCGCCATCATTGAAACCAATCTAAGCAAGATAGCTGTTGTTGTAAAATGAATAAATTTTAAGAGAGTCGCACCTTCTGGGACCGAAAAGTCGTGGATTCGATCCCTGGCCGTGACATACTAAAGCCGTAAAACGTCGCAGCGGTATATATAACCTGTTTTTGGTGTTTCAAGGTTTATTCATGATACAAATTTACTTTAAATGCTACTGCTACATTGCATTGTCATTAAAGATATATTCACCTGTAAACAACAGCAATAGTTTCAACCTTGGGCCAGTATTTCGTCCTTGCTTGAAGTGTGAAAAAATAGGATGTCCCTTTAATCGGAATGTAAGCTTTATAAGGCTTACGCAGGGTCAGGGTGGTGTGCATTTTGTCTGCATTGTTTTCGGTATCTGGGGTTGTCACCATGCCGGTCTGAAGCAAGGCTGTAAGTGACCATGGGGTTTGCTCTAAGTCATGATATTTCATGATACTGTGTTCAAGCATTGCTTGAAATCAGTGGTCAGTGAACCGCCGCATCAGTCGATGTGAACCTACTGGTAAGACGATGTGAACCACCTAGTAAGACTATGTGAACCATTTGATGAATCACATATAAGTGAATGTTGAAATGATTATTATTATTATTACAAGGACATTTATTGTTCAAACGAGTGATATTTTCGTCTTCTTAATAACATAGATGCTATTATGAGAATTTTTTTTTAAACGAATTCTTTTTAGATTTTATTTAAAACTTAAATAGATAATAAATTTATAGTTTATTTTTTTTTGTATAAAAAATTAAATATTTATTGCATTTTGATATTAATTACATATTTAGTAATATATTTTGTAATATATTATTCTTTTCAATTAAATTTTTACTTGATTTTTTAAATTATATTCATTTATACTAAGAGTAGTTAACATCAATCAACACCTTTCGCCGTCTATCACTACGGCCTTTCGGATAACCCAATCATCACCTGATAATTAATTTACGATATCCTTTATGGCTGTAAATTCACCAGCTGATTATCAATCAGGTGTTTATCACTTACACACTTATTATTCACTCATCCTAGATCACACCATTAATGGGATTAAAGTTTCAAAATAAAAAGACAAATATGATTACTTGATTACTGATTGTCTACTCATTCTATTTTTCTCAACTTTAAGTAAATATGATCAAGGCAAGGCCGTTGCACATTAATTACTATTGGTGTATGTATTTCAAAATAGGTGCTAAAACAGATAAATACGGGACTATTAATTAAAGTTCGCATTCGGGGGTAATCTAACGATGCTAACCTAATCATCACATTTTTTTCTTAATTAATGAAACAAATTTTATTTTAAATAGTATGTTTGTGTATATATATATCAGAAAGAACAGAAAGAACAGAAAGAACAACTCCTTTATTTTCACCCAGGTATTACAAATGCATACAACATGGGGATATACAATAATAATTCATCATATATGGTGATATTTCCGGTCAAGAAGAAGGAATTTAATTTGGCCTTAATAGAATGCAAAATAGAAAGAGAGAGAAAATAGTTAATAAATCAAATGACATTCTGGGGGTGTTCGTGTGTGAAAGTGTGTGAGTGCTTGTTTGATTCGTGTTCTTATGTGTGGAGGGAATTTCAAATGTCACATTTCCATCGAACAACAAAAATTACAAATACACAAATTTAGACTTATATAGGTTTAGCCAACATAATCAACAATAATTTATACACATCTGTTTTGATAGAAGTAAATTAAGAGAGAGAGAGAGGGGGGGGGGGGGGGGGGGGGGAGAGAGAGAGAAAGGGAGAGAGATCAAATAAGGTTTATTTGTATCAAAATCATCAAAAATGCAATACATGTTTCATGCTGTGTAGAGAATATGCTTCAACAACTTCATAATTTCGAAATATTTAACATAAATGTATGTAACCTGTGCTGTATTTATATATCAGTAGCAGAATAGTTCCAATATTTAAATTACAGATTTAAATAAAATAGTCAGTATGCGTAAAAGTAAACTGACAAGGATCAGTTACATAACTAGTCAAGCATGTATATACTGTATGCAAAACAATTATTAATTCACTATTGAGTAAATTGAGAGAGAGAGAGAGAGAGTGTACAGAGTGTGTGTGTGTGTGTGTGTGTGTGGAGAGAGAGAGAGAGAGAGAGAGAGAGAGAGAGAGGGGGGGGGGAGAATAAGCGGGTCAGAGATATTTTTAAATACTTTGACCTACTGAGAAACCGTAAGCTCAACTTGCACGAAATAGACGTGATGGTTTCGAGACTCATTGCATGAAATAGACATGTTTATGGGACTCAAAAAAGGTGCTAAAACCGATAAATACGGGGCTATTAATTAAAGTTCACACTCGGGGGTAATCAAACTATCAAATCAACACATTTTTTTCTTCGTAACTAATTTAATACATTAAGATCATTAAAACACTTAGGCGGCGTTTAATTATTTTTTTTAAATGTTTTTAAACCATTAAAACACTTAGGCGGCGTGTAATGTTTTTTTTCAATGTTTTCAAATTAAACAAATAAGGTCGTGTAAATAACAAAATATAACAATTATTGTCATCTATTTATTCATATCAATAGTTATATTTCATATAAAAGAACTTTTCTTAATATTAAAACTTATTAAAACTATAATATTTATTAATGGTTCACAACGTCCTCTAAAAATGGTTCATATCACAACGTCCCGGTTCATTTCGTCCGTGGTGCACATCGTCCGTCACCCGTCAGACATAGGTTACCTATCGTCAGAACCCACTGTTTATATTCCGATATCACTTCTGTATATACTGTTTAATTTTACCGTGTAACTATGTCTGATTCATATGAAAAAGGAATTTGGCTGGAAAAAGATATTAATAATACTATAGATTTTGTAGAATTTGTAGAAGTAGCTTATATAGAAGGTGTCACTTGAAGAAGATTTTGAAAATCGTGGTGATAAGATTCATAAGTAAGACAACAATTAGGAAAAAAGTCATATACCTTCAAGTATTCATAATAGATATATATTCATATTCACCAAGGGACAAAACTCAGTATCAAACAAGTCTACCCGGGAATTCCCCCGTTCTTTACAAGGAATATGATATCGAAAGTAGATCTAGTTATTTCAAAATAAGTTAAATAAGTTCAAAATAAATTACGTAAATTTCCCGGATTTGGAAGATGTATACATATATATTATTGTGCCTCTATACAAATTTAATCCCTGCACTTCATCATTGATTAAGTTAAGATTAGATCACCGCTTTTCAGTGATATTCACAATGATTTCATTCCTTCCCATCGAATTAAGATATCTAATGAAGGAATACTACCTACAGTTGCATAAAAATATGATGAAAGTGTGAAATGTATTGGTACTTTTATACTTATCAACAAAATATACTTATCACTCACCTAAAAGACTCCTGTTAATGTCCACGACTTTACTGCGCACTGTGCAGAGTACCGTCGCTATGCGACTCTAATACGTCTACGCATGTCTTTTGCGCAGGATTCAAGGGCATTGGGGTACATTATGTTGGTAAAACGATATGGGTGACAATTATTGAAAATCACAAGTCGTCATTGTAGTGCAACTACGATAATCAACATAAAATTTAGAGTTCTAAAGAAGGAACACTACCCACAGTTGCATGAAAATATAATGAAAGTGTGAAATTTATAGATAACTTTATACCTTCAAACAATATACGTATCACTCACCTAATAGACTCCTGTTTATTTCCACGATTAAACTGCGCCGATTACTGTCGCTATGCGACACTAATACGTTTACGCATGTCTACGCGCAGGATTCAACGGCATTGTGTATATTACGTAGGTAAATCGATAGCATGTCTATTTATGGGTGACAGGTATTGAAAATTACATGTCGTCATTGTAGTGAAACTATGTATAATCAACGTATTGATTTAACTGGACGGTAAAACAGTTGATGATATGTTCCCTCTGTGGAACACAATATTGCAAGGGAATCGTGTCAACACAAGTGCTCCAACCAAAACAATCGGACACGTATCTCCACGTGCAAGTCAAGATCAGGTGCGGACTCAAAACGGACCCACTACCTATTCAAGGAGACCCCAATCGAACTCTCGCGAAAGGAACAGGAAAATACGACCGCGCAATCACGCCCCACAAAGGCAGTCGCCTGCAAAAAATAAGCAACAGGATTTCTCCATGAATCGTAACAGTAACAACACCACCCCGAGCCCTGGGCCATCCGGATTCCGCCGTCCCTGGGACAGCAATCAGCAACCCCGGGAAAATTCCCAAAGCCATTAGGACGTATCAGTCGATGTGAACCTACTGGTAAGACGATGTGAACCACCTAGTAAGACTATGTGAACCATTTGATGAATCACATATAAGTGAATGTTGAAATGATTATTATTATTATTACAAGGACATTTATTGTTCAAACGAGTGATATTTTCGTCTTCTTAATAACATAGATGCTATTATGAGAATTTTTTTTTTAAACGAATTCTTTTTAGATTTTATTTAAAACAATAAATTTATACTTTTATGACTTTTTTTTTTTCAATAGGCCTATTCGTTTATATATTCTTTGATGAAATAATTCTTTACGTATCATATTATTATTTTTTATGAGAATATTTTTTATGAAACTGATTATATTCATTTATACTAAGAGTAGTTAACATCAATCAACACCTTTCGCCGTCTATCACTACGGCCTTTCGGATAACCCAATCATCACCTGATAATTAATTTACGATATCCTTTATGGCTGTAAATTCACCAGCTGATTATCAATCAGGTGTTTATCACTTACACACTTATTATTCACTCATCCTAGATCACACCATTAATGGGATTAAAGTTTCAAAATAAAAAGACAAATATGATTACTTGATTACTGATT
>CM037777.1:70223060-70251278 GCA_021229015.1 Solen grandis
CACTTTTGACAATAGAGTTACTCCGGAATTAAGAATATTTGGGAATTTCCCAGCTAATCCGGGGGTACAAACAAACATTTATAGTTATGACTTCGTTGTGTTGCACTAAGTTTCTTGTGAATGGTAGTGCATCGTGAAGCTGTAACGGCTTAAGTTTGTTTGTACCCACCGGATTAGATAGGAAAATCCCACATTTGTCGAGTTCCAGATAAAATCTATAGAGCGGTGACAGCAACCACTGTATCTGATGTTCAGCATGACTCAAATGAGCTTGAACCAACTAACATAAATTAAATACCAGTTTTAATGTTGACTTGAATTAGTATTAAAACATAACCTTGACTATCATACAAATTGAAGATAATTTTGACAAGATATCTTTCTAATACTTTCTGAAAGTAGATCCACTTCTATCTCGTGATCTTTCGAAGTTTTAATCTCAAAGAACCTCTTTTTTCAGATGCAGGCACAACTCAAAATTAATTGGCTAGTTATTAATGGACTTCTGTTTTTATTGTGATGTAACTCGAATCTTTGTCGTTTACAGCTTCAACAAAATTAACTAGGTTTCTAGAAACACCTGGAAGCAGTGTCTTGTCGCAGTTTCGATGACTTGTGACCTGACACAGTTCACATATCAACTTTTTGTGGTTCTCACAGTAAAACTTAACCACCTCCGTATTGTGAGTTTTACATTGTTCAAACGTAGCTTCCTGTTTGATTGATGAAGACAACTCATTTTTATCATCAGAGGTGCCAGACCATGTCACTTTCGTTTCAATTTCATGATGGGGCTCCTGACAATCCTGACAAAGGCCGAAGTATGTAGTGGCCCTGCTATTTCTTCCACGTTTCTTGCAGGTCTCACAAAACAGGAGATTCTGGGGGACAGGTCTGCCAACCGTGCTGCTTGTTCTAAGGACCATTCTGGTGTTTGTAAAGATATAAATAAATATAAGAAAAGTGACACAACAGTTCGATAAAACAATGTCATTTACAGTGATATACGATTTACAAATACAGAAATAGGGAAAGGGCAATTAATCTTATTCTGAAAAAAAAATCCACATTCCTTCTAAGAACATATCTTAACGTCGTTCTAGGCCGTCAATTTAAGTGCAATACATGGACAGCTAAAACACAACCTTTAATTCCAGTTCAAACTTATCTGATTAAGGTAAAATCCCTGTAATGATTCCGCTACATTTCGGACCTCACGGAGATAACCAAGATTTCCTAATGTTTCATTAGTTGTTGTTGTATTGGGGTTTACCGTCGCTGCGATAGTATTTCAATCATATCGCGACGTCCAGCTAATTGCAGGTGGAGGAAGACCCCGAGTACACAGAGGTACCCGGGTAGAACCACCGACCTACCGCAAGCCAGCTGGAAGGCTTCCTCACATGAAAAATCTGAAGTCCCTACCGGAATTCGAACCCACAGCGGTAGAGATTTGTAGTCCACGACTGTAACCGCTCGGCCACGGCTGGAAGGCTTCCTCACATGATTTTGACGCATTGGCAAACAAAGCCGACCCATTTAGATCAGACGGATCCTGGAGGGCATTATCTGATCAGGGTCTCCTCTGTTTGTTCATACAATATTGTGGCTCAGATTCTCTCAGTCTACATGGCAAAGTTAATCTATTGTTTCTTAAATAGAGAATTTAAGTCCTTCCTTGGTGAAATTGGGGGATTTTAGAGGGTATTGAAACCAGCATGTCAATTAATTAACCTCTTAAGTACATTAATCTATTTTGGGGGATGCATGTGAAGATTTTTTACACCTTTACCTGATAAAGATTCGTTTTGACGCCTTGGTAAACAAAGCAGACCCAGATCAGACTGCTCCTTGAAGAAACTGGTTGATCAGGGTCTTCTCTGTTGATTAATAGGCCTACAGTACTGTAGCTCAAATTCACCACAGTTTGCACAGCAATGAAAAATATATTGTTGCATGACCATTTAAAGTTAAGTAAATTAATTTTCATCAAGTCATTAAGTTGTACACAAATATTCCTGAAAGAAAGTACTAAATAGCAAAATCTAACGATGAATCGGTTTACTCTGCCGATTGCAGTGGAGGGGACGATGGGCATTGTATCTCTATTACTTTAATCCTCATCAACGCCGAATATCTTTTTAAAGATAGTTCTTGTTTAATATACTCTTTCTCGCAGTTCAGTCAACTTTGTATTACATTTTATCATAAGACTGAAATCACTTATTTTGATCGACCTAGAAATTAAAATCTAAGACGTAACATTTCGTTTCAAACCAAAGTCTAGCAAGACAAAAATTAATTTAAGGAATAAATCCCTGTCACGAGTAATTTTGCTTTCATTTATTGCTCGTAAAATTTGACATTTGACTTGACCTCTATCATCATACAATACACGGATGAATGAAAATATATTTTAATATTCGACTATCGGTGGCCTATGATCGGGATTAATCATGTAAACAAAAAGGACTTTCAAAACTTTATTGTTGTTGAACAGTCGAATCCATTAAAATAAAGGTCAAGTTAAACGTCAAATCTGACGAGCAATACATAACACTAGTAAGTTCATTAAACTGCCTAAGAAGACTTTGATCAAGTTGGTAAATGAATAAAACAAATTTCAAATGATATAACTAGATATGAAGGGACCTTTGAGATCAAGTGGTTCTAATCGCTGACTTATTATCCCTTAACCCATTAAGGCTGTGGCTTCGAGCTCCAGTCTGGTAACAAGAACTTTTTCCATATAACGAAGCATTCCCGCTGACTTACGACGCGACCGCCTCTAAGCACTTGGGGTGTTCTTTCATTTCTAAATAGCTAAACGTCGCTATGACTGAAATACTGTCATTGCGAGGTTGAAGCCCAAAAACAACAAACAAGACAACTAGGTATTTACTGATACATTTGGCAAAAATACATTAAATGACTTGTAAACAGTAATGCATATGAACTGCAGAATTACGTATATATAAATCATGAAAGTGTCACTTTATATGCATATGTAATCGTATTTCTTTCTTCTTGCTGTTCTTTTTTTTCAGCTTAAATGTAATGGGTGTAATTTATGCCTCCTTGTCGAAGCCAAATTTTGATATTGAAATAGAAATGAATAGAATTTAATTTTCAACTATAAATCGACTGTGTATGTAACTAGGTAAAGTCCCTGTAATGGTTCCGCTACATCTTGGACCACTTATTACCTCTACCAAGATAACCAAGGTACCCTTATGAAACATTAGGAAACCTTTGTTATCTCCGTGAAAGGCCATGAGGTCCAAAATGTAACGAACCATTACAGGGATTTTACCTTAATAAGTAATTGAGTACCTGATCATCTCCGCTGTGTTTTCTTCACATGTGGATGACAAAACTCCATGGTTACCAAGGTTACCATCAAATGATACGTCTCTTACAGTCCCCAGAACGTGATATCGTGTCAGTTTTAATCCTCGATGTGACTTTTCGCAGTTTAAGCACAAGTGCTCCTTGCATGTTTGACAGTAGACAGTGGCATTTTTGTTGTCTCCGTTGAAATTGCAAGGGTTACAGGTTTCATTCTGGACACTCGAATTGCTGGCAGGATTGTCCAAACTTGATGTTGGTCTGGGAATAAAACGAGTATGAACAAATTATTACATGTATTAAGCATCTTACTTTCTAAAACTGCAGACAACACAAGGTTAGAATTATAATCTTAACTAGAACTATCAATGAAGGTGATGTAATAACCCCCCCCCCCCCCCCCACGAATATTGCTTTGTTACAGAGAAGAAAGCATAGACCAATTACGAAAGAGTCCCTGCACGCAATCTTAGAATACTAATAATAGGGAGATACTGAAACTAATGAAACAATTCATGTGAGGGTTTTTGTTATGGTTCTTGAAAGGGGCATTTCAAATACTCTCTATCTATGGGTATTCAGAGTTTCAAGTATTTCCCTTTGATAGTTTTCAAGCACTTAATAAGCAAAGGGCTATAACTCAGTGACAAAACATTCCAACATGCAGATGATATGCATAATAACACCCTGGGCACTATATCCGCATAAGGTTCATTTTGAATCAGATCGAATCAATCAACTTTACTGGAATATTGCATTGTTAAAATACTATATCTAACTTCTTTAGAAAGCCTTTTAACATAAAGTGAGACTGACAGCGCCCATTACACGAGTGACTCTACCCGATGTTGCTTTATAAGCAATTCACAATATTTAGTAAGTAAATACACTGCACAAAAGCTAGCCCAACTGCAAGGCAGTTATACTCGGCCTGTATCACTACACTTCTCCTCTTTCCTCTTTTTAGGGTGGTGTCCAACTTAAACCCGTGACCATGCAGACTATCTGCTCTATCATATTACCGATGAGTATTTTGTAACCATTTTTCATCAGAGAGTTTACTGCTAACACCATCATAGTGAGACCGGTAGTCACTCGGCTAAGCAGTACATGAGCATATCCGGCGTTGCTTAACTTAACAAGTCGAGGATAGCAAGTAACCACATCACTCGAAAATCTAACTTAAGTGGAAAGCGGACATATTTGGCCTATATCACTACACTAACTAATCTGTCATGACGTGAAGGATAGATAGTTAAAATTTGTCTCAATTTATATTTGTTTAAGAAAGATAACTCCTGAAGATGAAAATACAATGTTTTTACAAAATGTTTTTTTGGTTTTTACTAAATCAAGGGTTACCTTTGAGTTCTGTTCACGGGCTTCTGCTGTGTACACCCTGTATCATCAATCCTGCTTTTCATGGTTTGGCTTTGACTTGATTGCCATCCTGCTTCGTAAGTCTTCCGAAGCTTAAACTGCAAATGTCAAAATACCCTAGATTAATTGAGACCAAATTGAGCAGGATTTACTTAAATTATCTCACAAATCACATTCCGTTCTGCAAGTATACTTACTTGCATCCCATTTGCCGTCTCTGACACTCTCTGTATATTTATACTTAACTGTTTTTCCCACTTTTCAGTCAATGCTCTTTTTCAGTCCATATTACATTTCTGCATAGGTTATATGAAAATACAATGTAATAAGTTTGTTTTGAACGGTTACAAGAGCTACGTGCCCCTACCGCCGACTTCAAAGGTGTCGCTTTGGCCTGCTTAACAAAAGTGAGAAAACCGGTAAGCCATTTATAGTTCTTTTTTAAATGAACTATATGTAATACATATATATCATGTTTTGAAAATTCGAGAAATTAAGTTAGGACATTTGGGTTATTCTTAATCTGTTTATGCGTGTACACAGATGTGCGGCGAAGCCTAAATTGCAATTATATATGTAATATGTAACCAAGCAAATTCTAACTGCCCCGAGCTGAAATCTACCACGTCTTCAAAAAAGCTAGCTCCTTAACAAGGCACTACAGGTGCCATATTTATGTATATCACACAACGTGTCAATGACGAATGTTGTTGTTGTTGTTGTTGTTGTTGTTGTTGTTGTTGTTGTTGTTGTTGTTGTTGTTGTTGTTGTTGTTGTTGTTGTTGTTGTTGTTGTTGTTGTTGTTGTTGTTTTACCGTCGCTGCGATAGTATTTCAATCATATAGCGACGTCCAGCTAATTACAGGTGGAGGAAGACCCCGAGTACACAAAGGTACCCGGGTAGAACCACCGAGCTACCGCAAGCCAGCTGGAAGGCTTCCTCACATGAAAAATCCGAAGTCCCTACCGGGATTCGAATGACGAATGTACAATATATGTATGTGTACATATGTTTTACCCTTTTTTTAATGTAAGTATTCTCTAATCTTCCTCTCGTATTTTACCATCATAACTGATGTACCACAGCTGGAACTAACTACGGATAAATGTGATGTCGATCAAACAAAGCAACTAATCATTTGAACTGTTATTAAACTCATATGAGACAAAAGAAAAATATGTTTAACATTCTAAAAAGACTCGCTTAATAACATTGATCGTACATCAGTTTCTTGTATCAAAAAATAGTTCTGACCTTTTATCCACACATGCAAGTTTATCAACACGAGCACAATTACTTTTGTTTCTTGAACCAATTCTGCTTTCAGAAAAGAAAAAGGCGAGACAGATGTGGTTCAATCATATTTGGCTCTCCAAGGAAACCAAGCAGAACATTCCACATTACGTATGAAATATACAAAAACAAGAATCATGTCAGAATATCAAAGTTGTCATTTTAACGAAAAATTTAAAATATCCTTCATACACATAATAATGAAAATCACATTCGTTCCGCTTACCATATTCAAGGACGCTCTACCTCTCAATCCTCTGTGTTCGCCTTGAAATTTTTTCACTTCTTCAGTTCATCGTACATTACGTCATGTATGTTCCATTTTCCCTTTAGAAAGTGTTCAACGCCGGAAAACTGGGCCAGCTCAGACTCTGTATAAGTTAAATGCAGCAAAGTGTCACTGTTATTTCTCTGACTTGATCATTTGAGTTTACCGTCGCTTCGACAGTATTTCAGTCATATAGCGACGTCCAGCTAATTACAGGTGGAGGAAGACCCCAAATGCACGGAGGCATCCGGGTAGAACCACCGACCTATCGCAAGCCAGCTGGAAGGCTTCCTCACATGAAAATCCGAATGACCCTGCCGGGATTCGAACCCACGCGGTGAGAAGCTGAGTGAGTGTTGAATTCAGCGACTTTACCCTCGTTATTCCTCTGAAAATATTTTGACATCCGACTAAATTTAGTTCAGACCACCGAAAATGAAAACTGATTTCGAATATAAACTCATTAAAAAAAGAAACCTGACAGTGTATGATATGGTCCTATTATTGAGTTTTCAGGACTCAAATGATAGAAATGTGTAATCGAATGTTGGGCATGACAGAAGAATGTATTCCCAACACGGATATGCATTTCTGTTATTATTGGATAAGTTTCACATTGTTATATTACGTAATTTCGAAAGTAAAGTTCTCGAGAGCGGGAACTCGTGTGTTCCATCCCTGGCCGCGACATACCAAAGTCGTAAAAAAGGATACATGTACTAGTACAGCTCTCTTGCTTGGCACTCAGCATATAAGGGTTGTCCCTGGACCGGCTGGCCAGGTGTTAGGATAATGTGACTGGGTGTGGTATCATGCGTGATACTGCAGTGTGGCAGCACTGTATCTGTCACTAATAGACATAGTTTCCAAATGCCTGAAATACTGTCGGTGGTACGATAAACCCAATAAACAAACAAATAATGAGCTATAGCGCACGAAAAGCGGAAAATTACACTACACATAGGCCCTAGTGATACTTTTGTCTAATGTAAATATTTGCTATCGCGAAAAGCACATCACGAATCACGTGTTCAGCAAGTTTCATTGTAACATCTGAGGCAGCAGACACACCGCAAATAAAAAAAAAATGTAAGCAGCACTAGGACAGCAACAAGATAAACGTGCGCCACCTTTCTCTGGCCCCTTCATCTCATTGACTCAAATATTTAAAGGCATAAATAACAAATATACATTTACAACTTTATTAAATTGGAATAAAGCGATTAGGAGGTTTTAAAGTCGCACTCGTCATGAAAAACAAGGGTCAGGACTGCCACAAAATACACCCATCACAGTATGGGGACTCTCAGAAATAGCTAAGAGAAACAAGCTATTGTCTCCTAAATCCCATTAGTTAATGAATGTTACTTATTAAAACAATCATGTTGAAACATTTCCATTAATTTGAAGGAAAATGTCTCTTTTGACTTATTCAAGTGTTCAAGGGCCATAACTTCTAAGTCATTCACGCGATAATGCTGAATATCGAACTCATCCACAATTTTATGGCCATGCACATGTGTGGAAAGTTTGAAAAGGATTGGTCTAACGATATTGAAGTTAGAGCCCAGACAATCACAATTTCAAGTATTTTGTGTACGTCAAGGGCCATAACTTCTAAGTCATTCACGCGATAATGCTGGATATTGAACTCATCCGCGATATTATGGCCATGCACATGTGTGAAAAGTTTGAAAAGGATTGGGCTAACGATATTGAAGTTAGAGCCTGGACAACAAATGTCTTAAGATGGGCGTATAAAAAAAATAAAAATCGTCATTTTCCTAGTTAATATCAATGATTATTCACTTTGAACTCAACTAATATCAACTCTAAACTTAAAATAAACGTATCAATAAATCAACTAAGAATTTAAAGAGCAAAGTGTCCTAAGAGACTGCCGGCAGGATTTACATGGTGAAATAGCTATAACTTTCAGTCCAATGTTAAGTCGATAGAGGCGAGGGTCATTTGGCACCAAAAACCTCTTCATGTTTTTCTGCAACTCTATCAACTTACTTCGCTCTATGATTCATGATAAACCCGTCGTCAGTCTCTAGTGCCTTGTGCGCTTTGATTGTTACATAATGTTCCATTCATAAATTGCATACCTATGGAGGTCATGGCATGAGCGCGGAGATATATAGTGCGATGCAGACGGCTGTGGTAATTATATAAATAAACGATGTCTGCTTTTGCTTATCGGTATGTTAAAACACACACACACACAAATAAAACACAAAACAAATTAAACAAAAAAATTAAAACAGAAAATTATCTGGCTAACTCAGTTTAATAAAGATTAACTGTACAGTCAGTATGAACGCCCAAGGGTGAGTATACACTCTATACTGACCTCAGTCAGTTGACCATATAAACAACAAAGAGGTGTGTCTTAAATCACTATGTACAAGTATAATACACATGGGACACTACTCCCGATTAACCTAGACTCATAGATCTACCTTCCACGGAAATATGAAAATATCTCGGTCATTTTATTTTATGATGGTATCTTTATATACTTTGCACCTATCGCAAGCGTATACATTCATACAACAGTAAATCACTACTTTTTCACCCATGCAAACGCATATACCATGCAACGAAACCCGCTTTGCAAAACACCCCAAATTAACACGTGTTCGTACGCCCAGTCTACAAGTTTAAGCAACGACGAGGTAAACCGATGTAAACCGACCATTAAACAAATGAATTACTCACATCAGCATGCATAATCTTTCCTCAGCCACAAGGAATTCAGTAGAAATCGACGATTTTATCCGTTTCTTAATTTGTATTGTATTAATGTTTTGTTGTAGAGGTAGAAACAGCCAATCAAAATGAAAATGAAAGTCACTTGATTCCTAGAATGGCTAAGTAAAAGTGAAAGTAGGCCAACGGTTGAAATTCTCTCTCTCTCTCTCTCTCTCTCTCTCGCGCGCGCGCGCTTCTGCCTTGGGAGCGTGAGGTCGTGGTTCAATCCACGGCAGCGACATACCAAAGTCGTAAAAATGGTACTGCTATAGCTCCCTTGCTTGGCGCTCAGCATATAAGGGTAGTTGCAGGACTGGTTGGCCTTGTGTCAGGATAATGTGACTGCGGTGTGGCAGCACTACATCTGCCTCAAGTAGACATCGTCTCCAAATGAATGAAATATTCTCGGTGGAACGTTAAACCCAACATACAAATATGTTCTATCCATCTCTCTATCTATCTCTTTCTCACTCTTTATCTCCCTTTTTTGACTATGCAGGTTTAAAATGATACCTCTATATATATATGAGATATGTTTATTATTTATTTATCCAGTTTTCCAGCACACAACAGAATGGACGGTATAAAAATACACATTTAATTATAATTATTATGTTTTCATAATTATTTATTCGAAAATCTCTCTCTCTCTCAGAGCTACAGATAATTTTTAAGTCTAAATGATATTTACCCCCTCTATATTTTTGTAATGCTGAAAACTGAAAATTCAAATATTTTTACACGCCCCATCATAAAACTAAATGGCACTTATGCCTCTTACTTGGATATACCATGATAAAAAAGTCTCAGCAATCTCTATACCTTGCAGCTTAGTGACAACATTTCAGAAGTTCTACATTAAGAGCTATGTACAACACTCCTCGCGTTATTTTCCAACTGAGATGATAATATTATTACAAACTGTCAAAAACTTTCAACTATAGTTGCTTCTCCGACCATAACTTTACAGTTTCATCGGAAACAGAATCACCGGCATGTTTCTTAGAAGCATTTTCGGTCATAATAACGTTGTCATATATTATTTCTTCAAATATTTGCTTGATTGAGATCCGTCAATTCATTTTCATTTTTGACAAAAATGAGAACACTAGGATTGTCTACATTGCTTAATATTTTCTCTTTAATCGCTCCGGTTTGCTTCTACCTACTATTTTAGCGTCTACACGATACCCATGGTACCCGAATACCGATAACGATAACTTAAAAAAGGGAACCAACATCATGATTCCCAACTATCAAGAACGTTAACTACTACAGTACACAATAGAACCGGGAACCAATGTTAAAACCAAGACTAGTTCGATACCATAAAATCATTCTACAATGTAGAGGTGACGTCACGCTCCTCGTTTATTTTGCGGGCACAATGCCATAAAATTGATTTGGAATAAGAATACCGAAATATGCGTAATGTTGAGTAACAATGCTGATCGGACATTTCAAATGCGTTATTTCACCTTTCAGTTTTGTTTTCAATGCGTTTTTACCAAAAAATAATGCTTAAAAACACAAAAACGCGTCTTATCTGTAGCTCTGCTCTCTCTCTCTCTCTCTCTCTCTCTCTCTCTCTGTGCGCGCGTGTGTGGGTGCTTTGTTGTAGCGGTAAATTATTCAGGTGAAAAATTTGCGCTACAATACTATATACATGTTTTATGTTTCTCTCATGATTTTAAGCATTAAACATCACTGAATTGTTTATAATGATAATATGTCCGACATATTTAATGGCTTCACTGGCCGTGTACCTTGGGTCAGCTGGCTGCCTACTTTTTTTTCTTCAAAATGTCCATGACAAAAATGCTATATACATGTAATAACTTATTAGACATATTTGTTAAATTGCGACTTATGCGAAGTCTCTTTACTAATAATTGCATTATTTATTTTATTCAAACATAGGCCTGGTATATGTATACGTTAGGGAATATTGAGGATGAGTGCCAATACCCGTGGGGGTGGGGGAGAGAGAGAGAGAGAGAGAGAGGGGGTAGATAGAATTTTGTGTAAGTGTGTTGTGTTGTATGCACGGAGAGTGTATGTATGAGAGTGTGTTTTGTTTAGAGTGCCGACCGATCAGTGACATATTACTTACAGTGTATTGTTGATGCAACTATGTACAATGTACACGTTGAGATAAAATAAAGATCTTCCGTTCTGTTCTGTTCTTTAAATAATGAGTTGTTTGCAGATCTATGCCAGTGAAACTGCCCCCTGAGGTGTGATTTGTGGTTGGCATATTTTGTTTATTCCATACATCGACTGTTTCAATAAGATTCAAGCCGTTTTATTTCCTATCTTCGTCCTGTGCATAACTCTGCTTGTCAGTCTCTATATACTTGAATAATAGTGTTGTCTTATACGGAAAACTGTATATTATATCCTTATTGTGAATAATTACATATTGTAATAATACAATGACTTGTGTATATTATAAAACCAAAAGTGTTAACTCAGATAAAGTTATTTCGGGCTACCGGACTTATACATTAACAAATTTCACCGGTATATCGTTTTTGATTTTTTTTAGATGTTTTTTTATGTTGTTGTCGCTGAGAACTAAGCTATTAATTATTTTCCTGTATGAATTAAAAACCCTCTTCTCAAAAATGACTGGCTCGGTTTCAAAATGTTTTATGCTAACCCTCTATCAAGATTGTTCAAATTATTTGAAGTCATTAAATCATTGCTTCCACCCTATATGTCTTTAGTGAACACTTTCAAGTAGTCCTCTTCAAAACAACTGGGTTGATTTCAAAAATAAAATATTTCTTGGGTAAACAGCGAAATATTGATTGAGTTTTTACAGTCTATAAAAACATGGAAGCTAGGGCAGGATCAGTTTGCCTTATATGTCTTTAATAAAAACTTTCCCCAATACATGTGACCAGATTCCAAAATAGTTTGGCAGAGGTGTTCCTAGGTAACCCTATAGGACTCTGATCCGTAAAAAATGGCCTGGCCGCTATGGACAGGGCTATTTTACCTTTTATGTATAAAGTGATCGATTTAAACATCTTTTATTCCAGCAAAAATTCTCAACCAGAATCACTCAATGTTTATTTGCTGCTAAAAAACATGGAAGTTTAAAGCAAATTGTCATCAGGTGAGCGATACAGGGCCGCTTCATTACTATTTTGCATGTTCTCCTCTTTGTCACACATGCCAATCAAAAGTATACTTGTTTGTGGTGCTTTTATAGTGTTGTTATTAGTTGCTTTACTAGATAACAAATAAAACATGGAACACCAGAAATTTACCAGAAGCACAAGTCTGACGTGTGTAATCAAAAGATTAAACAGAACTTGTTTTATTGCACGTAAACTTCACAGTCATTTGTGATACATATAGATAATCAATAAAAATATTAAAAAAAACATCACAATCATACAATCTAGTGAGAAACATTTAGTTTATCTATCATGTAAAGGGTGATCTAAAATAGTACATTGTAATTCGTCAATATCTGAAAAATTATAGCAGATTGTAGCGTATGTGATCATGCAGCGGTCTTATGTTGTAACCAAGTACATTTACATGCATGTTGTTTACATTTATAGATCTGTCTTTGAAACCCGTGTTTGAAACTATTTATTTATCTATGGGATAAATATATAACGATATAACAAATTGTTAAAATGTATTGACATAACAAATCATCTTTCGTTAATTAACTGTCATTTCATATAGACCTATTATTGTATGAATTATACTGTATATCATAATTGTTTACAATGTTATTTGCTTTAGATCCACGTGTTGTTCTTACGAACTGTACGTTAATCTGTTATTGTAACAGTAGAAGAATGCCAGACCTCGCGATCTGTGATACGTACAGTTATATTTTATCTTCTGTTTCCATTTCCCTCGTGTCTGATACCTGTCATTGTCTGTAGTTCATTATATTCCCAATTTTCTATCTACTTAGCGATCTGTCCATCACTATACACAGCATCTTGTTTGTGCGCATGCGTCATGGTATAAATTAATGACGACTCACAAATTATTGTCATCGTCTTATCCAGGTCATTCGGTGCAAGTGTCCTTGTGCATTGTCGGGTCACGCGTATACCGGGTCTATGTTACCACCGCGCCTGTCAGTTTGGAGTCAAGCGCTTCAAATCCTGCTCTACATGAGGTTTCCATATTTTAGATCGTCCCCACATTAACCAGATTAAATAGGCTGAGATACCATATTAAGGTAACATCAATAACAAGTAAATAGCTAGGTCTGATACACCGTAAATAGACCTATTTCACAGTGGCCAAGAATTTTACTCCTATAAATAATTCTAAACCTCTTTATAGTGGCCGAGGACTGACAGTCTTTAATAACACATCATTAATTTTGCAATTCACGGCCCCCATCCGCCATACGTAACCATACTGATGTAGCGGTAAATTGTGCAGACGAAACTTGATATTTTCTTCCATCTCTCTCTCTCTCTCTCTCTCTCTCTCTGTTACGTTAATTAGCTTATATATCATTCCCTGAAAGTTATTGAAATGTTGACTTAAATTTTGTTATGTAGAACTGTGTCATTTGCATATATAAATTATTACATATTTTTAAAATTAATAACATTTTGATCATACAAATAATCTTTATTGAGTTTCATATGTATTTATCTCATTTTGTGTTTCTTGAATACGTAAAGTATCTAGATGTAAATTCTTTTCATTAATTTACTCAACTGATTAGTTTATTGCAATGGCAATGTCTGATACCTTCAATGGCTACATTGAATATACCATAAGTCATTGGTACTTTTGGAAACACGTAATAATTTAGATCTATATGCAAATGACACAGTTCTGCATATTAAAGTCAACATGTCAGTAACTTTCATTGAAAGATATATAAGCCAATTTACGTAACAGAGAGAGAGAGAAAGATGGAAGAAAATATCGAGTTGTAGCGCAAATTATTCATCTGAATAATTACCTTTACAACAATATGTTTGCTGGAACAGTTATGTATGTGAATTATTAAGAACTAATAATAGCACATCGTGATTTAAAGGATTTGTCTGTTACTGTATGGAGATAAATATCTTTGTAATTAATAATATCAAATCTTATTGCAAACCTTTGTATTTTGATTATGCATTTTATGTGCAATGTTAATTACTTTGTAAACCTTGGAAAAAAAATTATGAAATTGAATCACTGAATTCTATATCAGAAAAAAGTGACTGGATCTGTTATCTCGATTAAAAACGATTTGCATTTCACCGTATATAATTCCTATATTGCACCACTTAGTGACCTTTGCCCTTTACTTTTTCCAATATATATTCCAGTCCTACTCAGATAGAATAAATATGACATCTTAACTGTGCGAGAAATGAACGCTCATTTTTATTTTCATTAGTTTTTGGAAACTTTATGTGCATAGCACCTAACAATCTTCAAGAGAGATCTGCAAGTTCATTTGTTATACTATGTACGCGAGGTATAATTTATAATAATGCAGTCCAAACTGAATATACTGTAAACTCATTAATTTTCGTTGACATTAGATTTCGTGGACTCAGTTTCAAAAATATGTTCGTGTTTACACATCATTATCATCATCTAAGTAGTAGTAGTAGTAGTAGTAGTAGTAGTAGTAGTTGTAGTTGTAGTAGTAGCGTCATGCTATTGAACTGAAATAAGTTCGTGGGAGCAAATAATTGTTGATGTGACCGTCCATGAAATCAACGAAAATTACCCCCTCCAATACCACGAAATAAACGCTCTCCCCACCCACACGATGGTTTCAGAGTATATGCATATACACTGGAATGTTGCCAAGTGACCATACCGCTATATTTGTTTAATTTCCACTCATAAAGTATAATAAAATATATGATAAGTGTCTGTATCATGTAAAATAAATGATTTTTGTATATTTCAAGACCGCAAAGTATGTTTAGCTGTTTGTCGTCCTCTGTATCCATGTCATCTTACTTAAGTTCAACTTGGTGAACTGAACGATTGCCAAAGAATGTCTCCTATTGTTTGCACGACAAATAGAAAATGAAACATTACCTCTGACAAATTTACGTTTCAATGAGCTAATGGTTTCAAAAGCATTTAAAACCCTCTTCTATAAAAAACAGGTTATATTTTGTATAACTTGACACCCAGAACAAAGTATTATATGAAAATATAAATATAAAAACATAATTTTATTATATATTCATATAAACATTAATTCTTAAATCTCTAACGAGTTAACAAGTAAACGAAACACACTGACACTAATGTGTTTGTGAATGACTGTAAACATATGAGCACCTTTTATTTATTATGATTTATTAATTTATGATTAATGTTTTTACAAGTAATCAGATTGTTGAGCGAAAGAAAGAAATTAATTTCGGATTTATTTGACATGTCACGCCACCCGTTTTATGCAGTAATATATCTATGTGTCAGAGATCGATTTTGGTGTCACTAACTTCAAATCGATTTCAATTATTTAGTGTGAATTTTAAACAACCAAATAAACCTGCATCATAATGTCAGCATGAAATTAAAGGATACATAATGCATGCATGATTTTTTTTAGCTATTAAGTTTATCTGTTAAGCTGCATTTGATTTTGCTGTTTCTTTGTTATTGCTGCAGGTGTTTTTACCATCATACGCAACACACGTGATAGCGGCGGGGGTCAGTGGTTTCTGGGTTCTAGTCCCGTTAGAATTATAATATCTCCTGGCCCGCGCATGCGCTAAGTACTGGTCCAATCCTGGAACCGTCGAAAAGGATTGGTATTAGTTGTAGGATAACACACACACACAACTATAAAACAGGCATTATCTTCTTCCGCAGCCGACTTTCTGTCTTTCGTAACCCCAGCACCTTCAGGCACCCCCCCCCCCCCTTTATAAATCAGACTTATTTATTAAATATTTATAGAGTTTATTAATTAATATTATATTAATTAATATTATATGTATGTTAATTGATTGAAATTTAGTGGTAGATTTAATGAGGGGGATATTGAAAGGGATCACAGTTAGGGGTAAGATCCCCCCCCCCCCTTTGTATATGTGTCATTTTAACAGCAAAATCATTAAACACTCATAATGATAAAGGAAAGGCAAATAATATATGGACAATCTCATACACTTTCCAAGACTCGGTGAATTTTAATTTTATGTATGGTATTCTAGCGCTTAAGACACTGAAGAACATACAGTTAATATAGTCGTTAGTACACTATTTACCCTGTTAGCCGAGTGATCAAAGCGTCCGTATCGTGAGCAGGATGCCATAGGTTCGATCCCATAGAGCGCGACATACCATTTTCTTTAAACTTATACTGGTCAATTTTTCTTACTTGGCGCTCAGCATATAAGGTAGTTCCAGGACTGGTTGATACGGTGTCAGGATAATGTGACGAGCACCTGACACACGGTATGTATATTAACCCTTTCCCTCATAGAGACTCATTTCGACGCACTCAATAGGTACCACATAAAGCCTGATCTGCAGAAAACCACAGTTAAACCATAACAAATTTAATTATAAAATCCTCATTTCCAGACCACTGAGGAGCAGCGAACAGCATAAAACCTGATCAGCCTGCGAGTTACTCGCAGGCTGATCTGGTTTTATGCTGTTCGCATAGGTCTTTTCATGGTGTCCTCTATGAGGGAAAGGGTTAATGCCATTTTAACGACTTTGGTATGTAACTGTCGGACATTGAAGCCACGATCTCTTGGTTACGGAACGCACGCTCTAACCACTGAGCCACCGGGACCTGTGTAGTGAAATTAGAGTTAAATATTGAGGATTTACGTTTTCTTTTAATTGTTTCAGTTGACTGGCTTGTAAAAACAGCTGTGTTAAAAAGAAACTAAAAGAAAAAAAACAATTGGAACCTGCCAAACTTTGTCCTGTTTTAAGAGTTCCTAAGTGTTTTCTTTAACAATTGGCCATATTAAAATAACAGAAAAATCGTTTGTTTTGATCACTTGCCTGAAAGTTGTAAAAGTAAACTTAATCGCAACTTTGACGACTCGGGTCTTCAAGTGCCAAGTCAGAATGTAAGCAATGGTCCGCCACCGTGAGTCTATTGTATTCCTGAGCTCTAATCTAGCATTGAATAGCTGGTAAAAACCTTTAAACGGGTGAAGCCCTGACGATACCCAACAAAACGATAGTTGGAATTGTTGTGCAAATATTAGACTCGCCGTATTAACAGTGTTACATATTTTGCTTTTTAATGAGTGAACTAGCTTATTAAACAAATAAAAGAATACTTGAGATTATAGTGAGTGAGTCTCGTGGGCAGACATTAGCAAGCTAGTCCCCTTGGTTTGTGGAATATATTATTTCAAAAGGTGCCTAGAACAGCAGTGTTGTATTCAAGGTGAGTGATATCTAGGTATATTTTTATTCATTAGACGATATTCAGTTAATTTCCTTGCATTTTTATCTTGTATTTTAAATGATTTGATTTAAGACCCCATTTCTGTCACCACTTCCATTATAAAACGATAATGATTTATATGAAATAAGCAGTAGTAGTAAATGCTGTTCGTGACTATAATCATGATGATGGTAATGATGATGATTTTTCCTTGCGTTATATATGGGATACATTTATGACACATTTTCATAAAAATGAGTCTTACAGGTATTCATTTATAAAATATTATTTTACGATGATTTGGAAACAATATAATCATTAATCTATACTAAACCTTCTACTTTCGTCTCCTTAGTAGAACCACTGCAGTGTATCTAGACTGTATATCAAGAGACTCTGGTCTAGAAAGATTTCGAAAGAGTCTCAGTTTTTTGTACCCGAAGGTGATTGAAACTCCAACCTTTTGGATCCATGGTCAATAGACACTCAATTATGAACATCAACGTACTTGTATTGTAGCAGAATATATTGTCATTCTCAAGTTATTCTAAATGAAACGTAATAATGCTTATAAAGGTTAAGATATGTGTTGGTTTAGAATAAGTAGCTACAATTTTTTATGATTTTTTATGACACCAGTACACCAGTTAGGCAGTGCTTCGTGGTATTTTGACTGCGGGTCCGTGGGACGTAGGGTCGATCCCCTTTTTGGGCGTTAAATTATTTCATTACCCTCCCAAGTGCAAAGTACTGGTCTAACCCAGATATCATCGAACCGGATACGTTGTTACATTTGTTTCGCTGTCAATGCAAAAAGAAGCTGTAGGTTTAAACAAATGCCCTGCATTTACTATATTATTGTGGTATTTGATTTCATAAACATATTTGAAATCAGTCACAGTTTTAAATATTTATCATTATTTATACATAGGCTCGTTCAGTTCTATTTAAATATCAACCCTTTAAATTATTTATTGACACCCAACACTCAAGCAATGGCCGACTCTTTTCATATTGAACAATGTCCAAACACTTACGAGAGGCCGAAACTAAACACTGATCTTGCAAATTAGCACTCTTTTGTTTATATATATACACGTATTGGTCGACAATACACCGCAGAGTAAAGGCTTTTGTGTCTTGCTGTCATCATAAGGTATAATTTTCAATACTGTGTTACACAAATATTGTGACAATATTGCATGACTGTTAAACAAACGTTACGATACTGGTATGATCAATAAGCCGATTATAGTAGAACAATTCAGAGTCCGTGTGATTCGGGCACGGTGTAGTGCGAAAAAGAAATTTTAATTTACTGTTCATTTGACAAAAGATAATGCGAACGTATCATTAAAAACCTAGGTCATTGAAAGGGTGCTGTAAGTCCAATATTTGAGGGGTAGTTATATCATTTGGTTTGACATATTGCCACTATTATCATTTTTATAAACATTGACATGTCACGTTACTCCTACTATTCATGTAATTTCCCCCTTTTTTTGCTGAAGCCAAGCATAATGCATGTATATCAGAACCACATCTTAGAACTTTGGTATGGTAGACCGGGAATTGAACACACGACCTTCCACGGGACGCTTTTCCACACCTATTTGTGTTTTTGTATTTCACTCATTGTTACTTTTGTAACTTGTGAATTGAATACAGAAGAATTGAATTGAATTGAAACAACAGTTTTAACGATTAGGATTAGTTGGTATTCACAAACAGTACACTCGTAGTTTCTTAAATATTTTAAATACAGTATATAAATAGAACAATGTCGACTTCTTAGGAGATAAAAACTTAAGACGATTAAAGGTTTACGGTTTCTTTCGGTCCAAATAATCGTTATTCCAGGTCTAGGTCAATGAATCTATCCGTGGTCTCTCAGTAACTGCCAATTAAATTCAGTTCATCAGAGTTGAATTGTCAGTGAATGATATATGAGCAAATACAAAACTTTGCGATAAGAGATATTTTATTGCTTTGAACCAAGTAAAACATATACAATGTCAAATTACAGTAGAGTTCGCCCAGAGAATGTTTTGTAATATATAAATCATTTCGCTTTATCTATATATCTATATGAAATCAGTGGAATAATGCACCGTGGTAGTCTTTTAAAAGATTAAGGGAACTTTCTTTTAGACGACTTAATAAATCAGTGATATAGCAAAGTTAAGATAAATCCATTTAATAAGTCATTTTCACCAGTTTAAATGATTTGCAAATAGTAAAAATAGTTATTTAATTTGTTTTGTTTTTTTATTTATACGATGTATTGAAATTTACTTTTTTTCTAATCTAATGAGATATTTCTCCGTCGTCGAAGCAGTAGTCGTAGAAGCTGACAGGAAAAGAAATTGTATTTACTTAGAATAGGGAAAAAAATTTTTAGTACATGAGTAAAGAGGGGAAGTGGTAGTAGTAGAAGATTACAGGTCAAGTGGTATCGGTGTTGTAGCAGTAGTAGTAGTAGTAGTGGAAGTGGTAGTCGATTACAGGAAAAGAGATAATCGTCGTAGTTGCAGTAGTAGTAACAGCAGATTACAGGAAAAGAGATAATCGTCGTAGTTGCAGTAGTAGAAGTAGAAAGAGATAGTCGTTGTCGTAGCAGTAGAAGTAGAAAGAGATAGTCGTTATCGTAGCAGTAGAAGTAGAAAAGATAGTCGTTTCGTAGCAGTAGAAGTAGAAAGAGATAATCGTCGTAGTTGCAGTAGTAGAAGTAGAAAGAGATAGTCGTTGTCGTAGCAGTAGAAGTAGAAAGAGATAGTCGTTATCGTAGCAGTAGAAGTAGAAAGAGATAGTCGTTGTCGTAGCAGTAGAAGTAGAAAGAGATAGTCGTTATCGTAGCAGTAGAAGTAGAAAGAGATAGTCGTTGTCGTAGCAGTAGAAGTAGAAAAAGATAGTCGTTGTCGTAGCAGTAGAAGTAGAAAGAGATAGTCGTTGTCGTAGCAGTAGAAGTAGAAAAAGATAGTCGTTGTCGTAGCAGTAGAAGTAGAAAGAGATAGTCGTTGTCGTAGTAGTAGAAGTAGAAAGAGATAGTCGTTGTCGTAGCAGTAGAAGAAGAAAGAGATAGTCGTTGTCGTAGCAGTAGAAGTAGAAAAAGATAGTCGTTGTAGCAGTAGAAGTAGAAAGAGATAGTCGTTGTCGTAGTAGTAGAAGTAGAGATAGTCGTTGTCGTAGCAGTAGAAGAAGAAAGAGATAGTCGTTGTCGTAGCAGTAGAAGTAGAAAAAGATAGTCGTTGTAGCAGTAGAAGTAGAAAGAGATAGTCGTTGTCGTAGCAGTAGAAGAAGAAAGAGATAGTCGTTGTCGTAGCAGTAGAAGTAGAAAGAGATAGTCGTTGTCGTAGCAGTAGAAGTAGAAAGAGATAGTCGTTGTCGTAGCAGTAGAAGTAGAAAGAGATAGTCGTTGTCGTAGCAGTAGAAGTAGTAGCAGTGAGCTGTTTGCATTGTGTCACCGTGTTATCTTTAGAAATAGATCTGGTTAAACATGAAAGTAAACGAATAATACATGTAAACAGACAACTCGCCATTTTTATCTTGAATATATCTTAATGCATGCTCATAAATGGGACCACATAGTGTCGCGCAGGCTAGGGTCAAAGATCCATACAAAGAAAGTAAAACGTTTAATAATTTGTAACAGATAGAATATTCTGTGATTTTGGGCTCTCGGTATAGCGCTTTGCCCAAACATTCGGTATTATTAATAACAATGTGATAATTATCAACGAAATTACACAAAGTTATCCGAAATTTTCTCTCATATTTTAAAGGGGAAAATTGCTGCAAAACCAGTATTTAGGGCTCGTGGACCTTGACGAAAACCAAGCTTCTTTGAAAAGAAAAGTCATCAAAATATCGACCAATTTGTGTTTAACAATACTTTAGTGCAAATAAATCAAGTATAAGTGAAATTAACGACTGTAATTTCAAAGTGGATGACGTAGAAAAAAGGAGAGCAAACAAGGTTGAAAATTGTCTAGTTTCCTTGTGACAAAAAGGTGCATGTATAAAAATATAACGGCGCTTGTTTGGTATTATTTTCAGGCCGAGGCAAAGGAAACCTTCAAAATGAGCAATGTAAGTAGAAAATTCATACATACATACATACATACATACATACATACATACAGGCAGAAAAACAAAACATACAGACATAAGGGGCAATTAGTTGGAAGGTGTAATATGAATGAAATAATGTCGAAGCGACGATTAGTATCGTGTGCTATGCTGTAACAAACACGGCCCGGCCCTGAATCGAACCCGGTCCGCCGGCGTGTTAGCCCAATGCTCTAACCACTGAGCGAAAGAGTCGACTCCCAGACGCAGTTGTCAGAGATTGTATATACACCCGTGACGACGCATCGTCACAATACAACTGTATGTCTAACAATTGAATGATAATTATTTCGTTGAATTAACTGTTTTTTAATGATAGCTTTTCTTAATTGAACTAACTGACCCTGTTGTGTATACTTTGAATCAATCTCCGCTATTTTCCAGTTTCAGAATCGGTACGAGCCGCGATATGATGTAAGTAAACTTTACTGTCTGACCATACAATGGATATTTTAGTCTGGAATATTGATCTAATGCCATATAACATGTAACACTTAGAGGAAAAGATTGATCATAGCTTAAAATAAATTAAAATCATTGAAAAGTTACAATAGTCTGCGGTACAAAAAAAAAAGATTCTTGTAAAATATTTGCACAAATGTTAATCAGAACAATACAAATGATGCTTTATTTAGACCCACAAATCATGTAAATTTATGATTCAAAATAAAGATATATTTTAAAAAAATCGATTCTATTTTTAGACCCCCAAACGTATTCTATGCATTAAAATGATTCTAAATACAGATACATATATTCAAATGAAAATGAAAAATGTCATTTATACTGTGTGATATGGTCCATTTCGTTGATTTATGAATTATTTCGAGGATTTCAACTTTAGAATACAACCACAAAAATATCGACTAAATGGTTGAAGGCAAAAGAAAAAAAAAGACAACGTCTGAAGTAGATGTCCAAAAATGTTATGGTTTCTGTTTACTTGTCTAGGACAACAGATGCAACCCTCACCATAGGGAGTACAATCCCTGCTACTCCCCCACTTTCCCCCAGCCCATGTATCAACAGTGCCCTCAACCACAATATAGCGCTAAAGCGCACGTAAGTCTTCGGCGCTGTGCTGCGCTATAGCGCCCGCTTATTCCGTGTTTGATATATCTCTTGCCTATGTCAGTGGATTTGGGTCTGAAAACAGCGATTCGCTTAAATCATTATATTACATTATTTTAACATATTAAATCATCTTTAATTTGCACGACGCTATCGACCGTCTAACATTGCGCAATACTCGTTTCATTATTCTAATGACCCCATTGTGTCATAGAGCCTCGGTAAAATATCAGTTCTTGCACTTAAGTCAATAATAACCAATTAAAGTTCATTTTTTAGATCAAATGTAGGGTAACCGGATAGTGTAGTAGACATCGCATTGGGTTTTCAGTAATGCAACCAGGGTTCGATCCGAGATTGGTCGGCTGTTATATGGTAAAAGGTTTAAGGTCGCCCAAATGCATTCATATTGTTATAAAAGTAACATACCTACGTTCTATATACGAAAATAATTTGTGGTCAGGTTGTAGAATTTAACGAGGGTTTGGTACATGTATGTGTTATGACAATCGATGACAGACTCTTGTATCCCACAGGTTTAAGGCATTGAAAGTGGGGCATAACTCCGATTTCATTATTTGTACATATACTTGTGTTGCTGCGCAACGAAAGGACTGGTTCAATGATGTTGAGTTTTCGCCCGACCCCGTCACACTTAAATTTTCGAAAATATCAGTAGTGTGTCATTACAGGTGTCTACAATACGGTACCGTGAATCAGCATATTGTTGTCATATTTAGGCAACCCAAAAAGACTGAAATAAGGTGCTTCAAATTGGATATAGGTGGCCGCAATATAGTGATCAGAGGTGGAGCAATATAGGTGATCATAGGTGGCGCAATATAGGTGATCATAGGTGGCGCAATATAGGTGATCATAGGTGGACCGCAATATAGGTGATCATAGGTGTCGCAATATAGGTGATCAGAGGTGGCCGCAATATAGGTGATCATAGGTGGAGCAATATAGGTGATCATAGGTGATCGCAATATAGGTGATCATAGGTGGCCGCAATATAGGTGATCATAGGTGATCGCAATATAGGTGATCATAGGTGGAGCAATATAGGTGATCAAGGGTGCCGCAATATAGATGATCATAGGTGGAGCAATGTAGGTGATCAGAGGTGACCGCAATATAGGTGATCAAGGGTGCCGCAATATAGATGATCATAGGTGGAGCAATGTAGGTGATCAGAGGTGACCGCAATATAGGTGATCATAGGTGATTGCAATATAGGTGATCATAGGTGATCGCAATATAGGTGATCATAGGTGATCGCAATATAGGTGATCATAGGTGGCCGCAATATAGGTGATCATAGGTGGAGCAATATAGGTGATCATAGGTGGAGCAATATAGGTGATCATAGGTGATCGCAATATAGGTGATCATTTGTGGCCGCAATATAGGTGATCATGGGTGACGTAATATAGGTAACCATGGGTGACGCAATATAGGTGATCATGGATGTCGTAATACAGGTAACCATGGGTACGCAATATAGGCGCAATATAGGTAACCATGGGTGACGCAATATAGGTGATCAAGGGAAACGCAGTTACAGTGGTGCTAACGTATCAGTTGTCAAAAATAGCGTATATCGTTCGTATCGCATCGTATCGTAACGTATATATTACTCAATCGTATAAAGGCAACCGTATATCGGTAATCGTATATCGTAAATCGCATAACGTATATCGTATTGAACCACCCAGTGGTTTAGGACAGTTTAAGTTACGGGACACCATCGATATTTCAGAAATAATTAATCTTCGTGTCTTTAAATTTAATATTTGCTTAAGTTTATTAATGGTGGATCATTAAATCACATTATGCAGTACATTTTTTTCATATTTTACCAATTGCAATAGTTATATTTCTTTTACTTTATTATTTTATACATGTGTTATGGCCTACGTGACTTTCAGGAGCAGACGCCATGCGATGTTATATAATTTGATGCACGTGTGAAAAGTACTATATCAGAGACGTAAATACCTTTAATATAGCTTCGTGACTATATCAGTATTAAAGTGGAATAATTTTAAAATATGTTTGATCAATGTTTGCTTTATTAACCTGTCCAAAAACTAACAAATTAAAACTTACCAACTTATGCAAGATCGTCCGAACTGTTGCTTTCGTGTAATTATTTATTTCCCGGGACATTTTTTACGGCTGTATTTACTCGAATGCCCATTTATCTTTATTATTTAATGAATTCGTGAACAAAAGATAATGTAATTTACGAATATAGCTTATTTATTTAATTATTTCCTATTTTATTTAGGTTTCTCTATCTCTCTTTCATTACGCACACGCGCGCGCGCACACACACTTCCAAAAAAAGTTGGATGAATGAGTGCAAATTATGTTTCTTTTTTCTCCCTTTTTCATCAGTACGGAGATAATCAAAATTCAGGTAGGTGGAGACTGAAAATCCAAACCGGAGCATTTTTTTCCGATGATCGCGTAAATCCTAATACGTACATGTATATGATGTGTACAAGATGCATCGGTATTGCTTTGAGAAAACAGAGCTCTAAGTACTAGTTCTACACAGGAACATGTTTACAGTATATCGGTGCTATACCTCGGACACGTATATTTCGAAGAGCATTTTTTTGTTTTGCGAAATTAGCATGGGTATCACACCCGAACTTAATTGTATCTAACAACAGTCTCTTTCATATGGAAAAAAACAACAAAAACAATGATAAAACGGGACCACATTTTCATATGCTTCACTGCTATGTCTTAATATTTAATATGATAAACCAGGAATTATTGCAAGCCATAACAATAGAAAAATAAACATAAAACCTACATGGGAATGGAAGATTTGTTATAAAATAATTGATGTATTTTATTCCGTGATAACACAGAGTTCACTGACATGATAATAGTTAAAAGAAAATGATCTTGTTTCCATATTATTACAGTTCGCTAAAGATCTCATTTCCATATTATTACAGTTATATAAAATAGAGATATAATAGGTTAGAACATTTTCTTGCATATCCCTAATCTTTTATGTATAATTAAGTGAAAAAAGTGTGTTTCGCAATACCGGAGGCGTGCCATAAGTTCTTATCAGCAGGCACAGCATGTGTTTATTTTGACCGGATATGTCACCTTTATGTCTCGTCGCTGCCGGAATACCACCCCCAGAGGAGAAGACTTTTGACATGTACACAGAGTGAATGTTATTTCCGGTACTAAAAGATTACAATTTTTAGCAATAATTTGAAATTCTATTTTAAACACACCAATATTCATAGAATAATAATAATAATAAAACTGTTTCCAATCTAGGTATGAGGCACAGAATATATTTCGAAGAGAGAAAAAAAAATCTTAAATGTACACGATGATGATGATGATAATGATGATACATGTATCAAAAATACATTTGTAAGTGAGTGTGCGGGCACACATGTGTGTGACTTACGGACTTATTTTTATATCACAAATGAGCGAATCATATGGTATTCTTTAAAATATTTTGATTGTTAAAACGGCGAGTAAAATACACAGATTTTAAATGGACTTTTTTTTTAATTTGTTCTTCCGATTGAAACCGATTGTGTCTACAAATCAAAATCTCTGCAAATTAAAATGTGTCTCGAAACCACATACATGATAACATTAATGACCATTAGCTCAAAATATAGGATGAGAGAGAGAGAGAGAGAGAGAGATGAATGCATATTTATGCGGAAGACACATACATGACAAAATATTGAAAGCCCAACACATTGCACACAATATAAATGTTATATCATAAATATTTAATGAAATATTAAATACTTTACATTTAAATAATTTTTACAATAATACTTGGTCAAAACCATGGATACAATTACAAAATATTGAAAGCCCAACACATGATGATATTTCCCTACTTAATAAGAGACAATTAGTTATACATCCTTACATGTATTAATGCATGTGTTAGACAATCTGGAAACATGTCTGGAAAGGTGTGAAATAACTTTATACAGTAGATGAACTGGGTGTAGTCAAAATGAGATATAACCGATTTGGCAACTTTTTTATTCTTCTACTCGATTAACGAAACAAATCATATTAAACTGTATACGCATGGCGGCGTATGACATTTCTCACGAATACCCGGTTAAACGGCGGCCTCTTCACTCATGGCATCTTTTCGACAAAGATAGCTTTTCGACCCATGTTAATGTACATGTATTTAATTGTTTAATTACCAAGGTCAATTTCCAACAACAATTCTTCGGGCTAGGGCTTTTTAAAACAATAGATGATTTTCCGAGCTTCTGGTTAAAGTATATGAAAACATATTTATATTAAACCTATACCTATGACAGTTACCTACTTGTAATATATACGAATATTCTAATAAGAAAATAGATACGGTGCTATTCTCCCACACTCACTCGCGTTCTTTTGATATTTGATACATCCAATAAATTATATATACATTTATGTTTGATGGGTTAAATGCAAAGTTAGAAAAATGCCCGAAGATATTGTTTTAATTAGCACAAATGACAGCGTACTAGATATTAGATGATTGCTGGTATCATTTTTTTTTTAATGTGATTAATATCAAAACACATAATAACAAAGCATAATTAATACATTTTTTATGAGTCCTCGTTAGGAAAAAAAAACAACAGTTTTTCATTACACGTGCTTAGGTTGTTATTTACGGAGACAACAGAGTCCGTAACATTTCTAGAGGAACCGCAATTTAGTTTGTCCCCATTTCCTGTTTCCCGTTTTGTTTATTTCCGCTGTTTATTACAGATGAAAACACGGCTTGTGATAAATATTGTTAAAAGCTTAGTTGATATTTCATATTTTTGAACTTATTGTAAAATCTAGTTGTATACACTTGTAAAAAATGCCATTTATACCGTACTTATCCTGTATCGTATATCGCATAACGTATATCGCAGATCGTAATTCGTATATCGTATGGTATCAGACAAAGAACGCATCGCATCGCAAAGGTAAATCCCGCTATCGCACATCGCATATCGCAGATCGTATATCGCATATCGTATATCGTCCGTATTTCTATCGTATTCCAATCGTATTTTTTGACAACTGATACGTTAGCACCACTGTAAGGTGATCATGGGTGTCGCAATATAGGTGATCACGGGTGACGCAATATAGGTGATCATGGATGACACAATATAGGTGATCATGGGAGACGCAATATAGGTGATCATGGGTGCCGAAATATAGGTGATCAAGGGAGACGCAGTTTAGGTGATCAAGGGAGACGCAGTTTAGGTGATCAGGGGACGCATAGTGATCATGGGTGCGCAATATAGGTACATGGGTGTCGCAATATAGGTGATCAGGGGCGCATTAGTGACATGGGTGGAACTGGGTACCTTATGGCAGAGCGCGTACGTGGATTCGATACTTAAGCTATTTAAATGAGTTGAAACCAAACTAAGTTAATATTTTGTTTCAACTTTCATTTCTTGTCGAGGTTGTAGGGTGTACATTTGATAGAACATCTCTTCAAGTTAGGTTCACGTCTTATTCACGTGAAATGATCTCTAGAGGATATATTCTCGGTGGCCC
>CM037777.1:70251378-70267496 GCA_021229015.1 Solen grandis
ATTCTTAACATTAGTTTCACAACTGTACTATCAGTAAGTTCGTATTATTATTCGTAAAGCTGCTGGTTACACAAAATAGCTGCTGATTAATGAAATAAATGTTATTAATTGAAGGTTAATAGTAAAAAGACATATCATTGTAGAATAGGATTCTTATTTACATTAGTTTCAAACTCAAACTCTCTCGCATTCATTTTTTGTTCTTAATCTGAGTCAAATAATCATGTGTTATTGTACAGATAAAGGAATGTCTAAATAGGTTTGCCGTAAACAACTTCCGTAAGCGAAACTTATCGTGTGCGGTATTTTTTCTTGCAACACATACTTTTTGTATACGAGATTTAATTTTAAGTAGGTGTCTCAAAACTACAGAGTCTTGGTCGGAACACCGTGATCTTTGCTTCTTCGATAAATATCTCCTCGCCGCGTGTCTAATACAACACAAAATAAACATATATAGCGAAATAATATGTATTATACTTCATAAGATCTGACGGCAAGTAGAAATGATATGCAATGTGATAATAGATATACAGTAAAACCTCGCAAATCGGCTCCTCTGAGAAAAGGCTAGCTTTTGGCAGCAACAGTGTTATCTCCTCCAATATTGTTACCTTGACACAGTCTATACCTGAATACAAGCAGAACCCCTTGGCAGCAACACGTTTCTGTGACTCCGGCATATGTTGCTGCTGAGAGGTTCCACTGTAGTAGAATGACATTATCTCACGCTGCATTAGATGCATTTAAATAAACGGTCATCTGCCCCCCCCCCCCCCCCCCCCCCGCACACACACATATTAATGTAGTTTCTTATTTGTATCGCTCATTCTTAACGATTCAAGAAGCAAACCATGATGCAACAAACGTTATCGTTAAGCTTCTTTGACTAGAACTAGGAAGACGTTCCATCCATCCCCATACACCCGCACGCACATAATTATATGTGCAGCGTCTAAAGGACTATGTTCTCTAAGTGTTGAAAATGGCCTAAGCTAAGAACTTAATGATTTTTGGACGAAGAAGAAGCAACACTTGACTGATTTTAAAAAGGATTATTTCATTCAAATAAAACATTCTTCTGTCACCATGGCAACAAGGGTTGTATTAATGTTTTGGTTACGTCTGCCGAAGTTTTCCAAGGTGTAATTTTGTTTAGGGTAGTCAGATTTTAACATTAATTTTTAAAAATGTTCACTATGGTGTGAAATTGTGTCACGTAAATAAACCGATGGGTTATTCAAGGTCACGTTCACCAATGAAGCTAACGATTGTCAAAAATATGCAAAAATTAGACTTTCAGGTGATAATTTATTTATGGGCTACTCATGTGTTTCCCAATTTTAACATAAATTGGCAAAATGTTCACTATGATGTGAAAGTACGCCAGGAACATGGACCTGTGGGAACTTCATTGTCAAGGTCATCATTAAAGGTCAAATTTGTCAGAAATATGTGAAATTATGATCTTCCGGGTTGTTGTTTAGTTAAGGGTTTTCTAATTTTACCATAAATTGGTATTCATATTCAATATGATGTAACAGTTTTTCACTTAAATGAAATGGTGGATACTTCAAGGTTGAGGCCATTTCTCAAAGTCATAGTGTTCAAAATATGTGAAATTTTTATTGTGTGCAAAATAACTTTGCAATTTGTTGCTGGCTTTTAAAGATAAATTACATATTTAGCAATGAAATCTCCTTTTTAAATTTTTTTTACAAAAGCTTGTCCATCTGAATTAGTCTCTTTAGCTTGTTTGTTTAATAATCTATACAAATGAATACATATATGACCATAATTTTGATTTCAATATCATCTCTAACATAAACTGTCACGCCAAAAAAAAAAAAAAAAGTAAAAAGTTCCGTTTCTTGTGTTCAGCCAGAAAAAAAGAGCGTCGGTAGGTAGGGATATAATGAAAGTGATGTGACTATGAAGTCTCATCAAATTAGAAAAATCTGAGTGCCACAAACTGAAAACTCAGACCCAGAGAGTTTCGAACCATTACTCTTACCCAAAGAGTTTTGTCGATATGCGCTTCACATGTCTTTTAGATAGACAGAAAGTTTTAAGGACTCACTTAGTTATAGTTATTATAAACCCCTTTAAAAAGTTGATATGAAATGACAACTTATTTGTCATATTCGGTATTTTCACAATTTCATATGCATATACTATAAACGGTATACTATAAGTATTCACTCAAATCTGTGTTTAAACAAACTGATATGAACATTTGAAAAATATAATATATGCAGGAGAACATCAACCATGCCAATAGCTGTATGAAAAAAATAATGAGACTGTTAAGTTCCTGCCCATAAACCGATGCTTAGAAAACAGGTGTACACTTCAGTTATATTTAGAGTATGATGCCTTTTATAGTGTTATGTGTGGACAGACCAATTCAAATATTTAGTTTTCAACTGTATTGGATTTTTCTTGGTATCATAATCATAAATATCAATGAATTAAGCAGCATAATTCAAATATTTCCCTACCTTTTTGTATTGGTGTTGTTGTTTTTTTAATTTACCTCGCTGCAACCATATTTCAATCATATAGCGACATCTAGCTCTTACATGTTCAGGATCACACAAAAGCACCGGAATAAAACCACAGACCAACCATAAATCAGCTGGAAGGTTTCCTCGCATGTAATATACACTTGACTCTGACTGGATTCGAACCAGCAGCCTTTAGAGCCTGAGTGGTATTTACTCATAAACTTCACCTGCTAGGCCACGTGGACCCCTAGTATTGGTGTATCGCATTTGTCAGATGCTCAGCATGTTGCTCATCATGTAAGTGTAGTTCAATGGTTGGCCCATCGTCGGATACTCACGGCTGCCTATTTAATTTTACTTCATGTCATGTCATGTATGGAGGGTAACGGATAAATCCCTCGTGGGTTTTCGATGCTTGGTGTGGTATCGATCATGGTACATGTTTGTGGCATGGTATCACAATGAGACATCAAGTTATGTTTGTCTCACCACAGGACCCTGATATTCAGTAAAAAAAAAAGTAAAGAAACTTAAAAAAATCTATATAGAGAGGTCGATTTTCTCAAAGGACAATTTTTGGTCTGAATATCAGGGTCCTGTGGTCTCACGTAGACATTATGCCTGAAATACTGTTGGTTTAGCAGTAACCCACACAAAAAGCATTTACAACATGTTTTGCGTACATCTTGTGTTCTAGTTAATATACTTGTTTATTTTAGCTATAATAAAAATAATTGATACAGTTTTTAATGTCTTTAAGAAAGATGCAAATGAGTTTTGCACTCAATCTAACACCAGAGTGATTGACCCAACTCCTCAATCTAAAACAAAATACCAATACACAACAGGTTCCTTCAGAATGTTACAGACTTTACACAAAAGTACATTTATTATTCAGAGGAGAACAGTGTGTAATATTCAGTGTGCATATGCTTATTTCAACCTTCAAATGATATTTAAAAGGATCTTTTCTACTAGTGTCATTCTATCAATGAAGTAAAAAGAGTAGATCTACCGGGGTATAAACATTTTTCTTTTGTTATTCAGGTACAGACAGTGTCTTTTATCATTCCAGGCGCGAAGTAGAAGTTTAGTGTTTACTTTCACATTGTTCTTAATGTTTAAACTGTTTTCTTTTGGAAATACTCAGATGAGTGAGAGTTGAATTTGTTTCGGGTGTTTCTATTTATATGAATTAATGATACCTTTAAGTTTAAGACACGATGTAATGTCATCATCAACGACTCAAATAAACCGCCGTGTAAACTATGAAAATCAATGCTCTCTAACTTTTGTAAACACACATCTAAAAATAGATTTGAGTACACAATGAACATGCCTTTATGTGCTGATGTATACAATGAATTTATACACACCTAATGTTTGAAAAATGTGCGATGCTTTCGTGAAGCTATTAAAATAAATATCTTGAATCATTTACCACGGTGCGTATGATTTTTTTTTTCAGTATTTAAATATCAAAAGGAATTAAATAATGAGACTCATACTTAGGTAAATAATTAAAAGAAAGAACGTAAGTCATGGAAAATAATTTGGTTAAATATCAACAGCGCAATTGGCAAAATACTTTAGTATCCGTATTCTTTGATCATTTGATAAAACGGAATATAGTCAAAAATAAACTCTGCTGTTTCGACCGTTTTTTCATCGATTACCATGTTTCTATGATCTTACATAAGTTAAATATGTCGAAATATTCAGAGAAACATTTAAAATACAATGATAATGTTTACATAATAAAAGATGAGTGAAAATAAAACATTTTAAGTACATCTGTATCATCTTTTTTACAAACCGGTGAAGATATAAGGCATATAGCCCTTACGCGTCTCTGATCATATTTTGTTGAAATTCATATTGGCCACATGCTTCGACAGACAAGATATTTTTACAGAATAAAGAATAATCATTTATTTATATATATGGAAAGAGACGTGTTTGTCGAAGCATGCGGCCACATTGAATGTATCGCATCCAAAGGTGACATCAGCTAATATTTCGTACAAAACGCGTTAAAAGTACGATTCAATAAATTTCAAAAGGTATTTTCAATCAAATATTTTGTTCAACCTGACAAATGATAAATACTGATTATATCCGTTTTCTGTGATTTAAGGTTTGTTGTGTATGTTAAAGATTGCAAAAAAAAATAATCTGAAATGCATTTTAATTTTCCCGAAAAGTTTAGGCCAATTTTACCACTTAGTGAACATAGTCCCTTTAAAAATATCTTCTATATTAAAGTGCATGTATTTAAGTCTTAATAATAGCATGTCTGTCTTATCTTTTTAACATTCCACGGTGACCGAGTGGTTAGAGCGTCCGCATCGGGAGCGGAAGGTCTGGGGTTCGATCCCCGGGAGCGACATACCTTAGTCGTAAAAAATGGTACTGTATAGCTCCCTTGTTTGGCGCTCAGCATAGGACTGTTTGACCCAATGTCAGGATAACGTGATTGGTTGTGGTATCATGCCACATGTATGCGACGTCTCCAAATGACTGAAATACTGTCAGTGGAACCTTAAACCCAACAAACAAACAAACTGTCTTACTTACGTCGCCAAATTATCCTTTCTCATGATTTTGTTTATTTTTTAATTTTTATTTATTTTATTTTTTATTTATTTATATTTTCTTTTTGCGTTGTCGATTGTCCAGAAAGTGATATTTCTCGCGACCAGCTACATAAATTATGAAAATTTAAAAAAAAACAAAAAAAAAAAACATACGGAACAAACCACCTTGCCTTTAGTTAACTAAATAGCAGATTCCTAGTAAAGTTGGTGTATTACAGGTTTAAACAAAATACCAGAAGCATGATATAATATAAGATATTATACCAACCAGTGTAACGTAAATCAGTCATGACTTTTAGTTGACATATTAATATCTCTGTATGAATTAATTATGACAACTGTATTATAGTCGCTGAATTAAACATGTTACAAAAATGAACAAAGGATAAATACGTTTACAAAAATGTCCCCGTGACCGAAAGGTATTGCCGTTGACATACTATGACTTAGTACCTCACCTCTGTAGGCTCAAATCCTTAGTTTGATATTTGTATTTTTCTATACGAAGAAACATTCCCGTTTGTTTGAGGTAGTTCGTTGGTTTTCTTAAATTTTTGCTAAAAGAAAGTCCGTTGTATTCCCCTTTTCCGTTTATTCAGGAATATTTCTGATTGGAAAGTGCAATTTCCATTTGTTCATTTAACACTTCAGAGAATTATTGAAATTCAAAAGCAAAATAATGTAAACTGTCCTCTTTCAGATTTGAATAGAGCACTAGGTAAGGATGTAACTTTGTATACATATGTGGTTGGCCAGCTGACCGTGCGGTAGACGGACTGTACTCTAGTTACACGAGTGATTATTGTACACGGTGTATGACTGGCTACGTGTGGACCTAGGCACGGTGTATGCAGTGTCAACCGTCACTGTGTACGGCGGTATGGTGGGTGGAGGTGAGTATCTTACCATCATCAACCGTCATCCATCCATCCAGTATGTACAGTAGAATAATTTGAGACATGTCGCTATTCTTGTAATTTTAAAGAGACGTGCTATAAAGTAAATTTAACACTGATATTTAGATGATTGTTTTCACTTTATGGTTCCATATGCCTCAAATCTAAAGACAAAATTAATATGCATGGTCACCGTGCTAGATTTCATTTTTTTATTGTGTTCGTTTTTTGTTTAAATAATCATACTTGCTAAAACATCGATTCATTTTACAAAAGAAAATATGTGATTGGACAACGTGCAATAATCAAAGGAATGTTATATAAAACCTAAAACATATTTATCTATAAATTACCAACTTGCGCATGAGATATGAATCAACCAGCATAGGTGAATTTATGGAACGTCGGTTTTTTCCATAACCCCCTTTTTTTTAAGTACAGTTCTTACATATATGTTTATTATTGATATTGAAAAGGCATTGTTTCCTGATTCTCAATATGTCTTGTTTAACAAAAAAACACACACATCTATATTAGGTGAGATATCGTGCATTTTGTACCTTGAAAATAACACATTTCAGACCGGAAACAGCTGATAAACGATCTGAATCCTCTAAAATCGATCGATTTAAGACGAACAGCTGACCTCCTATCGGAAAATAGCGATCGTTCTTTCTTTGTCGAGAATAGCCGAATGTTTATAATTGAACACAGACGAATTTCATATGGAAATTGTTTGATTTATTTGTAGTTAAAGGACGATTTATTTGTAGAACTTAAAAGGACGAAAATAGTGTTTAAAATCTCACGTTTGTTTTCAAAATGCATTTCAGTTACATCCGTTGTTTAGACCAGTATTGTGATCTACAATGAATCATATCCTGACTCAGATACAAAACTGGTGTTGTTGTTGTTGTTGTTGTTGTTGCACCTTTGAAGTCTCAATAACTATCTAAATTCATCTTTATTTTTTTCTTCTTATCAGTAGATAATCTACGGACTGTACATTGTGTACAATATTGCAATATGTTTCTAGAATCAAATTATTAAGACTTTGATAAAAGAATAATTTATGTTTAGGAGTTAAGAAAATCACAATTGGTCCGTGTGTGATATGTGTGTGCATATTATATATAATAATATATAATAATCACAACATGCACCGGATTGGGCAAAATATATAGCATGAACGGGACCTAAACAGACTGTATTTTGTTTATTGGGCAATGCTCTATTGATCTAGCTAGCAAAGTCACTTTACATAAATCTTTTACCGATAAAGGTTACTAATAGAAGACCATGGTGAGAACTCTCCGGCTAAATGGTTACCACTGCTGACATTTTATCACAAGGCTCCTTTTCATAGTTGGTTCGAATCCCAGCAGGATGAGCAAGCTTTCACATTTGCCTGTGGTAGGTGGATGATTCTGCTAGGGTGCCTATGTGCACTTTCTTTACATGTTATTAGCTGGGCATATAACTGGCGAAGTGTTGCAGCGACAGTTAACTCCAGCACAACACTGTAACAAATTCCACTGACATCTGTTACTACCAGAGGCTATAAGATAATGAAAATAAAATAAGCACCAGAGAATTTTAAGTGTGCCTACTGTAAGTGCAGGAGTCAAACCAATGTCTTATGCTGCACTGGTGTTCAAACAACTAAGATAACAGGACATATATACTTCTCCAAGAGTGGGAGAACCTCCAAAACACTACCATTGTGTATATTTCCTCCTGAGATAACTGGATGAACTGTCCTACCTACACAAATTAAAAAAGTCATAATAAAATCAAAATATTAGATTTACTTTTGTAACCAGTGAGACAAATGTGTAATTAGACTGGGATACTACTACCCGAGGCCTTGCTTACATGGCCAGTGCTCTATTGATTTAGCATCGGGACCACTTACAAAATCTATCATCGACAAAGAATAATAGCCGTTACATAATCCCCTAAAAATTTGGAATTACATTTAGTAACTGAATTTACTGAAATGGGAACAAAAACAATCCCAAAAGCAGTATTTACTTGAAAGCCCAATGTAACTAATTAAAAAAAAAATGTAACCGGGAATCAAGCCCAAGAGCACCCATATAATACGTTATCAATTGAGCTACAGGATGAGTTCAATAAATCTTCACTGAACAGGCTTAAATACTAGCTGAATCTAAGCTGTTGCATTTGATAATTATTTAAGAAAAAAAATCAAGCAGTTTAAACAATTTATCTATATTGACACAGATAATAGCGCCTTTTTGTTGTTGTTGTTGTTGTTGTTGAAACAGAAAACAGGAAGTTGTGAAAAAATAGCTCACTTGGACCAAAACTAAGGGCCTCAGAAGTACTCACAGTGCAAGAAATGTATCCATTGCACTTTTGGGCCATTTTCCATCATTTGTTTCAAAGCTATTGTTTGTGACATACATTTTTTTCCATCAATTTAAATTCTTACTTAATATTACCTGACTAAATATGACATATGTATATAGTATATTCAAGTTTAACAAAAACAATAAAGTACAATGGCATAGAGTTGACTAGGAATGCGAGGGTAAATCGCGATTCTACCAAGGCACGATACAAATCAGCAAGTTTTATTTCAAATTTTAGAATGAAATCGTTCATCCTTTTTAACTTGTCTGAGTTCTTTTTGTCAACAAATAAAATTCACACTCATTAATTCAAGCGACAGCAGGAACTTTTTTATCATATCCTATTTTTTTTTATATTTACTTTTATCCGTAAACTCAAATATTCTACAAGTCTGCACAGACAAAAAACAGCAAAAAAAAACAACAAAAAAACAAACAAAAAACAACAAACAAACAAACAAAAAATATGGTATTATATATAGTTGATACTCAACAAGCAACATAAATTTCTTCTTGAAATTCTTTAAGTGTGTTAAAACGTTGAAGCTCCCCCCCCCCCCACCCACCCCCTGGATCTTATCTACATATATTTTCTATCAACAGATTATCCATTTATTACCAATGGCATTGTGTGTTGAGAGTTGGACACCGTGTAGATCTTATCACGTGACTACTCAGGTGTAACACGTCAAGCATGGTGTAAGTGACCTATTGTCTTTGGCTGCTGTTGTCTGAGTGTGTACATTGTGTAGCAGAAATCATTTTTCGTAATAAAAAAAAACAAAACGTCGTAATCAATTGAAAGCCAAAACGGGATAATATGCATGCACAAAATTCTTACTATAACGGGATTAATTATTAATTTCCCATAATTCAAAAATCTATTGACTTTCTAAACAAAAAATCATTCTAAATTTCAAGGCAGATCCTCAGAACGAATCTCTCCTTGTCAACACATACATGGCATATAAAACATACACGTGTTTAAGAGAGAATTCTAGAAATAAATATACATCTTTATTATCCATTTTAATACTGGCTAAGGGGAATATGGGTTTGTGTTCGTCACATTGATCTAGAAACCTTCTTCCATTGAGATGCCTATCGTAAAGATTCTACACACACTCGTGTTTGCATATACACAGATCATTCAGTGGGTTTTAGCCCTCGAGTATGGCCGGGGAATGCCGAGTAGATACGATTTGCTCCAAACTCCTCACAATGATTACGTCACGCTGCGCTTCATATCAGGTATTGCCAAACCTCCAAATGACATAGATGTTTGTCATGGCTGAACAAGCATTTTAGTTCACTAGATCAGTGGAGGCATGCACCTGATCCCGATCATATGAAACGCTTGAATCATGTGTAGGTGTATGACCAACGATTGTGGAAGAGCTCAACATTACATAATATTACGTAATGAAAGCATTTATAAACACAAAAGGTCAAAATTAGATATTCTTATAACTAACTCTTCTCTCACATGGGACCATAAATCACTCTGGTTATGGATAAATTTGGAGAAAAAAATATATTTCATTTAATCGAACCATTAAAAAACCTGCCTCAGATTCATTAAAAACATATCACCAGAGTGACCTGACATAAATCTCAAAATTTTAGGAAAATTATATCCAGGATTGACATTTAAACTAACCTTGATACCTCAAATCTAGACCCATTTGAAGACAATGGCTCAAATTTTAGTTTGAGCATACAAAATCCAGATTGCATCTTATATGATCTATTTAAGAAAATATTCTATAAAGCACACATTTAATTCAAAAGGGACTAGTTGTGTTTCCTGTTAAAATTCTGTGCTTCTAACCTACTTTTAAGGTAATCAAAGTGGTGTTCCACAAGGAAGGAAACAATCACTGGCCCTCTTTATATTCAAACACATAAATTTATCAAAACAGCTCATTTCATTGTGACAGGTACATTGATGGAAGTCTGTTATGGCCTTCAAATAACCAATACAATACCTGTGATTGAGTGGTTCAAGTGTCTGACCTGGAGCTTAAGAGATTGTGGATTTAATCCCCGGCCATGACATACAAAATCTTTAGAATTGGTCCTGGTATAGCTCAATTTGTTGGCACACTAGTTCCAGGACTGGGTGGCTTAGCATCAAGAAAATATGACTAAGTATGGTATCTGTGGCATGATATGGCTGTGTAGAAACACTATATCTGCCGCAAGTAGAAAATTCAGGGCTGTCCCAATTCGCTTGAAGTATACCACAAATTCAATATATTGTGATATGTAATTGTCATACTGAGAGATATACAGTGAAAACTGTCAATAACGACACCTGTTTATAACGACATCCTGTAATATCCGACACTTTTCGTCGGTCCTATCGTTTTTCCTAGTCAAAATCCGTTTAAATAACCTGACCATCATCATTCATATAATACATGCATCACATAACGGTATACAAAATGATTTACTTCAAAAGGAAATAATAAATTTCGAAATTTTTCATGAGCGAAAGTTTGTCGTGTATTAACGGTATGGACTATCAATTTTAAAGGTACGGTCTATAATGACCTTCCTTATCCGACAACATGTCTTATCCGACATTGTCAGTTGGTCCAAGTGGGTGTCGAATAAGACAAGTTTTACTGTACCACAATATATCGCCATATTTGATGATACTATAATTAGAGTTTTTTTTTGTTTCAATTTTTTACCGTCTTGTTTTGATGAAAGAAGATGAACAAACAACACATTCTTAGTTAATATTATTTCTTTTTTTTTTTTAGCTCACCTGAGCACAAAGTGCTCAAGGTGAGCTTTTGTGATCGCCCTTCGTCTGGCTTCCGTCGTCGTGCGTCGTCCGTCGTCCGTCGTCAACAATTTGCTTTAAACGACATCTCCTCTGAATCCGCTGGACAGAATTTAATGAAACTTGGCAGGAATGTTCCTTGGGCTCTACAAAAGTTGCTAAAATAAAGTTGATCCATGAAGAACTCTGGTTGCCATGGCTACAAAAAGAAAACTAATTTGAAAGCTTTAAAAATCATCTCCTTCAAAACTACTGGCCAGATTTCAAAATAATTTGGTACAGGTGTTCCTTGGGTCAATCTCTACCAAAGTTGCTAAAATTATTCCGATCCGAAAAAAAATATGGCCGCCAGGGGCGGGGCTTATTTGCCTTATATGTATATAGGGAAAACTTTAATAATCATCTCCTCTGAAACCACTGGACAGAATTTGATTAAACTTGGCAGGGATGATCCTTAGGTCAACCTTCACAAAAGTTGCTAAAATAAACTTGACCCATGTAGAACTCTGGTTGCCATTGCAACAAAAAGAAAAAAATATGAAAACTTTAAAAATCATCTGCTTCAAAACTACAGGCCAGAATTTAAAATAAATTGGTACATATGTTCCTTGGGTCAACCTATTTACCTCAGGTGAGCGAATTAGGGCCATCATGGGCCTCTTGTTTTTTTTTTTTTTGTTGTTTTTTTTCATTTTATTTATTGGTACACATACCCTTGATTAACAGCAAGGAGATAAATTAGATAGAAGAATCGTTTATGAAGAAACACAATCAATAATCTCCATGAACCTCGACAGCTTTCGATCACTCGTCCATTATATATGATCATCGTTTAATCTCTAATAGCTGTAATTACCAGACCATGATTTGAACCCGAGACCCTATGCTCAAAGTTTGGTGGCCCTTACCAAATACCGAAATCCCACGGTAAGAAACTCGGCGAAATATCGTATATTCTTGTGCAAGAACGAGAGTGGGGCAGGTGTATTCCGCGGAAAATCCAGTTTGTGTTACTAAGCGATAGCAAAACACCGGTAAATACAACGATACGTCGTTTTCATCTGGTCGTATATTATTTAGCTGGGTGTTTTTGTCCTATCCTTTGGTCTTTTTTAACATTTATTTTATGCCACCGCAACGATAGATCGGTGCATATTATTTTGGTCTGTCTGTCTGTTTGTCTGTCTGTCTGTCTGTCACAAAACTTAACTTTGACCATAACACTGAAATCCCTCCACCTACAGCCTTCAAACTTTACAGGTGCATGAAACTTGATATGCCCTACCAGCCTGGTACACTGACTCATCAAATGACCTTGACCCCTAAGGTCTAAGGCCCTTGCGGAACATTCGAAAAAGATAAAGATAACCATTATTATAGAAAAAATACCGATACTCACATGGGTAAAAGCGTGGCTGAAATGAAATAATAGTTAAACTTGTAAAGTACTTAATGATTGCAGAAAAAAAGATTTTAACTAGAGTTGACGATTGTATAATTGTATAGGTCATCATTGTCAAATTTAAAGACTAAAAAAAAATCCTTCTAGAAAAAAAAGCATAACTTGTGAGAATTAAATAAATACATAATTTATTGTTTAATATTGGTATTTGTTGGAAATATTGTATTTCTGTGGAGTTGCCGTTGAAAAGCGCATTGACTGTGATATGCATTGCTTCGGTCACATCGTGTCAGAGTACAGTTTCCATTGAATTTCGTGACTAGTATTGTGTTTGTATTTTATCTAAGATAGAAAATCGACTCGGCAACGAAAATGCCTATTGTTTCTGCGTTGAACAAGCCCGGCATATCTGAAATCGGCTGAAAATTGTGTCAGACACGAAGTTCAGAATACGAACATAAGTTTGCCTATAGATTTTGAACGGAGAGTTACACACCTTTTTATTTTATGACAGCAATATTATTTTTTTTCTAGAATTGTGAAATTTTGTTATAAAATGTCTTTTGAATTGTTACTTGGTATCATCGTGGAGTCCCACAACGGTAGCCTGTGGTAAATCTACAAATATGCCACATTTTGTAATAGATATATGTACTAGCGTTGCGGGAATAATTTTAATGACTTATAGTCCTTTTGTTTTGTTATAGAAAATAATCCCGTAAAAATAAATACATGCTAGTTTGTTTGATTGTGGGGTCTAACGTCCCGCCGACGGTATTTAAGTCATTTCGAGACTATGTCTGCTTCAAACAGATGCAGTGCTGTCACACTTCAGCATCACGCCGTAGATACCTAGTCACACTATTCTGACACCGGGTAAATCATCCCTGGAAATACCTTAATATGATGAGCGTCAAACAAGGGATCTCAATTTTTTACGACTTTGGTATGTCGCGGCCGGGGATCGAACTCAAGACTTTTCGATTCCAGGGCGGACGCTCTAACCATTTAAATACTCGTAAATAAATAAAGTAATTCCCTACAAAAAGTATTACTTGATGATGAGGAAAAATACATTTAAAATATTGCAACAGTACAAACATAAACGCTTGAGCATATTTTTTACATTTTCGTCATAACGGCAATGTTTGCCGAAATATAAGCAAAGATTATGTTTTTTCATTAATTGAACTATTTCCTTATTGAAATATTTTCCTTTTAGTCCTTAATCAATCCTTAAGACCTTATATTGATTACTCTCGGATTTAAACAGTCATTTTTTTTATTTTGTATCCGCCGTTATACCAGTTACAGTCAGCTGAAATTTACCATGCTGTAGATTTTCACCGGCTTTTGAATGGCGTCGGGCAACGAATTATTGATTTTGATGACGATGATGACGTTATTGCGTGAATTTATTCGTGTGGTTAATTATAGTGTCATCGGGGTAAAAACAAAAAGATATTTTAAACGTCTACCGATTCTGCAGCGACTTGCTGTTTCAAACGGAAAATAACTACACATTTACTTACAGTAACATATTTTTACTTTTTAATGTATCTATCTGCCTTTCATCTTCTCTCTCCCCTTTCTCTTTCTGTTTTGTTGCATATAAATCTATGTAACTAGGAAAATCGATTGTTTTTCCCAGACCGCTTTTCTCTGATCGTAGAAAAACAATCGATTTTCTCAATAGATCAAAAACTATATCTGCTGTTATTTTTCAAACGCAAAACTTAACTTCATGCATCTCCCTCCCTCTCTCTCTCTCTTTCTCTCTCTCTGCAAAAGCATTTGCAGAATTTATCCATAAATATATCATTTATAGTTTGTTAGATTCAATTTTTAAGGCCTCAGTATGAAGGGGTACAGAATTTGAAACCGAAAATCAAAAACGTAACAACAATTTTCAAAAATTAGTGGGGACCATGACCCTTCTTTTTGGTAGTCCACATTTGTGTACCCGTAATTTGTGATATCGTTCTACTTTCGATTTGGCGATATCCCCCCTACGGGTACACAGTCGGAACGACATTTTATGTGCGGAAAAGTTTCCTTCTTTCTCTAACGAAAGCCTAATTTTAAAATTAGGCATTGAAATTTCTGTATAAAAAGTGAATGACAACTCAACATACCTTTATTGCTTTGATCCTTGAACAATAATGTATCCATTCCAACTGGGTTTTAATCCTAATATTGAATAAAAATGCTTTTATAACACATTTTATTGCAACATGTGCAGTTGACCGACTTGACCTACTGATCTCATATTCAAATGAGTTACGACGGTGAAGAGGTAAAATATCTCTCTTCAGATAAGACCTCATTGCTATAGGGGCACACAAAAACGGAAGAAGTGCGTTTGACTTATAAATGCTTTTAATAACGGGTCAGAAAGAAATATTGGATTCAACAGAAGTTTGATTACTTATATCATCAAATAATGGTATAGATACACATGCAAACATATTTTATACTCTTCATTTCCGTGGCCAAACCGATAGTAATTTTACGATCAGCTTGAACTTTTAATGTGCTCATATGGTTTCTTAATTCGATACACTGTCTCTATACACTTTAATTGCACTTTGATTTTTTGATCAATGTATTTTACATTTTATCAATGTTTTACTATCATTTCATACACATGGTTTTAATCATAAACATGTTGCACATGTAACGTGACTGTTAATAAATGATTGATAAGTATATATGCTACAACATTTTGTGTGTGTGTGGGGGGGGGGTCGTAATTGCTAGGCATAAAAATGTATAGGTGGGACGGACCCTCTATCCAGCAGTGTAGGTTTTAAAGGAAGATGGTATTTTCGGGCTTGTTACAGAGTTTACTTTTAGAGAGGGTAGGAGAGAGAGAGAGAGAGAGAGAGATCTTTGTTCTACTAGGGAGACAAAATGTAAAAAAAAAGTGGTTATCTTACAAAAAGATCAATTAAAAAAACTTGAATGTCAAGTTTATTATTATAAAGTATTAATCTGGAGGAAAACCTTCGAAATGGCTCAAATTTTTAAATTCGATAGCTGGTACACTTTCTCCAGCGCTGGTGACACACAGGTAATCTTCTATACCTACACCGTTTGAAGTGCGCATGCGTAAGCTGTTAACAGCAAGCAGGAGACGTGGCTTAATCGGTTTTTGTTTACTATTTGAAAGGTTAGATTTCTTTTAAAAATACGTGATTATTGAATGTTTTTTGGATACTAAACAGTTGTAAGCTTCAAATAAGTCTGTCTGCGACACGATGATATGCATATCAGGTGTAATTGACGAAAAATATATCAAATCGCCGATTCTGATTTCCACTCAGTTTTAGGTGGTTACGACATGAGACGCAGAGGCGTGACACCCAATACAAAAAATAGCATGTCGCGCTGAGCGGCTCATTGATGGGACTATCTTTTTGGTAATGTAAGAAGTCAATATTGGTGCGGTGTATGTAAGCTCAGTAAGTTCAATTGGTAAGGGCAAATACTTAAACCCAAAGACAAGCAACTCATATAAGCGTGTGAAGGAAATCTCGTATAC
>CM037777.1:70267596-70301608 GCA_021229015.1 Solen grandis
TATTTCGGTACATCTTAAAAATCGAAACAAAAACACACATAAACAAACAAATGATGATATGATTCATTTTTTTTTGTTTTAAATACAGCTGAAAGTATTTTTAAACTTTAATAATTCCTTCATATTGGCTTTAAAACCCTCCTTCAATTTGACAGTAAATTTGTGGTTGATTGCTTACAATGACAATTTCAATCCCAAGTTCAAGCCATACTGCCCCAGTTCAGGACTAGGATTCCACAAGAAGCTCGTAACTTCACATATTACCCAGGAAATGTTCAGAACAGTTGTTGCTGGAGGATTATTGGACGGAAGATGTATTACTTTGGTCACTAAATTACAGTTCTATATGTCTATAATATCCATTTTCAATGCATGGTCTTCATGAGATTTCAGTTCTATGATATACCTAGCTCATTAAACATGTATATAAACTTTTTTGCAGTACAGATGATACAAGTCACAAGAAATGCCTCTATAAAGCAGCCAGTCATGGACATAGGAAGTACTTAACACAAAAGGCTGCTTAATGGGGGTCAAAGAGCTAGGTTCACTAACCATAGATTTTTGCCCCAAAATTTGGCAAAAAATAATTTTGCACAAATATCTTTTTTTCAAGTTTTGTTTACAAGTTCCATCCTTAAACTGTCAAAAACCTTTAAATTTATAGTCAAATGTTCATGTTTTGTATGTTTTATATTCAATGAAAACCCCCCTATTTGCAGCAAAATTATGGAAATTTACATTATTTTGACGATTTAAACGAAGATTAAAGTATCAGCACACTCCAGCCCCAACAAAATAATTTCACCATTTTTTTTGTACTGATGAAAGGTTTCAAATGGTATTGGTTTCAAGTTGGGGCTTACCTGTGCTCTATTTCAAAATTAGATTTTTACTTCATGTTTCCCCTATTTGCAGCAAAATTATGGAAATTTACATTATTTTTTTCATTAAATTGCAGACCATAAAGCATGTTAAATATACTCAACGTTATTTGTTTTTGAGTCGGATGATTGAAATATGTTTCGTAAAATAAAAGAAAATAAATATTTAAATAAATGCATGCACAAAACACATTTTGATGAAGTTTTAATCCGTTTCAAGTGTACGTATATCGAGTATTGAGTACGAAAACCGTATAGGTACAGTGTCGCTGTTTTTCCACTTCAACAGATGTAACAAAGATGTGACAGGTAAGATATTGATGATTTAAATGATTTTTAGAAAACAAGAATATATATAAATGATATTATTATATAATGCCTTCAAACATCATTATCAAATTTAGCAAAGAACAATTCGGTAAGTTTTATTTTATTTCAGAAATACAGTTTTTGCATACATTCACAGTTTAGCTGAGACGGCTTACAAGAGTATGTTTTTGAGGTTTTGGTTTTATTCATCAGACTGATTTGAAAATTTAGATTTATTTTGTCAATAAATTAGTGAAAGACTCGGCTAATGTGAACATTTTGTATGAATTTTTAAATCCGATATTGACATCGTCTGCAACATTTTATACCGCTCAATATTTTGGTTATAAATAAGTACATAATTAAACGTCGGTGTTCATGTAGAGCATGCGTAGGTACGTGGTAGAGTCTCCGTCTACCACGCAGGAACTTCAGGTTCCAGCCTCACACAGATCACTTTTTTTTCTTGTTATTAAAAATAAAAACAACAAAACAATATCATTTAATTAAAATATTTGAATAGAGTCTGTTTTTTGATGTTTTTCTTTTTCTCTTTTGATTTTTTTTTTTATGATTTTAAGTCAATGCTATGTCTCGGATACTAGGTCTTTGAAAAATGGTAAAACATTGTTTTGCTAAATATCTAGTTATGCAAGAAGTTATAGAACTTATAATGGATAAAATATCTTTGCAGAATGGTAAAAAACTATGCTTGCATTGTGTGCAAGAAATGGACAAATCAAGGGATAGGGGCCCTCCTACATTACCAGTGAAAAAATTCCTACAGAAGGAATTTGGGATAAGCCCAGCCTCAGATGATACTGTATGCAGCACGTGCCGAACCAAGTTCTATAAACTGTCTAAGTCAAAGACTCCTACCACAAGCAGCAGTAGCATCAGCAATAACACTGATACTAGAGATGCTGACTATGCCCCACCTAATGCAACCTCATCACGGTCAATATGCAGTCCACCATCTGTGAGTGAATAGACTCTTATCAGTTAAATAAATCATTCTTAAATAGCATATCAATTTAGTTTTACCAGGCTATTTATCCTTGATACCAGTACTAATGGTATATTTTATTGATACCAAAGTATGCTATACAAGAAAAAAAATACATTAATAACAGGATAAAGAGGATGAATACAGTTCCTTGATTCAATATATGGTTTCTTTATAATCTGAACTATAGTATATTCAACTAGATAATATGTTTTATTGCATATTAATTAAGGATTAATGCTCTTGTCAGCAGAGGGGAGGGTCAAAGCCTTCATCGAGCACAATATTCTTATCAATGCAGATGTAAGATGTTGTCCTGGCCATACTTGTGATGGGTTTATTTTACCAACAGCTGTGAATACTATTCATACAGTGTCAAGCAAGTCTCTTCTCAGTCACTCAGCTATAAATGACCTACTTCAAAAAATGCGAATGGCATGTATAGCTCAACAGTCTTCATTGAATTTTGACAGATTAAATGACAATGACTTCCCTTCATTAACTGGTTTATCAAAAGAACAGTTTGATGATGTTTGTCGACATTTAACAGATAAAGGTAAAAACACCCCTGTTAGATCTGTCAGAACGAGTATAGGACTGTTCCTAGTTAAACTGTATTCTGGAATGTCATACAAACTACTTGCAACAATATTTGGCATTACCAAGTCTAGTGCCAGAAGACCAGTTGCTACGATGCGACAAGCTTTTATGAGGGGCTTTGTACCTCTTTGCTTAGGCATTGAGGCAATTACTAGAGAAGAGATCATCTCCCAGCATACTCGCCCATTAGCAAAGTCATTGTTTAGTACTGAGAGCAACCTGATTCTTGTGTTGGATGGGACATATATATACATTAATAAGTCCAACAACTTTGCATTCCAAAGACGCACGTATAGTATGCACAAAGGACGTTCATTGATAAAGCCCATGGTTATAGTCACAACAACTGGACACTTTGTAGCAATTATTGGGCCATATTTAGCGGACTGTAAGAACAATGATGCCGCAAATCTCAATCACATGCTCAAGTGCAATATTGACAACATCAAGAGTCTACTGCAAGAGGGAGACGTTTTTGTTGTCGATCGTGGGTTTCGGGACTCCCTGGAACTACTGGCTGATCTTGGGATCCAAGCAGAGATGCCTGCCCTATTGCCAAAAGGGCAGAAGCAGATGTCCACAGATGATGCAAACACAAGCCGGCTAGTGACAAAAGTGAGTTTTATCTCAAACTTATTTAACTCTAATTAAACTTAAAGAATATCCATAACAGAAACATAAGTTCTCAACAAAATACCAAAAAACGTAATTTATACAAGTACATTCAACTTAATAATAATGAACATGTGTCGCTTTTCATTATGAACTTTACATATATGCAATAATACATAATTTATTTTTCATTTTGTCTTTAATGAAGGAACATCCGTATCAAAAAAAATGTTTCTTGATATGTTATATGGCTGTATATAAATTGTTGCTTGAAATACAATTGAATCATGGTACTGTCTTTGTCAGGCTGGTGCACGTGTTGTTGGGATGTGTTCCCACGTCTCTGCCATTATATGGTACCTGGCTTATAAGCGGCACATTGAGGGGGCACCATTAGGAGTCAGAAATTGGGGCGACCATCTTGCTGATGCAGCTGTGTTTGATATAGATGGTGACTCAACACAGAGTGAAAATTAAATAAATAATACATGTTAAAACCATTTATTTTGTTGTAGATTTTCAAAACATATATAATGAATATGTATGCCTTATAAATGTAAATGTATGGATTTGACCGACTTCCAAATTCATAGCTAAAAAAAAGTTCAGCTATTCAATTGTTTTTTAAAAACAACAATACTTAAATTAATAAAAATAGCAATTTTCACAATGATTAATCAAGAATCAACAAAAACATTGTTATAACTAAGATATAAACAAACCATTCTACCAATGCAATAAAAAAATAATCATATACATTTTGAAAATGTTTGAATTTCAGATATCTGAAGTCATTTAATATTATTTCGAAAACCAAAGGCTAAAATGACCTACTTTTTGATCCAACCTGACCCATTTTCGAAAGGGTTCAAGATATCATCAAGACAAACATTCTGACCAAGTTTGAGGAAGATTGGATCAAAATTGTGGCCTCTAGTGTGTAAACATCAAAATTGTAGACGGACGACAAGATTTTTCTAAGATTTGACCTACTGACATACTTTTTGATCCAACCTGACCCATTTTCGAAAGGGTTCAAGATATCATCAAGACAAACATTCTGACCAAGTTTGAGGAAGATTGGATCAAAATTGTGGCCTCTAGTGTGTAAACATCAAATTGTTGACGGACGACGGACAATCAAGTATCCCAAAAGCTCACCCTGAGCATGCTCAGGTGAGCTAAAAAATATCAATGTTGTTTTACTTATAACATGTATTACACAATTTCTTATATTTATTGCAATACTAATGTGCCAGTCAAAGATGAGTTCATTGTTTAATATGAAAAGTGCTGTCAAATTGGGGATTTAATTAAATAAACAGGTGCTCTAATTAAGAGGTCGTTGTGTCGTCATGGTAACTAGACCTGATTAAAAAAAAACATAATTTCTGAAAACCTAACACATAGTCCTACATACCTTTAGGTTATTAACAAAATTTGAGATGGGGCCATTTTTGGTGGTTAGTGAACCTTGCTCTTTATAACATCACATCTTCATGAAGTCTTAATTATGACTACTCCAAAAAAAAGAGAGGCCAAGTCAATGTATAAAAATAACTTATAAGGATACACTATATCAGCTTAAAATATGTGTTTAATTATGATTTACAGAATGTGGCTGTTAAATTAAGTTATGAGACATTTGCCTGGAAAAAATAGATATTTAAGCATTACATATAAGTTTTTCCTATATAAATCTACCAGTATGTAAATTCAAGTGACACCTGGGACAGAGTCAATTATGACCCAAGTACTATGATTTGAAAAAAAGCTTGGTAGAGATCCATTTGACAATGCCACACACCAAATATATAAACTCCAGGCTTTGTAGTTTTTGACAAGAATATTTTCAAGTTTTTTTCTTTGTAAGTTTATGTTAAATCAAGTGAACCCTGGAGCAGGGTCAATTTTAACCCCAGGGTCATGATTTGAACAAACTTGGTAAAGGTCCACAAGGCAATGCCACACACCAAATTTCTTTCCTCTAGGCCTTGCGGTTTCAGAAAAGAAGATTTTTAAAAGTTAAACTTTTAAAATTTATTTCTAGTTCCTGTGATCCAGATACACAATGAACCAGAACCATATGAACAACTTTGATAGAGCTTCATGCAAGGAACTTCACAGGCAAGTTTCATCCAAATCTGGCCCATTGGATTCAGAGAAGATGTCGTTTGAAACAAGTGTGGACAACGTCCACCAGACAGCTATTGATACTAAAAGCTTACTTGAGCACTATGTGCTCAGGTGAACAAACAAGAGGCCCATGAGGCCCTAAATCGCTCACCTGAGATAAATAGGTTGACCCAAGGAACATCTGTACCAATTTATTTTAAAATCTGGCCAGTAGCTTTGAAGAAGATGATTTTTAAAGTTTTCATGTTTTTTTTTCTTTTTGTTGCCATGGCAACCAGAGTTCTATATGGATCAAGTTTATTTTAGCAACTTTTGTGAAGGTTGACCCAAGGATCATTTCTGCCAAATTTAATCAAATTCTGTCCAGTGGTTTCAGAGGAAATGTTGATTAAAGTTTTCCCAATATACATATAAGGCAAATAAGCCCCACCCCTGGCGGCCATGTTTTTTACGGATCGGAATTTTTTTTACCAACTTTGGTAGAGGTTGTCCCAATGAACATCTGTACCAATTTATTTTAAAATCTGGACAGTAGTTTTGAAGAAGATGATTTTTAAAGTTTTCATATTATTTTTTTCCTTTTGTTGCCATGGCAACCAGAGTTCTACATGGATCAAGTTTATTTTAGCAACTTTTGTGGAGGTTGACCCAAGGATCATCCCTGCCAAGTTTAATCAAATTTTGTCCAGTGGTTTCAGAGGAGATGTTGTTTAAAGGTTTCTCTATATACATATAAGGCAAATAAGCCCCGCCCCTGGCGGCCATGTTTTTTTACGGATCGGAATAATTTTAGCAAATTTGGTAGAGGTTGATCCAAGGAATATCTGTACCAAATTATTTTGAAATCTGGCCAGTAGTTTTGAAGAAGATGATTTTTAAAGTTTTCATTTTTTTTTTCTTTTTGTTGCCATGGCAACCAGAGTTCTACATGGATCAAGTTCATTTTAGCAACTTTTGTGGAGGTTGACCCAAGGATCATCCCTGCCAAGTTTAATCAAATTCTGTCCAGTGGTTTCAGAGGAGATGTTGTTTAAAGGTTTCTCTATATACAGTAAAACCTCGCTATTAAGACCAACTTCTGTTCCATTGAAAAGTGGTCTTAATAGTGAGGTGGTCTTATTAGTGAAACATAACCAAATTCTCATGTTCATGTTCGTTTTTCGGCCTTGCACACCCACTCCTATGTATATCTTTGTGTGCATGTGTGAATGTTGTTTATATTTTACATTTTCATGTATGTATGTTCTTTGTATGTACATTTTTATATAAAATAGAATCTCTCCTCTTTCTCTCTCTTTCTCTCTAAAAAGTCAAACACTAATGTCAAATTTATTTTAATTTATTTGATAAATACTGTAATGCATATGCAAAAACAAATAAATACACATGCCCAACATATTGAACATTCATCAGACCTACAGGCACAGATACTTATATCAAAGGATCCGATGTGTTTCTGTTTTTATTGACATTCAATCGTTCATAATTGCCATGCAATCTCTTTTCTTCAGTTTTCTGAAAATCCACTGTACCCTCATTCATGTCTAATTAGGGACAATTAATGACTATCCACACTTTTTCCCCTTTCACACATAACGTATCACTTGACAGTTTGTGTACCCAATTTATGGCACCTTTTCCAGTTTACGACACCGTAAAGCGGTAATTGACACCCATTGTATTGTACTGCACTATACACAAAATATTGTTCTATCGCCGCAGGCCGAATTTTTTATGGTCTTCCAAGTGGATTAAGAATAAGAGGAATATGGTAAGTTTTGTCCAGCATCAGTGGTCGTAATGGTGGAATAGCGAGGTGGTCGTTATTGTGAAACAAACGACCATTGAATTAATGCATTAAAATATTTGGTTCCAAAAAAATATGGTCGGTATAGCAGTTGGTCTTAATTCCAGGGGTTGTGAAACAAACGACCATTGAATTAATATATTGAGATTACCGTCACTTTGACAGTATTTCAGTTATACAGCAACATCCAGCTAATTACAGGTGGAGGAAGACATTGAATGCACGGAGGCATCCAGGTAAAACCACCGACCTACCGCAAGCCAGCTGGAAGGCTTCCTCACATGAAAATCCGAATGACCCTGCCTGGATTCAAACCCACGCGGTGAGGGGCTGAGTGAGTGTTAAAGTCAGCGACTTTACCCTCTCGGCCACGAAGGCCCCAACAATAACTTAATGGTGTGTTAATTCATTTTATTTACGTTACTTATACATATCATGTGGCTGCCATGCATACCCATAATCCTTTGAGTGCTTTTACACAGGTCATTTAGACTGGTGTTTCCGATTTTATTGTTACATCAACAGATAAATGGTGTATAAGCTATATTCTAAATTCATAAGAAATTGATTAGTTATGTGAAAAATATATCTTATACTACAATGTAATTTAATTGTCAGTATTTGGAAGGCCCACAATGCATGCGAACAATTGCAATAAAAATTTGACTAATTAAACCAGTGAGGGCATGTAGCAAAATGTACAAATTATAGATTCTTTTATGTTTTGAAGAACAAAATGTAGATCAAATCATTAAGGTTTACCTAATTCAATCTATACTCAAAGGAAAAAGAAATGCTGGGTAACTAGAATCTGTAGGAGCCAGACTCAAATATTTACCTCCTAAACCTTGTATGATAGACCTCATCTCATTCTAAAGCATTTATTTTGTTAAAAAAAAAAAATCTTTATCACAATAATTTAAAATGTAATGCCGTCAAATACTTCCTATTTAAAACTGACACAAAAGTTTACCCTGCGTTTCTTTTTCCTTTGAGTAAACATGACAAACCTAGCTATCCTTTCTAAAAAAAGGTAATTGTATTTAGTTCTTGTTTCAAAGCATGTCATCTGTTCGAGACTCACGCATCAGAAGCTCGCTAATTAGTCCGTTTACTACAAGGGCCAAATGGAAGAACCCTTCACTATATTATGTGTAATACAGTAGACTGGACCGTAGGTTGACATGTGATGTTACGAGCGTGATTTTTAACTCGTGATGCAACACGCTTTGATGATTCTTTTAAAATGGTAATGTTTACTGGTATTTAACCCTTTCCCTCATAGAGGAAACCATGAAAAGACCTATGCGAACAGCATAAAACCAGATCAGCCTGCGAGTAACTCGCAGGCTGATCAGGTTTTATGCTGTTCGCTGCTCCTCAGTGGTCTGGAAATGAGGGTTTTGTAATTAAATTTGGTAAGGTTTAACTGTGGTTTTCTGCAGATTAGGCTTTATGTGATACCTATTGAGGGCGTCAAAATGAGTATATATGAGAGAAAGGGTTAAGTCTGTGCATGCATTACGATACCTATAAAAGTAGTATTTATATACTGGTTCTATTTGAAATAACTCCTTTTTTTTCTTTTTTTTTCTTTTTAAATGTAACATTCCTCTTTAATTTCATGTTTAACTCATGTTTATTTGTTTTGTATTGTTCTTTCCTTCTTTATTACGGGTCATTCATAGATGTCTTCTCCTCTAAACATTTCTTTAAATTCATGCAGTTTTCCCCATAATTTCTTTTTACTTTAGCATGTTTTTTGTTTGTTTTTTTTTCAAATTTTTTTTTTAAAAAATGGTACATTTGACGCAAAAATACATTGCACGAAAAGGCCCCTAAAAAAAGCCTGACACTTCATGGAAATTTTCAAATACTGTAAATCAACAAATTTCACTTTTAATATTACTATAAAATATATTCAGTTTTCAACAAAACTTTTAAAGGATTTTTCTTCTTCAGATATCAGGGGAGCCTCCGTGGCCGAAAGGGTAAAAACGTTGACCTTAACACTCAGTCAGCCCCTTACCGCGTGGGTTCGAATCCTGACAGGGTCATTCAGATTTCATGTGAGGAAGCCTTCCAGCTGGCTTGTGGTAGGTTGGTGGTTCTACTCTGATGTCTCCATGCATTTGGGGTCTTCCTCCACCTGTAATTAGCTGGACATCGCTATATGACTGAAATACTGTCAAAGCAACAGTAAACTCAAATAGTCAATAGTCAGATATCAACGGGAAAAAATGACGCTCCCCTTGTCCCTCAAATGTACCTTCCTCATTATTTGCAACAAAATGTTTTAACTAACCCTCTGAAGTCTTTTTTCAAATATACCACTTAAAGTTTTTAATGGAGCAAGCCAATGGCAACTGTTTCTTTACTGAGAACCACCACATTAGCTAAGGAAAGCATTAAAACAACAATATTAAAATCAAAGTGTGAGAGTGTATGTACATACCTCAAACCTAAGTTTGGCTGGTTCAATAGGCAAACCTTTGTTACTGGTGTCAATGTACTCATCGGAGATTCTCTTTCCCCCAAACAGAAGCTTCATAGCCACAGGCCCAGCAGCCAGGAATATAGCTGCTGCAATAATGAACTTCACTAGAGTGACAGTGTTTCGCCTCATGATGGAGCCGGTGTGGGTCTACAGCAATCTGAAGAAAATATAAACCTATTTACTCAAACATTCTGAAGACTGTCTTAGCATCACTGGACATTTGGTCAATTACAAATAACAAAACTTGTCTTTCAACAAAATTATAATAATGATAGTGTGTGATGTTCAAGGATAAGTTTAGTGGCACAACAATACTCATTTGAAAAAATCTAAGACTTAAACCCAAAGATAAGCACCTCAGCAAAATGTTGTATATGGCCAAGTGCAAATAAGGGTTCATTTTTGTGTCTCCAAGAATAAAACATAAATATCACCAAGGAAAATAATAAAGCAACTTTGAAATTGATGTTTTCTGAAAGGTATGATTGTGATGGTATTGTGGTGAAAATTTCAGGTTAATCGGATGATTGGTTCGAAAGTTATAGCAGATTGAAAAATGCAAAGAAGTCGAAAATTGCTGTTTTTTGTGTGACATGCACTTTATTACCTTTTTTAATTTTTGAATAAATAAAAATAAATTGCTTTTTGGGTGGGTTTTAACATGGATGTGTCATATGTATCCATATATTTAGTAAAATCACCAACTGATTTTTATCAATAGTTAAAAGTTACATATTGATGACATATTTGAAAAAAAGGTCAAGATGTCTCAAAAATCTAAATTTTGAAGTCACCAATATAAAGGTAAATCAGAAATAAGCAAATAATAGGTTTACTTAATCAAACAAGACTGAAAATGGTGCAGGTAAGATGTAGCTTCAAATTTTGATCATTTGCTTTGATTAGTTTGCATGTCACACTGCTTGGTTGTATCATTTGCTACTATAAAAAATATGTCCCAACCATAACGGTTAACACCCTCCTTATGTTTATTGGTAACCTTTACCTTACAGTTATGCTTCGCACTTCTCACAAGCCCTGTTTTATTTTCCTTGATGCCTATCAGAACTATTGCATTTCAAGAGATCTTTCAGCCAATCTATGGGAAAGCCCTAAGAGGAAGAAAACGTAATGTCCCAACCATAACGGTTCTGTCCCAACCATAACGGTTAAATTCCTCCCCTCTGACATTCATTTAACATCTTTTAAAATTAAATCAGTCGTTTATTTAGTTGTTTTATAGTTGTTTAAGTGACACGGGTCAGTCAGAATAATGGTATGTTGAATATTGTTCCTTTTTATTGTAATTCTTAAAATTAATGTTTATTCAGAAAGACAATTTGCAAACTCAAAACTACAAGCCACATGCTTGTTTAAAGCTTAGATTATGTTACATCATTAATTCTGCAACAGAGAAAGATATTTTATTTACTCTCTTTATTAAATCTGTTTTTTAAGACTATACGCAATGCAGACACACCGTTATGGTTGGACAATTTTAAAATCGATTCTTGCTAGTTAATAATGGTGTTTGGTTGCTGCTTCAGACTATGATGGAGAAATAGTCGTTAAAATGAACTTTGGAAGGGACTTAAGGTCCAATAACTTACAAAGAGAAACAAGTGTTGTAAAGAATGTTAAGCTAAGAGACAAAAAAAACATATTTTGTAAAAATAGAAAAAACAATGGACTAAATGGAATAAAGAAAAAGTATTGCCCATTGTGCAAGTTACAGACAAAAAATGAAAGAACAAAGAAAACTAGAGTTGCATCCGCAACATCATCGGTTTTCTCACTTAGATAAGCTTCATACAATTCTATTGTTACTTCTTCTATCATTCCTTTCACTTTTTTATATGAAATTGTACCTCTTTTTTATAAAGCTAAATAAACATGTCCTACATTTGTAAAACAACCAATAAAGGTTAACATCATCCCGGCCGTGGTATACATTTAGCCAAGGAACAACAATTTTGAAAGCAAGAGATTTAAGAAGGAATATTACTAGAATAAGTATATGCTCATATATAGGCTTAAATCGAGACAGCAAGTTATCCGATTTACAGAATTGAAGAAAGTGAGCGTTTTTGTCAAATATGAAATGAAAAAGAAATTGAAAATAAATATCATTTCATTATAATTTGAAATTCATACTCATATTTAAGAAAACAATAAATTAATATGTACTACATCGAAATACCAAGTATGTTCACATTTAGTATACACCATTTTTCAACAGAATGTCTTAACGAAAAAAATTAGACTACGAGGTTGCATTAACAGGAAAAGAAATAAATATAACAATAATATGTGTTTACTTAGTAACTACAGCAATACAAACACTATCAGAATGGCACAAATAATACTCATAAACCCCCCCAAAATGCCACCAGAAACATCATATCACATGTCATATATGATTAGGCTTCAACACTATTTTTTAATTTTAATATTGAAATGCGTCTGTTAAATATCAATAATACTATGCCAAACCTCCAACTTAAAAAACGACAAAATACAAAGCTTACACGTTTCCAAGTATCGAAATTTAAACATTTACGGAAAAACGTAAATAAGACTATTCGTGATAGTGTTTCTTAATTATTAGCCGCAAAAATACATGTTACTATTAGTCCCTTATATGATTAACGTGTATTATCCGTTTACCATTAAAAGGTTATGCTTCATTTCTCACTTATTCTGTTATCTTAAAAAGTGAACAGATATACGCTAAAAACCGCTCTGTGGAACCAGTGTTTCGTTTTTCCGAACATCGCCATTACATTCGCTGCCGTAGCAACAATAAACTCCAAAAGAACAATAATTCTGCTACAAATCTACTTTTACTACTATTACATCATATACATAGATATTCTCTTTGTGTTTCCATTAGTGTACATGCTGTATATATTCTTACATCATTTCCAAATGCTGTTTTACCCATATAACTTCAACTACTGCTACTGATGATGATAGCAATGCATTACGCGCTATTTGTGATAACTCTTATGTATTATAATTAGATAATTTACATTGTCCAATCTCTAATACATGTAAAATGTAATACTCGATAACACACCACCAATATACGTCTTTGACTTCGATGTTCTATCAGAGAGAGAGAGAGAGAGAGACAGAGAGAGAGAAATGTGTGTTTATGACGCGCCTACAGGTAAAGTACGGTCTATCAAACACAAAATTACATGTACATACGCTTTGAGCTATAGAATACACACACGATTTACGATTTAACAAGGTACAGCTTATTGGACATAGTCTGACCAGTTTTTACCCGATCTTCAAAAACCGCACATCGTTAGAAGGATTGAAAATTAATCTTACATTCTATTTCTTAAGGTGATATTGATTAGTGATGAACTTTCGAGATAAACGTATGGCCAATACACTGAGAACTATACACACCCCCAGTTCACCAGTACAGGTAGACCAGCATTAGACTGCAGGAAAGTCACTTGACCGCGAGTTGTTTACATCATCCCAGCTACGCTGTGGTCAAATGGCCAATAATACACTGAGAAATATACACACCCCAGTACAGGTAAGATAAGCGTTGGACTGAAATATTTTAAAAATTGGGCTTTCGCTACGTATGGGAAATCTAACATAACTCGACCATTTTTTACCCGATCTTCAAAAACTGCATATCGTTAGAAAGGTAAATAAACATTCTATAAATCTGATAATAAAATTATAATGATATGTGATTAACCTCTGAGATAAATGCAGAAAACCACTGTGTGTACCTATAATTGAGTTTTTTCATAATTATTTTTTTCATTTGATGTCTGACTTTTAAAATTTTGGTACCATTAGAAAGGTCTCTTAAAGCATAACATTTTATACCCGTTATGTCTCGATAGAATATTTACCGTTTTTGAGCTATATGAGGTCAAAGAAAAAATCGATATTGCTGATATGACCTTGACCTTTACTACCTTTTATTATTTTAAAGTATAAGCTGATTAAGAACATCATACTGCACATTCAGTGAAAATTTCATGAAAATCGAACAAGAAATAAATTCAGGAGAACGAAAAAACATGAAAAAATGACGAAAAATGAAATATTTTAAAAACTTGAAATTTTTATTTTTTTCCGTATTCAGTGATCTTTGAACGCCTCTAGCGGATAAACGGTGCATTTCCTGAAATTGCCACACTATATATTTTGTGCGGCTAGGTCTTGCGAATCTGTTTAAACAAACAAAATTCTTCTATCTTATCAAAGTCGGCCAATATTTCTGTTTAAAGGGACCTACCATATTTTCTCTTAAAAAACGCGTTATTTCCAAGATTCGAACTTTGGTCCCCTCCTGAACAGGAAATGATATCTTTTTTGAACTTCTAGACCTATATATTTTGTTGGGGTGCCAATAAGGAACAGAATAAAAAAAAACGTATCTAAATCCGACTTTGGATTTTGGAGATTTTTCAATACAATCAATTACATAATAAACGCCACCTAGCGGCACAATGGGAGACAAATCTGAAAAAATGGCTCCTAAGGATCTAAGTCAGGACAATGTGAATAAGTGTTAAAAATTTCATGGTCGTAGCTTAATCCTACGTTACTGTAGGCTCGGGACAAATTTTTGACAGAAGAAGAAAAATAAAAACTAGAGTTGCATCCGCAACATCATCGGTTTTCTCACTTAGATAAGCTTCATACAATGCTATTGTTACTTCTTCTATCATTCCTTTCACTTTTTTATATGAAATTGTACCTCTTTTTTATAAAGCTAAATAAACTGTGTCCTACATTTGTAAAACAACCAATAAAGGTTAACATCATCCCGGCCGTGGTATACAGACACGTATGGCCAATACACTGAGAACTATACACACCCCCAGTTCACCAGTACAGGTAGACCAGCATTAGACTGCAGGAAAGTCACTTGACCGCGAGTTGTTTACATCATCCCAGCTACGCTGTGGTCAAATGGCCAATAATACACTGAGAAATATACACACCCCAGTACAAGTAAGATAAGCGTTGGACTGAAATATTTTAAAAATTGGGCTTTCGCTACGTATGAGAAATCTAACATAACTCGACCATTTTTTACCCGATCTTCAAAAACTGCATATCGTTAGAAAGGTAAATATAAACATTCTATAAATCTGATAATAAAATTATAATGATATGTGATTAACCTCTGAGATAAATGCAGAAAACCACTGTGTGTACCTATAATTGAGTTTTTTCATAATTATTTTTTTCATTTGATGTCTGACTTTTAAAATTTTGGTACCGTTAGAAAGGTCTCTTAAAGCATAACATTTTATACCCGTTATGTCTCGATAGAATATTTACCGTTTTTGAGCTATATGAGGTCAAAGAAAAAATCGATATTGCTGATATGACCTTGACCTTTACTACCTTTTATTATTTTAAAGTATAAGCTGATTAAGAACATCATACTGCACATTCAGTGAAAATTTCATGAAAATCGAACAAGAAATAAATACAGGAGAACGAAAAAACATGAAAAAATGACGAAAAATGAAATATTTTAAAAACTTGAAATTTTTATTTTTTCCGTATTCAGTGATCTTTGAACGCCTCTAGCGGATAAACGGTGCATTTCCTGAAATTGCCACACTATATATTTTGTGCGGCTAGGTCTTGCGAATCTGTTTAAACAAACAAAATTCTTCTATCTTATCAAAGTCGGCCAATATTTCTGTTTAAAGGGACCTACCATATTTTCTCTTAAAAAACGCGTTATTTCCAAGATTCGAACTTTGGTCCCCTCCTGAACAGGAAATGATATCTTTTTTGAACTTCTAGACCTATATATTTTGTTGGGTGCCAATAAGGAACAGAATAAAAAAAAACCGTATCTAAATCCGACTTTGGATTTTGGAGATTTTTCAATACAATCAATTACATAATAAACGCCACCTAGCGGCACAATGGGAGACAAATCTGAAAAAATGGCTCCTAAGGATCTAAGTCAGGACAATGTGAATAAGTGTTAAAAATTTCATGGTCGTAGCTTAATCCTACGTTACTGTAGGCTCGGGACAAATTTTTGACAGAAGAAGAAAAATAAAAACTAGAGTTGCATCCGCAACATCATCGGTTTTCTCACTTAGATAAGCTTCATACAATGCTATTGTTACTTCTTCTATCATTCCTTTCACTTTTTTATATAAAATTGTACCTCTTTTTTATAAAGCTAAATAAACTGTGTCCTACATTTGTAAAAAACCAATAAAGGTTAACATCATCCCGGCCGTGGTATACAGACACGTATGGCCAATACACTGAGAACTATACACACCCCCAGTTCACCAGTACAGGTAGACCAGCATTAGACTGCAGGAAAGTCACTTGACCGCGAGTTGTTTACATCATCCCAGCTACGCTGTGGTCAAATGGCCAATAATACACTGAGAAATATACACACCCCAGTACAAGTAAGATAAGCGTTGGACTGAAATATTTTAAAAATTGGGCTTTCGCTACGTATGAGAAATCTAACATAACTCGACCATTTTTTACCCGATCTTCAAAAACTGCATATCGTTAGAAAGGTAAATAAACATTCTATAAATCTGATAATAAAATTATAATGATATGTGATTAACCTCTGAGATAAATGCAGAAAACCACTGTGTGTACCTATAATTGAGTTTTTTCATAATTATTTTTTTCATTTGATGTCTGACTTTTAAAATTTTGGTACCGTTAGAAAGGTCTCTTAAAGCATAACATTTTATACCCGTTATGTCTCGATAGAATATTTACCGTTTTTGAGCTATATGAGGTCAAAGAAAAAATCGATATTGCTGATATGACCTTGACCTTTACTACCTTTTATTATTTTAAAGTATAAGCTGATTAAGAACATCATACTGCACATTCAGTGAAAATTTCATGAAAATCGAACAAGAAATAAATACAGGAGAACGAAAAAACATGAAAAAATGACGAAAAATGAAATATTTTAAAAACTTGAAATTTTTATTTTTTCCGTATTCAGTGATCTTTGAACGCCTCTAGCGGATAAACGGTGCATTTCCTGAAATTGCCACACTATATATTTTGTGCGGCTAGGTCTTGCGAATCTGTTTAAACAAACAAAATTCTTCTATCTTATCAAAGTCGGCCAATATTTCTGTTTAAAGGGACCTACCATATTTTCTCTTAAAAAACGCGTTATTTCCAAGATTCGAACTTTGGTCCCCTCCTGAACAGGAAATGATATCTTTTTTGAACTTCTAGACCTATATATTTTGTTGGGGTGCCAATAAGGAACAGAATAAAAAAAACCGTATCTAAATCCAACTTTGGATTTTGGAGATTTTTCAATACAATCAATTACATAATAAACGCCACCTAGCGGCACAATGGGAGACAAATCTGAAAAAATGGCTCCTAAGGATCTAAGTCAGGACAATGTGAATAAGTGTTAAAAATTTCATGGTCGTAGCTTAATCCTACGTTACTGTAGGCTCGGGACAAATTTTTGACAGAAGAAGAAAAATAAAAAAAAAAAAAATGACAAAGAAACACAACGAGAACAATAGGTTTTCGCACTTCGCAGTTGTGCGAAAACCTAAAAAAAAATGACAAAGAAACACAACGAGAACAATAGGTTTTCGCACTTCGCAGTTGTGCGAAAACCTAAAAATGCTAAACTAGATGTACAGTTAAGAAAACAAAAACGGAAGAGAAAAGCTAAGTATTTTAAACAAGAGGGCCATAGAGGCCCTGGGACGCTCACCTGAGTATAGGGTTACCCAAGGAACATCTGTACTAAAACATTTTGAAATCTGGCCAGTAGCTTTATGGAGATAATTCTTAAAGTTTTCATAATTTATTTCTTTCCATTGCAACCAGAGTTCTACTTGGATCAAGTTTATTTTAGCAACTTTTGTGAAGCATCCCTGCCAAGTTTAATCAAATTCTGTCCAACAGTTCAGAGGAAATGTCGTTTAAAGTTTTCACTATATACATATAAGGAAAATTAACCCCACCCATGGCAGCCATGTTTTCTTATGGATCAGAATAATTTTAGCAATCTTGGTAGAAGGTTACCGGGCCAAAGAACATCTGTACTAAAATATATTGAAATCTTGCTAATAGTTTTAAAGGAGCTACATGATTTTTAAAGTTTTCATAATTTTTTTCTTTCCATTGTCATGTCAACCAGATCTTCATAGATCAAGTTTATTTTAGCAACTTTTTTGAAGGTTCCCCCCAAGGATCATCCCTGCCAAGTTTAATTAAATTCTGTCCAACAGTTTCAGAGGAAATGTCATTTAAAGATTTCACTGTATACATATAAGGCATATTAGCCCTGCCCCTGGTGGCCATGTTTTTTTACGGATCAGAATAATTTTAGCAATCTTGATAGAGGGTTTCCCAAAGAACATCTGTACTAAAACATTTTGAAATCTGGCCAGTAGTTTTGAAGGAGATGATTTTTAAATTTTTCATATTTTTTGCTTCCATGGCAACCAGCGTTCTACATGGATCAAGTTTATTTTAGCAAGTTTAATCAAATTCTGTCCAGTGGTTTCAGAGGAGATATCATTTAAAGCAAATTGTTGACAACCGACAAAGACATGAAGACGCATGCACAGGGTGATCCTAATAGCTCCCCAATAGCTAAAAACTAAAGGAACTAAAACAGGCTGTTTCAGGTACTGAAAGCCACAAACATGCACCAAATGCTGGTAAAAAAAAATCCATTACAGACCCGTGTGCAACCTGTGAATGTGCTTGTTAGTTAACAAAATGTTAGAAGGACAGACTGTCTTCATCTTGCAAGAACATGTTGAAAAAGTCTTAAAGTTAGTTTATATAGTTCTAACTGTTGAAGTATTTTTTAATGTTATGCTAGTTTGATGATGAAATACATCAGAATGACTTATTTCATCAGGAGATATTTAGCCTAAATATTTAGGCATATAAGTTGTCCCAACCATAACGGTAATTAATGTATTTTTAAATACAAAGTGTACTGGAATCAAAATCAAAATCTTATTTCAAAGTAGTTGTTTTAAATTTTAAATCTGAGCTGGAATTATTAAAAACATTTATTGTGAAAAGTGTCTTACTTATTGCTGCAATTAACATAGATCTACAAGAAGACTTGTGCCATAAATATCAGTGACAATTTCAATGTATTTGAAGACTTTGAACATCATATATTAAATTAATGGTGAAATGAAACAACATAAGGCTTGTTAAGATTTACAATTCAGCCTTAAAAACAAGAAGTGTAATATGTCCCAACCATAACGGTTAAACAGAAATTTTGCTACATTTTTGGTTTGGACGATGCTAAGTAATGCCTTTGAGTATCAAAGCCAGGTTGGTTTTATTTTCAAATATTTATTTTAAGTAAATGTTCAATTACAATCTAAGAATAAAAATTATTAAAGGGTGTTTCTTTATATTGTTACTTTTCCTGGCATCAAACTGCCATATTTTTTCAAGAATGTAGTTAATCTAAATGAAATATAGCTTGAAAGTTTGTCACATGCCCTTGCCTAATGTATAATGAAAAAATATTGTCAAACCCAATGGTTTACATAACAGTTTTCAAATTTAAACATGCTTTATGAAGTGTAAAAAACCCCATCTTAGTTCTATCTAAAATCAATATATTTTTAAGAAAGCTGCATCTGTTTAAAAAAAAGCATCCTTTCTGCGTTTTTCACTATATGTACTATGAAAAAGAACTAGCAAAAGCAGTCTCAACAGCAGTTCAGTTTTGGACCTTAATGTCACACTTTATTTGCACTTGGCCATATTCTCATGCCAGAGCGAGAGTGGGGCAGGTGTGTATTCTGCAGAAAATCCAGTTTAAGTGTTACTATTAAAGCAAAAGCAAAACATCGATCGATACAACAATTTGTTATTTTTGTCTAGGTGTATAATATATGATATATATCGATACATATGTATATATATAATACATTATTATGGTGTTTTTGTCCAATTCTTTAGTCCTTTAAACATGAATTTGTGCAATATGTGTGTGTATATATACATATATATATATATATATTGTTTCAATAATTAATTGTAATAAATATTTGATTTACTTGATATATTGTCCGATATCTGAACAAACATGTAGACCAACTGTGTTAATAGCTGTCAGAGGACATCATGCTCGACTGTTCAAAATGCTTGTTGGTAAATCAAATGAAATCTATTTAAATTCTTGCCCTTCACATTCCCTGTACATAATAATAGTCAAAAATGATATACCTTGATAGTCTGATACCCCTTAATATATTTTTGATGTCTAAAATCAATCCCATGCCTAGTTACTGAGACATAAGCACAATAACACTGTGCATGCAAAACTTAAACAAAAATCCAAGTTAGAAAAGGGCCGTAATTTGCATCAGTCCAAAAGTTATCCTCCTGTTTTCTGATGCCCTTCAGAAGACATTCCTTTACTTTCTAGTCAATTCCAAAAGCAATTTCTGAGATATAAGCTGGATAGTAGCTTGAATGCAAATATTTAACCAAAATTCAAAGTTAAAAGGGGGTCAAAACTTGTAATATATTCCATCAAAAGTTATCTACCTTGATAGTATGATACTCCTAAACATATTTAAGATATTTCAAATCAATCCCATGCCTGGATACTGAGATATAAGCATGAGAGTATCTTGCATGCAAAACTTTAACCAAAATTTCTAAGTTAAACAAGAAATGTTTGTGAAACATATATGCCCCCCTCATATGCCATAATATGTATATAGCTATATTACATGCAAGGAGTTTGCCTTCATAATGTTGGCTTGTCACAAAAAATTCTCAAACTTCAAAAACTTGAGTGAAAATATAATGTGCTAAAATGTGGAACTAAACATTTACTGAAATAAATGGGCTGGAGAAATATTTACACAAGTCCACAAAGGTTTAAGTGAAAGAACATTGTCAGTTATAAACAAACAAAACATTAAGACTTAGTGCTCTAGGTTTATTATAAAAATTAACAAATCAGCCTTGCTAGCCATAAGCACACACATCCACAATAATGAAAGAAAATGATACATCATCCTTCAAATATCTCAAACTTTAAAACAAAACAACATTACAACATAAAAAAGTAATAACAAGGCCAAGACATCAAACATATATACAAATGCAACCTTGTGACCTTGACCTTTGAGGTATTGACACCAAAATTGATAGGGGTCATCTACTAATCATAAGCAACAACCACATGAAGTTTGAGACTTAAAGGTCAACTAGTACTTCAAGTTATCACTCGGACAAGGTCTGGTATTATACATAAACAACATGTGACCTTGTGACCTTAACCTTTGAGGTAATGACACCAAAATGAATAGGGGTCATCTACTAATCGTGAGCAACAACCACAAGAAGTTTGAGACTTAAAGGTCAAATAGAACTTAAGTTATCACTCGGACAAGGTCTGGTATTATACATACACAACATGTAACATTGTGACCTTGACCTTTGAGGTAATGACACCAAAATCAATAGGGGTCATCTACTAATCATGAGCAACAACCACATGAAGTTTGAGACTTAAAGGTCAAATAGAACTTAAGTTATCACTCGGACAAGGTCTGGTCTACCGACAGACCGACGGACCGACATGAGCAAAGCAATATACCCCCTCTTCTTCGAAGGGGGGCATAAAAAGGGGCCATAATTTGTAATATATTCCATCAAGAGTTATCTACCTTGGTTGTCTGATGCCTCTAAACATATTCATAAACTTTCAAGCCAATACCATGAATGGTTATTGAGATACAAACTAGATAGTAGCTTGCACGCAAAACTTTAACCAAATTTTCTATTGCATGCAAAACTTTAACCAAAATTTCTAAGTTAAAAAGGGGCCATAATTCATATTAAATTCAGTCAAGAGTTATCTACTTTGGTTGTCTGATGCCCCTGAACATATTTATAAACTTTCAAGTCAAGACCATAAATGGTTATTGAGATATAAGGTTGACAGTAACTCCAAAACTTTAACCAAAAGCTGCAACGCCAACGCCAGGGTGACTACAATAGCTCTCATATTCTTCAAATAGTCGAGCTAAAAAGGAACTTTTGTTGTAATATTCTAAAACAAGAGGGCCATAATGTCCCAATTTTGACCCCAGGACCATGATTTGAGCAAACTTGGTAGAAGTCTATTAGCCCATGTTACATACCTATCTAAACTCCCTGGGTCATGATTTGAACAATTTTGGTAGTGATCTACTAGAAAATGCTGCACACCAAATATCTAAACTCCAGGCCTTGTGGTTTTTTGAAGATTTTTCCTATACTGTATTAACCTATGTTAAATCAAGTGTCCCCTGGGGGGGGGGGGGGGGGGGGTTTTGATTTGAACAAACTTGGTAGTGATCCACTAGACAATGCTTCACACAAAATATCTAAGCTCTAGGCAACAGACTGGAACCATTTAAACAATTATATAGGGGATCACCTAGGAACATCCTTGCAAAGTTTCATCACTTTCCCATCAGTAGTTTCAGAGAAGAAGATTTTTAAGTAAATTGTTGACGACTGACGATCACCACGGCGGACGCCGGACAAAGGCTGGTCCTGAAAGCTCACCTTGGCACTTTGTTCCAGGTGAGCTAAACAAGATGCCCAAGGGCAACATGTCGAGCCCGCCAAAGGCTACCATATTGAACAGAATACCTACGAGAGGCATTGTAGAAGTTGTTGTTGTTTTAAAATTTAATGAGGTTTCATCCATGTGGATTACAGCATTATGTATATAATCCTGGGTGTGAACTGCAGTTTTTGACCTTTGACCTCCACATATGACCTTGACTTTAAGATATTGACATGGTTCTTACACGCAACAGACCCATGCAACAGACCATACTCACAAGTAAAACATTTCTACCAAATAATTACAAATTCTATTCATTCCTTTCTAAGACAGAACCAGGGCAAGGAAAAAAAGTACAAAAAGTGTTTTTATAATAGTGTCACCCCTATTGAAAGGGCCAGTCAATTTTGACTTATGAGACACCTCTTTTATTCCACATGTACCTTCCCAGTTCCCTCTCATATGCCAAGCATCAGGCAGGAAGGCAACCAGTACCATTATTTAACTAGCTGGCAGTTCACCAACCGGACATATCAGAACGATCCTCTGCCGGGGATCCAACCTTTGACCTCCCGCTCCCAAAGCGGATACCTTAACCACTAGGCCACAGGATCAGTTATGTTTTTTAACTTTGACCTCAATCTGTGACCTTGACCCTTAAGTTATGAATCAGGTTCTTGTGCATGACACTCCTTCTCACTGAGCTTGACATTTGTGCCAAATGATTTGAAAATTCTTCCATCCATGATAAAGTTACAGCCCGGAAAAGCAAAAGAGTACATGTTTTTGACATTTGACCTCCATCTGTGACCTTGACCTTTGAGCTACGCATCTGGTTCTTGTGCATGACACTCTGTCTCACTGAGCTTGACATTTGTGTCAAATTATTTGAGAATACTTCCATCCATGATGAAGTTATAGCCCAGACAAGACCAAATCCGCACGCACACACATACATGCACCGAACGGCCATTGTGACAACTACGTCGAGCTCACCGCAAGCGGGCTCGACAAAATCAAACATTTATTTTTATGGCCCCGATCTATTGATCGGGGCATATTATTTTTGGTCTGTCTGTCTAAAACTTCAACCTTGACCATAACTCGAAAGTCCTTCCACCCACAGCCTCCACCTTGATGAGTTCTACCCGCCAGGTAACCTTGACCTTCAAATGACCTTGAACTCCCCCAGGTCTAAGGCCCCTGTGGGGGCATGGCCTTCACTCAAATGTAGCACTTGTTCAAAATATAAAGATAACCATTGTAATAGAAAAAATACCATTACTCACATGGGTAAAAGCGTGCCAGGAATAAAATAAACATAGCGTTTGTTGTTACTAATTAATCCACTTCCATGTGAGTTAATTATGCCAAATTTTGTATTATACTTAGATGACATAAAGCGTAACGGGGATTGCCCTGTCTATGCAATAATTGTTAATGACTTAGAGCACTTTTGTTTTCTTATAGAAAATAATCCAATAAAAATAAATATATATTAGTTTGTTTGTTTGCTGGGTTTAACGTCCCACCAACAGTATTCATTTGGAGACTATTGGAGACAGATGCAGTTCTGCCACACTGCAGCATCATGCTTTAGACACCGAGTCACACTATTCTAACACCGAGCCAACCAGTCGGAGTCCTTGAAATACCTTTATATGCTAAATATCAAGCAAGGGATCTCTACCAGTATTTTTTTCTCGACTTTGGTATGTTGCAGCCGGGGAGGAAAAATACATTAAAAAAAAAATTTTTTTTAAAATAAAAAATATTGTGGCAGTACTAACATAAACACTGGAGCATTATTTTCACTTCATCATATAGGCAATATTTGCAGAAGTATTGGCAAAGATTATCTTATTTCATTAACTGAACTATTTCCTTTCTGAAAAATTTCCAGTCCTTAATCATTTGTAAGGACCTTATATGGACTACTCTAAGATTTAAACAGTCATAATTTCACTTATATCTGCCATATGCAATGTCAGCTATGAAGTTGTCTTAGGACTAAAAACCATGCTCATCACGTGCAACTTATGTGGTAGATGATCGCACTTAAATTCAAAAGTACATGCGCACCAGCTTTTTCTCGCAATATTGCGGTGGCGCCGAGGATATACAAGATTTCCTTCCTACACTTATTTGAGTTACTTATCTTTGGGTTTAGGTCTTTGATTAAATTAACAATAGTTGAAAAATTTTAACTGTGAAGTCACTGAAATACATAAAGAAGTATGGTCAATGAATATGGTGAAAGTGCTTGATTTTATTTTAGTTATGTTATTCTCAAAATGCATGCTCATATCTAAACCAAAACAAGTTATTTTTGAGTCAAGAACTCTTATCCAACAAAAATTATCTTTTCAATATAGATAATGCTTAAGGAAATGTTGATGCCAACATACTGTTATACAATAATAGAATTAAGATTTGTATTAACACAAGGGAGTGTTAGCTTATTTTGGGGATTGGGGTGGAGACAAGGTAAGTATGAGAAGGGTTTCTACTTCCTTGTACTGAAAAAAAAAAGAGAAATGGAGTCATTTCCATGACTTTTGAACGCCTCTCTGTTTGACTTTTCTACATAGATATTCATTGTAAAAATTTCAGATTTTGATAAATTATCAATTATGCTATCAGCCTGCAATAAGGCATCAACTAGTATAGTTTGGAAATGTGTGGGAATGAGGCAAAATTAGTATGAAGACAGACATTTGAACTTCAATTTAGTTTAGGCTAATAAAATCAACAGCAACTTACAATTATGCATACAACAATTACAAAGAAGTAATGAATCATCATAGATACAAACCATTTTAAGGTATTTCACCAGTAACATTAAATTTCTACAGCAAAACAAAACAAGCATGACATAGCTATGACAAAATACAAACAACAGCAAAATGTGAGTATTGACAAAGGTCTGTTATATCCAGACCCTCATTTTGTTGTATACTCAGTACAACTGAAAGCATTTGACTGATTCTGATCAAACCAGACAATGACAATTGCCATTTAGAGATTTTGTAGGTCACAGTAGATATATGTGAAAATGGGGCAGGTTAATTCGGGCCTGGTTACCTTGGAAATTGTTGTAATGCAATTTCATGTTTAGAAAGAGAGATTTTTATCATTGTAAGGATGGTGCCGTTCCTTGCAAAAATCATTGGGGCAGTGGTTGCCTCTGATGCCACACCACTGTGAAAGATGCGTCACTTTGGATTGTAGAGATATAATTCACGTAATTCGGTAATCTCTACTGAGATCCGCTCCAGTTATTTTTTTCGTATTGGCCTCAGTAGAGATTAGGTCGGTCGGGTAACCAGAAACAATTTTTTTTTTATGCCTAATCAAAAACCATGATAATTCAGTATGGCGGAATCATTGCATAGGTGACAGACAGCAAAAAAAGGACTTGGTGACATGCCTTTTTCTTTATCATTGTTGGGTATCAAGCGCGTTTTTCACACACATGATTTTAATTCATAAGGGATCGTTGAAGAAAATGAGTGAATCCCATAATCCCACGTCTAGATACTGTAAATGTGTGCATTTTTATCGTAAATTGCAAATTTTTTCTTTCACCAAACTAAAAAAAATTTGCACTTTTAACCCCTATAACGGTCAAATTTTGCTATAAAATAAATTGATCTAGAGCAATATTCACTTCATTAAAAACCCATTATATAATACAGATTTATATGAAATCATATACCATTATCAATTCATAAACTATATACATATTGGTGTAGTAATAGACACGCACACCTGAGTCTGTTCAACACTTGACGCCTACAATGAAATTTTAAATCTTAAAAAGTTGTTTATATCCGAACCCCACCCACTTGTGTTGCCAAATTTAATTCATGTCACTTCAAAGAAAACAACTCAAGAGCGAAAAAAATGTTTACCTGCACTCTGACACTGTTCCACACATACGTGAATATATATTTAACACAATGTCACCGTTGGATTGCTTTTTTGTGACAACAAGGGACTGAAATTTGTGTCTGCCGAACATACACAGCGAATGTTCTGACTACACGATTTCCACGTCTGCACCGTTATCTCCGACGTTTTCATCGAATTCGGACCAAACAGACTTCGTATTATTAAATGACATTTTTTTTTACATAATAAAATTTAAAGAACCACATCTTTCTTTAATTAACACTTATTGATTATTCCAATCCAAATTAATTAAAATAATTGAAACAGGAAATATAGATATGCGCGCGTGCGTTTCGGGTTACAGTAGAACTTTCTTACATGGATTAATACTTTGGTCATGAAGTGATTTATTACAGAAATATTTAATAAATTAAGTATTCAAAACAACTTCATGTAATAATTATCGTTTAAAATGAAATTACAAATTGACAAAAATAGTCAGTAAATAAACTAATATTATTCGATAACACGCGCAAACACACACACAAATGATAGGTACCATGATTGTATTGCGATTAAGAGTTCAGCATATGTAATACTAAATGTGTTGTATTTAACGAGGGTATCTTTAATACTGCTTACTGTTTAAAAAGAGTCCCTCTGATTTATCACAGGAGACAATATTTTATTTTTTATTAAATCTGAACAGGACATATTCTTTAAATAGGAGAATGAAACCGCGTCACGTGGTCAAATTTTCTCGACCGTTTGGATTTATTAGTGAAATTTGGAAGTTTGTCTCAGCACTCAAATATATTATTTTCCATAATTTCAATATAAACTTAAAATTAATTATCTTCCCCAAATCTACCAAAACATGAAGAAGAAAAAAACTCTCGGTGTTGTAAAATATTTTTTATAGGCACACTGACGCGAACCTTGAAACTCCTTTTTACAAACTCAAAAATATGTCGCAATTACGCTCATTGGTGTATTTATATTTGGTCTTGAAAATAATACTATATTAAATTGTATTTTAGATTTATCATATCGAAGAGAGAGAAAACTTGAGTGTTAACCCTGATCGTAAATCGTAACATATAACATTGAATACTTCTTCAACATTAGCGATGTGGTAGCATGTGAAATGAATGGAATCTTTTATTTTCTAACAGTTTCACAGCTGCAAACCTAACCAAATAAATAAATTCACACATCTTCACTTCTGTCCCTGTTTCTATATAACACACGTGTATATAACATTTATTTTTTAAAATAAAACGATTTTTAAAAGACACCCCCCCCCCCCCTTCATATTTCCTTTAGTTTACTGCATGTTTATACGGTGGCACAGAGGTGACATGGTCTTTTTTTAAGTAGCACTATCGTGTGGAAACGAGATAGTTATCTGGAGGGAATGAGATACATGTACTATCTTGGGGAAACGAGAAACCATCTTGTTTCTTATCTTTCTCGTTCCCACAAGATAGTTTCTCGTTCCCTCAAGATAGTTTCTTGTGTCCTCAAGATAACAATGCCGTTCCCAAAAGATAGGTCTACTTAAAAAAAAGAATGACCATGTCACCTCTATGCCATGGTTTGTTTATTTACATTAATTTTCTAAAATATTATACATCAGGCCCTCGTTACAATTAAAACAACGGCATCTAGAAGAGACGATGTCATTTGGGCAGTGGGTATGTATGACAGATTAGTCTAAACATATCTTATTGGTAACATTTATGCAAGTACATAATTTACAGTAATGGCACGTAGGCCATGTATGTGTGTGAAAATGGAATGATGAAAACAATGTTCTCAACAAACTTCCTTATTTATAAGGTCGGTGAAAATAACAATAAAACTAGAAATGTGTCTTGAGGACACAGATGTCCCAACCCGTCGCATTTTCGAAAACAAAGGCCAACACCCAGGAGCACAAGTCATGTACTGAGTAATATATCCATGAAGTTTAAAGTCTGTAGCACAAATTCCTTCAGAGTTACCTGTGTCGCAGTTTTGGGATGTATGGACGGACAAAAGCAAATCTCTCTCTTTCTCTCTCTCTCTCTCTATATATATATATTGACGGGGTGGGTGCATAAAAATACCCAGGTGCAGAAGTTTATGTCCTGAATAATACATTCGAGAAATCTCAAATCTGCAGTACAAATTCTTTCAGAGTTACGTAGGTCACAAGCATAAAATTCAATATTTTTCAAAAACAAAGGCCCGTAACTCTGTCAACTTTTACGAAGGATTGATAAAAATACCCAGGTGCGCAAGTTCATGTCCTAAATAATATATCCATGAAGTATCAAGTCTATAGTACAAATACCGGTGAAAATAGGAAAGATTAGAGATCCGGTAGTCCGTAACACTTTTCTCCGTGGTTATGCTTTGGTTGTATAAAATACACAAGTCTCTGTGTTGTTAAATATATATATATTTCATCAGATATATCCAATCAATTAGTAATATACAGTATTCTGTATAAATTTAAAGCACGATATTTGACATCAAATTCGTTAAGATGGTCCTGACAGACTTCTGCACAAGACGGAGGTTAAAACTGGAATCCTTTTTTTTTTTCTTCTTCTTCTTTTTTTTTATAAATTCAAAATCAACAGCTCTTATAACAAATTACAGAATAAACAGAAATGCCAACCACGCCTTTGTGGGCGGAGTCACTGAGAAGCCATAAAACTGACAAAGCGGATTAACACAATTTATCATGCCGCTAGATGACCAAAGGTACAATCAATGAAGCCATTAAAGGTGTCAGACATTAAAATTGCAATAAACTAATTAGTCATGACACGTGCCAGATATCAAAGTTATGAAAAGAATTTACATCTAGATACTATATTTTTTCAAGATACACAAAATTAGCGAAATATAAATGAAACTTAATAAACATAATTTGTATGAACATAATAAGAATGGAAAGATGTAATGATTTAAAATGATATACAAATGACACAGACAGAACGTTACTTCATACATGTCAACAAGAATTGTGTATAAAACATAAATGGAGAAAGAGAGAGCGAGAGAGTGAGAGAAAGAAGAATGGCAGTTCGATGACAACACCCGGGTACGCAAGCTCGCATGTTCATATTCTGAACAATATATCCATGATGTATCAAGTCTGTTGTACAAATACTTTCGAAGTTACGCATGTCACAAAGTTTCGGGACGAACTAACGGACGTACGGACGGACAAAGGCAAATCTATATCCCCCGCCCCCCACCTCCAACACACACACACACACACACACACACAAACACACACCATTTTTGGTGGGGACATAAAAACTGTTTAGGATATGTTGTTAGATCTGATTATTAACCACATTTTCAGTAAATCTGACATTTCAGCGAAGTGCGAGGATAAGTTACAAATCGAATTATCTAACTGTAGAGCGTGACTCCTTGTTAGCATTGTGCATATGTCAATAGTACATGTATAAAGTACAAACAATCAGTTTACTTCATTTGTTTGCTTATTCTAGAAGTTATCATGTAATCGTTGCGGCGTGACGTCATTTTTTTGTGGATAAGTATGGTAGCGTGGCAAGGCGGTCTTGGGCGCTGGTTTTAGGCTCAAGTCTCTTCGGAGGCGTGGGTTCTCATCCCATTTGTAACAAGCATTAGATAATGTGACCATCAATAACCTGTACATGTTTCTTTATTAACGACAGGGAAACAAGTCTTCACAATTTACCGGTACCCATTTACCTCACCAATTTAAAATTTGATGGATATTAATTGACTAAACTTTAAATGGTATATGTAACGATGAATTTTTCATTTGCCGTGCAGACTGTGTAAAGAATATATGCTACAATTCCTATAGGAGCTGTCTGACCAGGGTCTCGTCTGTTTGCCTATGCGTCAGATTGAGTCTATATGAGTTAAAAATGTGTTTGTTGGGTTTAACGCCCCACAGACAATATTTCAGTCATTTTGGAGACTACATGTATCTACTTAAAACAGATATAGTGCTGTCACACTGCAGTATCACGCCGTAGACATGTGGCATGATACCCTACCCAGCCACATTATCCTGATACCGGGCCAACTAGTCTGGAACTACCCTTATATGCTTAGCGCCAAGCAAGGGAGCGATACCAGTACCATTTTTACGACTTTTTTTGACGCGGCTGGGGATCTATTATACGGGCGCCCACTCTTGAGAAGAGCACTCTAATCATTCGGCCACCAGGGAAGGTAGGTAAAAGTTTTAACTAATCATTCCAGAAGATTCATGTCGGGACCACTACTTCTGGTACAATCGGTATTATTTATGTAATATACTTTTATGTTACAACATCTTCAATCTAGTTTCAAGTACCGATGTATGTTTAAACAATTGACATATCGTATCGCAAAGTTCCATATCGGCCGACAAAAAAAACACACAAAAAAACCAAAAAAAAAACCAAAAAACCTTTGATCTATTATGACTCAATTCTATCAATTCATCAGTTATTCTGCTGTATTTTTTGCGGACAATCTGATAATCTGTTGGTGTCAAACCTGTCACCTTTTTCCAATATACGGCACTAGTTAACATGTATTACAGTGGTCACATCATCGACCTTACGCCAGCTGACATTGTTCTGGTTAGTTTTCTTTAATATATAATTAATATTTTCTATTTCTTAAAATCACACGAAATTTATCTTATATATAGATCTTCATCAAACTTTAAAGCATCGCATTCGATCAGTTAGTATGCCCTTCTTTTACATTTTCCCGTTAAATATATCTCGGGCCAAGAAAAAATACTGAGTTTTTTAACGTTTATCATTATTATTATTATTGTTACTATTATTTTATTGAAATAGGGACACATATTTTATTTATATTTAAAAAAAAAAAGACCACTAATTCATTAGAGCAGTTTCCTTACACATGTTTACTTTCCCATTTAGACTGTTTGAAGGACAAACAAGAAATACAGATATGTTTTTCGACGTAGCTGTATAAAATTGATTTTGACCTTTTCTTCAACCAATCAAATGTTGGTATGCAAATGAAACCAGAGTAAATGCAATGCTATTTAATTTACTTTTTGGAAATTTAGGATATTCCAATTTAAAATGGGAGTTTCAGGTTGTATATTCTTTCTACTTGATATAACAGGTTTCTTTTTCAGTTTAAACATGAAAGGTAACACAGTAATGAAAATATAATCACTTCCATATCAATTTAGGAAATGCTTTGGCAATATGATCTAAAAAACTATATAAGAAGCCGGCGTATGTCTATTTTTAGACACACAATTTCTCCCTAATATGTAAAAGTGGACTCGGCCTTCAGGGGGTAACTACTGAGAAGAAGTTGTGCAGTTTATTGTGCGGATCTGGAAACAATAATCGGATATATACGACATATGAATTGTCTTTACTTTAAAAAAATATCAGCAAATGCATAATATTTAATGGAAGTTGGTATAATAACTTGTTTTTTTTAGTTGTAAATTAGATCCGTTTTGTTATATAGTCTTCACAGTACCTCCCATAATCTTCGTTATTTAGAAACATTTTCACTAAAATTGCCACTTTATAATAGTACTAATCTGTTTTGTACGGAAGCCTATTGGGACCATTGTCTTAGGTATTTTTGTGTTTCTGAGTCAGGTATTATATGTTATGAGCTAGGTCTTATGACTTAGTCCTTAGGTCTTAGGCCTTACGCGATAAAAAAGGCAAAACACTTGCAACATGATAAAACGATTGCGGACGAGCCCTCATCTATTCGCCAAATTCAAAGGGAATGAATATGAAAACGATTTTTAAGTACTCGTGAGTAATAAAATACCTTGTTTGTGTTGCCTGATAAAATTTAGTAGATCTATGGTAGTCATATAATCTGATATCGGGCCTTTTTCCTATGTCATAAGACATCAGTCAAATTGCATAATTCATAATCATAAGACAAAATTGCAGCCTGACTCTTGTCTTAGTAATTATGTGTTATAAATTATGCCTTATATCATATAACTTGTGTTTATGAAAAGTGCGGCAAACCCCCGCATTTGCTTCAAGATGGCGGAGAAAGGGAGTGGAAGTGAAAATGAAGATTGTTTGGTAAGTAGTGAAATGTTAACTGACATTGACAATTATTTTATCATCTTTGAACGGTATTTGCAACTTTAAGAATATTAAGACTTCCTCGGCTAATTTATTTATCAAATCAGTAAGAAGTTACTAAAACTGTTAACTGTTTAAAAAGGTAGAGCTCTACTAACGTTACTCAGTAAGCTATTTTTCGATCATTGAAGACGAGGAATAATTTAAAGATATGTTTTCGATCATGGAAGAGAAGGAATAACAATTTTGAGTGTTACAGGTATGTAAAGGTGGATTACCTGATGATTTACTCATTATACAGGTTAAAGGTGTTAAACAACCATGTGTGTACGAGGGATGGCAAAATTACTACTAAGGGGAGTAACTTTGACGTTGGAAAGAAGAACGTTGGTTATTACAGTACTAACTGTTACATATCATGACGATTCTTGAAAAGTAGCTATGCCGTAATCATGTAAAGTCACATATTATCTCAATAACAAGAGCCAACACACGAAAGAAACTCACGTATGGGGTGTAGAATTGAATATCATTTTATCTTCTGCAAAAGAGTCAATAGAATTAATGTCGTTGAAACCTGGGACGCAGATGAAAACTGATCGATATTAAAATGTTGTCAGTAGAGTTGCTTTTCTAAATTTTAGTTAAATATTGTTGAACGATGTCCATTTAATAAACAACGAATGTCAATCTCAGATAACATGTCATTACTATCAAACAAACTTCATTTTCACTTCCACTCCCTTTCCGGCCATGTTATACAAATGTGGGAGTTTTGCCGCACTTTTCATATATATACAAAAAGTTATATGACATAAGGCATAATTCATAACACATAATTACTAAACAAGGGTCAGGTTGCAATTTTGTTTTATGATTATGACTTATTTATTAGTAATATGTGTTATGGCTTGTGGCTTATGACATAGGAATATAGTCCCCTATCACAGGGTGCGTTCGATTTGATTACTCGGGTTAACCTACTAGAGTAGTCCAGGTAACTCGGGTTACTTACTTACAGTATTTCAGTCATTTGGAGACTATGTCTACTTGAGACAGATATAGTGCTGCCACACTGCAGTATCACAACGTAGACATGTGGTATGATAGCACACTCAGTCACATTATCCTGACACCGGGCCAGTCAGTCCTGGAACTATCCTTATATGTCGAGCGCCAAGCAAGGGAGCTATACCAGTACCATTTTTTACGACTTTGGTATGTCGCGGCTAGGATTTAATCCAAAACCTCCCCCCCCCGAGGCGGACGCTTTAACCCTCGGGCCCCCGGGCGGAAAATGGTTGCCGCAAAAACAGTTTATATTGTGGATTTGTGATATAAATGGTTTTGAGTTCCATGTTTGGGTTTCAAATTTATGCTGGCTTTGAATGATGTCCTGTTTATCAGCCGCTAATGAGACGAGGCATGTCCCTTATATCATGAATTTTTACAGAGTCCGGGGGCCCTTTATTTTTTCGACTTTTTAAAAGCTTTAAAAAAAAAAAAATTTTGCCTAATTTTGGACAAATTTATACACTCATTTAGTTCATTTTGTTTTAAATTAC
>CM037777.1:70301708-70351708 GCA_021229015.1 Solen grandis
TATCTGTCTACTTGGGCACACGCCAATACTCCCGCCGTTGCCATGGTATCGGATGACAGGGGGAAGTCACTGCGATCTGAGGAAAGTGCTTCTGTGTGTCCCGTACCAGTCTGAGTTTGAACAATACGGGGAATAGTAGCAACAGACCGGGGCCACGTCGGTGTATACAGAGACCTTGCCCAGACAAATTAAGAGTTAAGTGTCTCAGAGCGTGATTATTTCTAGTGATATGTCTACATGTTAAGTCGTCATTTATCGGCAGAGCGTTGTATGAAAATAATAATGGTAATAATTAAAAAAATAGATTCAATTCATGTAAATCGCTACTGTTTAATTTTGAAAAATGCCATATTCTAAGAGAACATTATTTTTCTTTAAGAAGATAATAGTATCCCTCCCCCGCCCCTGTTTGACGCTCAGCATATAAGGGTAGTTCCAGGACTGGTTGGCCCGGTGTTGGGATACTGTGACTGAGTGTGGTATCATGTCGCTTTTCTACGGTGTGATATTCCAGTATAGCAGAACTACTGTCTCGAAGTAGACAAAGTCTTCAAATAGAAAAAAAAGAAGAAAATCAGAAATTTCATAAAACAGGACCCATTTTATGATTAGAACCTTTAAACTACTTGAGTCCCACTGTATATAGTGTTAAATGTTAACTCCTTTATTTTATGACTATTTTTGTAGTCTAGTAAAAACATATTTTGCCTTTTTTCTTCAAGATAGTTAGAAGCCAAGGAAATACATCAAAGCTATTCATATCCACAAGTGGGTGACTTTCCTGGTGTCAGGTGACCGACTTCCGGCTATAAGGATTTCTTCCAGCGAATTCACTGAATTGCGGAAGATGGTCAAGCTCCGAACAATTCCGAACTGTTCCAACTGATGCGCCGCCGACTAATGGCGCATGATTGATCAAACTCGTAACACCTGTTGATTGTCGTCTGTTCTTACCGGAACTACTTTCACGGGCAGCTTTTATTGAATCTGTCACAAGACTCGGCAAATGCTATCAATGGCTAGAACGCAACACACTTGAACGAAATAGTAACTTAACAAAATTATCTGTCACATGAATATGCTTGCGCACGTACGTTGCTCGCTAAATTTTGTAAAAGGCAAATTTCCCAACCACTTTACCAGGACTGAACCAATACAATAAACCAAACAACTGATTCCCGTTCGAAATTCCCGAGAAGTCGTCTGTGCCGACGGACGGTCCTTGAAAATGTCTTGAGAAAAAGAAAAGATAGTTGCTGTAGTTTTATAAAAAGACGAACAATCAGATAAAGATAAAAGAGTCTAAGAGTTTCATAACATAAGACATATAAACGTTTGGTAACATGGTAATTCAAGATTATCCATCTTTTAGTATCGCCGTCTCATTCCAAATACACGTAGAATAGAGTAAGGGAGATGATCTTGAAAATCAAGCGGAGTATTCTGCATATGATTATCCCCCTTTGTATACATGGCACAGGAGACTAGTTATGTTGTTATAAAAAACTACAATAAACACACACACACACACACACACACACACACACATATATATATATATATATATATATATATATATATATATATGTTATCAACTTTCTAGTGACGATTCTGTCTGTTTTTGAATAATACTTCAGTCGTTTAGTCTGATACCCCTGAATATGTTTATAAAGTCTAAACTCAATCCCATAACTAGTTACTGAGACATAAGCATAATGACACCACATGCAAAACTGTAACAAAATATCCAAGTTAGAAAAGGGCCATAATTTGTATTCAATTCAGTCAAAAAGTTATCCTCCTTGGTTTTCTGATGCCCCTGAACACGCTCATAATCTTTCTAGTCAATACCATAAACAACTTCTGAGATATAAATTGGGTAGTAGCTTGCATACAAAACTGTAACCAAATTTTCTATTGCCTTAAATTAAATAATCTCTGTCAAAAAAGAGGCATAATCTGCATTATATTCAATCAAAACTATCTGTCTCTATAGTATGATACCACTGAAAATAATAAGGAAGATTCAAATCAAGCCCATGCTTGGTTACTGAGATATAAGCATGAAATTCCTGCAAGTAAAACTTTAACCGAAATTTCTAAGTTAAAAATCGCTATAATTTATAAATATTCCATCATGAGTTATCAATCTTGATAGTATGATACCCTTAAACCTGTTAAAAATGTTTCAAATCAATATCATGCCTGGATATTGAGATATAAGCATGAAAGTACCTTGCACACAAAACTTAAGCCAAAATTAGTGGTTTGTATCAAATTTAGTCAAGAGTTATCTACCTTAGTTGGCTGATGCCCCTATACAAATTCATAAACTTTCAAGTCAATACCATGAATGATTATTGAGATATTAGCTGGATAGTAGCTTGCATGCAAAACTTAAACCAAATTTCTATTGCATGCAACATTAACCAAAATGTCAAAGTTAAAAAGGGGCCATAATTTGTATTAAATTCAGTCAAGAGTTACCTAAATGGTTGTCTGGTGCCCCTGAACATATTCAAAAAATTTCATGTAATACAATGAATGCTCAATGGTTATTGAGATATAAGGTTGATAGTAGCATGCATGCAAATATTTAACCAAAACTGCAAGGGTGGCTGTAATAGCTATCATATTCTCTGAATAGTTGAACTAAAAAAACAAAACAAGAGGGCTAAGATGGCCATGAATTGCTCACCTGAGAAACATTGCCTTCATTGACAATTATTTATAAAATTTATAGTCATATATATATTTAGTCATACTGAACATATAATCCACGCAGAAGTACAGCACGATCATCTAAATTCCACTGCTATCCAAATTTTGACTTGACTTTTTGAGTTTACCGTCGCCTCGACAGTATTTCAGTCACATAGCGACACCCAGCTATTACAGGTGTAGGAAGACCCCGAATGCATAGAGGCATTCGGGTAGAACCACCGACCTACCGCAAGCCAGCTGGAAGGCTTCCTCACATGAAAATCTGAATGAACCTGCCGGAATTCGAACAAACCAAATTTTGAAGGTCATAGCCCTAATAAGTCTATATAAAATCAAGTGACCCCTGGGGTGTGGTCAATTTTGACACCAGGGCATTGATTTGAACAGATATGGTTGAGGTCCTATAGTAAGCATCTGAACTCCAGGGTCTGTGATCTCTGAAAGATCTTTTGAGGGTTTTCCTATACAAATCTATGTAAAATCAAGTGACCACTAAGAGTGTACTTTAACTTGAAACTTCATGGATATATTAATCAGGATATGAACTTGACAGAGTTATGGGCCTTTGTTTTTGAAAAAATATGTAATTTTATGCTTGTGACTCATGTAACTCTAAAAGTATTTGTACTACAGACTTGAAACTTCATGGATATATTATTCAAGACATGAACTTGTGCACCTGGGTATTTTTATGCCCCCTACCAAAAAGTGACACAGGTAACTCTGAAAGTATTGTGCTACAGACTTTAAACTTCATGGATATATTACTCAGGACATGGCTTACACTATTGGGTGTTGGTCTTCGTTTTGGAAAATGCGATGGGAAGGGGCATGTGTGTCCTCTGGATACATTTCTAGTTGTTTCCTAAACTGTACTCCACCCTCTTCGAAGTGGTATTGGTAAAGTCTTTGGGTATGGTATTAAAGCTTACTTTATTTACTTATCTGAAATTGTTGTCTTTTTGTGATATCTATGGTATTTTTGTGAAAATAAACGCTTATGAAATCATAAAAAAGTGACCCCTAAGGCAGGGCCATTTTTGACCCCAGGGCCATGATTTGAACAACTAAGTTGAGGTTCACTAGGCCATGTTACACACCAAATATCTAAATTACAGGCCTTGTCATTTCTGACAAGAAGGTTTTTTTTTTAGTTTTTTTCCTAAATAAGTCTATGTAAAATCAAGTGACACAAAGTGCGGGGCAAATTTTGACCCCAGGGTCATGATTTGAACAAACTTGGTAGATGTGGTTTCTGATAAGAAGATTTTTCTAACTTTCCTATATAAGATTATGTAAAGTGATCCCTGGGGCGGGGCCAATTATGACCCCAGGGTTATGATTTTAACAAACTTGGTAAAGGTTCATAATACAATGCCAAATATCAAATATCTAAGCTAAGATAATCCCTGCTTTATGTTCTTCTACCTGTTATAGTAATGACATTGATCAAGATTCATTCAGACACTTAGAATTTCATTCTCAAGTTAATATGCTATGGAGACCAAGTTTCGAAAGGCATAACTATTGCAAAAATCGCTGAACCCAGAAATCCCTACTTCATGCACATCCACCCATTATAGTGATGACATTGTCCAAGTTTCATAAAGATCCATTCAGAAACTGAAGAGGAGTTGCGTTCACAAGGCTGCAATAATCAATCAGCTACAAAAACTTAGCTTCAAGGGACATAAATCTTGCAAACATCAATCAACCATAAAGTGGCCGCTTCATGTGCATCTAGCCATAATAGTTATGACATTGACCAAGTTTTAAAAGATACGGCCAGAAACGTAGGAGGAGTTGCGTTCGCAAGGCTGCATTATCTATCAGCTACAGAGACTAAGTTTCAAGGGGCATAAATCTTACAAAAAAGATCCATTCAAAAACTTCAGAGGAGTTGCGTTCACAAGGCTGAAATAATCAATTAGCTACAGAAATTAAGTTTCAAGGGACATAATAAAAACCAATGAACCGGAAAATGGCCGCTTCATGTGCATTTAGCCATTATAGTTATGACATTGACTAAGTATTGAAAAGATACGGTCAGAAACGTAGGAGGAGTTGTATTCACAAGGCTGCAATATCAATAAGCTACAGAGACTAAAATTCAAGGGCCATAACTCTTGCGAAACTCACTGAACCAGAAAACAATTGCTTCATGCACATCTACCTATTATAGTAATGACATTGACCAAGTATTGAAAAGATATGGTCAGAAATGTAGGAGGAGTTGCGTCCACAAGAAATGTGGACGTACGGACAGAGATGACGACGACAATATACATGTACGACCGCCGCCAGCGGCTAGAAAAGAAAACAAGAGCTGTCAGAGGACAGCACGCACGACTATTCAAAATGTTTGTTGGTAAATCAAATGAAATCTATTTTAATTCTTGCCCTTCACATACACTGTACATAATAATAGTCAAAAATGATATACCTTGATACATGTAGTCTGATACCCCTTAATATTGTTAAGAAGTCTAAAATCAATTCCATGCCTAGTTACTGAGACATAAGCATAATAACATTGTGCATGCAAAACTTTAACCAAGTATCCAAGTTAGAAAAGGGCCATAATTTGCATAAAATTCAGCCCAAAAGTTATCCTCCTTGGTTTTCTGATGCCCCTGAAGACACTTCCAATACCACAAGCAATTTCTGAGATATAAGCTGGATAGTAGCTTGAATGCAAAATTTTGACCAAAATTCTAAGTTAAAAGGGGGCCATAATTTGTAATATATTCCATTAAATGTTATCTTCCTTTAAAGTATGATACTCCTAAACATATTAAAGATGTTTCAAATCAATATTATGCGTGGACTCTTAGATATAAGCATGAAAGTACCTTACATGCAAAACTTTAACCGAAATTTCTAAGTTCAAAAAAGGCCATAACTTGTAACATATTCTATCAAGGGTTATCTACCATGAAAGTATGATACCCCTTAACATATTTACGATGTTTCAAATCAATTGCATGCCTGGATACTGAGATATTAGCATGAAAGTACCTTGCATGCAAAACTTTAACCAAACTTTCTAAGTTCAAAAGGGGCCATAATTTGTAATATATTCTATCAAGAGTTATCTACCATGAAAGTATGATACCCCTTAACAAATTAAAGATGTTTAAAATCAATCGCATGCCTGGATACTGAGATATAAGCATGAGAGTATCTTGCATTCGAAACTTTAACCAAAATTTCTAAGTTAAAAAGGGGCCATAATTTGTAATATATTCCATCAAAAGTTATCTACCTTGGTTGTCGGATGCCCCTAAACATATTAAAAAACTTTCAAGTCAATACCATGAAGGGTTAATGAGATACAAACTAGATAGTAGCTTGCTCGCAAAACTTTAACCAAATTTTCAATTGCATGCAAAACTTTAACCAAATTTCTAAGTTAAAAAGGGGCCATAATTCATATTAAATTCAGTCAAGAGTTATCTACCTTGGTTGTCTGATGCCCCTTAACATATTTATAAACTTTCAAGTCAATACCATAAATAGTTATTGAGATATAAGGTTGATAATAACTTGCATGCAAAACTTTAACCAAAAACTGCAACGCCAACGCCGATGCAAGGGCAACCACAATAGCTCTCATATTCTTCGAATAGTTAAGCTAAAAAAACTGTCACTCATTGTCATTGCAGATAGTAATACCTACCCAACTCCACCCTCCCTGTACCAATGTCAGAGACATGAAAGATGAACCCCCCCCCCACACACACACACACAAAAACAGGCCTCTCATACACTTGCCGTTTTGCCCGAGCCTTAAGAAAGGTGTAGTTCTGGTTGGACTGAGGATCTGGGGGAAAATCCCTCACTTAGTTTTTTTTAATTTAAAGGTATGAAATTGTGCATTGTTCTGATTTTTTAGGGTTATGTGTCTACATTTATGTATGGTTGGGGAATTTTAGAGGGGATGCTCGCCGGTTGCGCCCCCTTTGAACTGGCCTGTGACATATAAACAACACACAATACTTTATAAAACTTTAATAACACTTGAACACATATATACAACTCATTCAATTACAAAGAATCCCTGATACGCCGCATGCGTTGCTCCCTCACATACTCCTCCAATTTTTCCCGTCCGGATGGTTCTGGTGGGTAGTAATGTTTGGGTGGGGCACCTTCCCTCAGTCGAACAAAATAGTGGCAAAACTCTGTTTTGATGACAGCTGGCTTGTTGCGAGCCATTCTTTTCATGCCCTTCAGTCGAAATGCCTTGTTGCAGAAAGAGTCAGCTAAAAAACAGAACAAAGCTCTTGTATAATTTTCGAGTTATGTTCCAGAAAAGAAGAACAGAATTATGCAAACAGGATAAATCACCTTTTTTTAACTTGCATATATTTGACCTGTTTTGTTTTACTATCCTTCGATTGCCGTGATTTTTATGAACCTGTTCTGATGTTGCGGAAAATTCCAAAGAAATGTTTGAAGTTTAAATTAATTGTTTTAGACAAAGAATTTTAGGGTCATTTCTTTCGAAAGGAACTAGCTGCTTATGATCCATTTTGTTAGAAAGTATATTAAAGTTTGTCTGATCAAACAGCCTAGTGATTGAATCTAACGCTAGGTCGTTCCCGCCATATGAGTTTAACATCTACGGAGGAAAATGAAGGATGTTGCCATGGGGAATTATGGTAGGAATTGGACCCTATCGGGAAAGTCTGAAAGTTGACGTGGGTTGACGTGGAATTGGACCCCATGGGTGACTTGTGGTAGGGATTGGACCCTACTGGGAATTATTGGAATGGGGATTAGACCTCAAGCGGAGTGAGCGTAGGGAATGGACCCTTCTGTATTTCTTTTTCTGGGAGTCACAGCTAATTCCTTTAATAATAATAATTTCTTTGGGGTTTTCCGCTACATCAAGGACAATTGCAGCCACACTTGGTATGTGAATGGATTTGAAAAATATTGATGTTATTAAACTTTAAAGTTAGTACTGGCATTGGTAATTAATTTTTAGCCCTTTTATAATAAAAAAGCCTAAATATGTAAATATTTCAGTGACAACAATTCGTTCATCTATGTATAATAATTAACCCATTATCTCATATATTCTTGGTTTTGCACACAGGAAAACAGAGCAGACTCTGACCAGACACATACATCCAGGAGAGCTGTCTGATCAAGGTCTCCGGTTTTCTCACATAGTCTGCATGGCAAAAAGAGAAATCCATTGTTTCATTTCCAATTTAAAGTTCAACAAATCCATATTCCTCATGCCATACATTTTTACATAAATATTTATTAAGTAAAGTAAAAGGGAATAAGATAAAGGGTAAGGGAGTAAGGGCTCTGTAGCTAAATTCACAAAACATAATATGTTTGTCTTAAGTTTAACCAATCTTAAGAATCCAATATTTTCTAAATATATAACTTTTATTAAACAGCTGATTTATCAGATATGAACAAATACCACTTTCATAACTAGATTGGTGTTTAAGTTATTCTCCGGACAAGAAAATGTGACAATGACGATGTCGGACAAAGTAATCCCTGCGTAGGCAACACAAAAATTATGAAATGATAAAGAAGAAATAGACTCTATCAGCTACAAGAGCATTCTTTGGAACACAAGTGTCACCTGCTGAAGCGTGACAGAAAAAGTGTGATGGAAAAAATGTGATGACAGACGACGGAAAAGTAATGCTTGTGTGTCACCTCTGCTTACAGAATTTTGACTTTAATAGGTAAAAGTTATATGTAGTTTTGTGAATGACTCCATGACTATGGTAAAATGCAAGAAGCCATGAAGAAAGATCTGACAATACACTGTTCCAGCAGCGAGAGTACTTACCAACCCAGAGGTTTGACTTAAACTCCACATTGTGGTACAACACAGCTTTCTCCTGGGCCTCTATCAGGACCTGAAACAAACAGTAAACACTGTGGTGACGCACAATATCCTCTTGAAAGAAGAATGTACCTTTTTACTGTAATATTTACAGAAATACAGTAGAATGGTGATTTTTCAAAAAGCAGTTTTCAGAAAAACATACATAATCTGAGGTATATTTCCATATTCTGGTGTGGACCACATTTTCCTGAGCCTCTGAGCATTCTATACTAGCCCAACAGCGCACAGATAATAGCAAATTTACTGTTTTTATATCAAACTATCAGATTATCCTTAAGTTACTCAAGGATATATTCAAAGAACATGTTTTTTTTTCTTGTGATACCCTTATGAGCAGCTGACCTGGTCATGTTTGTACTCCCCTAACACTAGGTACAGAAAGGTTGAAAATTCCAAGTGGTGTAAAGAATTACAATACTGTCTGGTGAACATATTTTTCTGGGGACAAACTTCTTAGAATGATGGTGATATTTTTTGCTGACATAAACCATAAGATATACAATGAAACCTCCCAAAATGGCTACCTCTTAGAAGCAACAGACCCCACCCCACCCTGTATTAGTTTTACATGGGCACCAGTTTGTACCTCTGTACAGCAACACCTCTCAGCAGCAACTTTTTTTCTGTGACTCGGGCAGATGTTGCTGATGAGATGTTCCACTGTACATTCATGGGCACAAAATTTAATGTAGTCATAAAGAGAAAAATACTGATTTTAAACTTTTAGTAACAAATGTAAGATTTTGGAATAAATACAGAATTTTGGGAATATGTATAAAGTGGTACTTTGGGAAGATATGAAAATTTGGAGATATGCAAATACTGATGCTTTTAGGAAAAGATATAGGATTTTGGATATGTATATATTTTAGTATATGAATCTGTCCTGGAGCTGTCTTAACATTCTGGGAGATATGCCAGTACCATCTCTATGGATTGTTGCAGACAGGGATTGTACCATAAAACTACAATCTAAGTTCTTGGATGATGCTTTGTATGTCACGGTCTTGAGTCACATGATCTTCCGGGCATGGGAGGGATGCTCTAACAACTCGGCACTGGGGCCACACTTTTGTGTATCATACTTACATCTTTGATCAGGTGTGCACCAGCCTTATTGGAAAATGAGCACTGTTTAATGGCCTCATCGATTGACAATCCCCTGACCTGCAGTATCACAATCACTTCATAATTATACAGATTATAACCACAATCACTTCATAATTATACATATTTTAGCACATTCACTTCATAATTATACAGATTGTAACACAATCACTTCATAATTATACAGATTATAAATAAAGTCTAAATTTGAGAACACATATTAGTTTCAACATGTTACATGCTTTACAAACTCAAACACATTTACAACTAGTCTAAATGTTAGGTCATATTTACTTGAGTTTTTTTTAATCACAGACAAACTGAAATAAGATACAATAATGTATGTTTAAAAGATGGGCTCTGCAGCTGCAAGGCTGGTGGGCATTGCTGGCATTACTTGGTAAAACATTTAATGACATCAGAAAAGCATCATTTTTTTTTTTTTACATGAATGAGTATTCTGAATGGGACTGTATGATCACAAGACCCAATATCTCGTTATGAAAACATACAGATGATGATTGCCTCAGCTTTTTTTTTTGTGTGCAAACCTAGACACTTGGAAAATGACTTGAAGCCTCTTACCCCTTATAGTTACCTACTTAATCCAAATCCTTAGGCAACTCTAAAACTCTTCCCAAATGGTGTGTGCACATAAACACCTCATTCATAAATAACTTCCATCATGAGTAACTTTCCAGGTTTGTTTTTTTGGTCTGTTTTGATGAACCATATTGGGTCGAGTTTCCAATCTTCAAAACTTTGAGTTGAAAATTCCCAATTCAAGGAAAAAATAAATTAAATAAATAAACAAGAACTGTCACAGTCAGTGACATATGCCCCCCAAAGGTTGCTTTGACACAGAACTATATTGTCGTTTTAGCAGATTTTAGCTTTTACTTGATGTACATTAGACTTGGGTGTTCCTTGGAAAACCGTTTATACGTTTGTCCCCTACCCATTAGCTCTATCAACAATGTAGAGTAACTCAAAATATATTGAAGTTCAGAGTTATGGGTCTTGTAATCTGCACATTCTTTCATATGTTCTGTCTGTATATGGAGTTACATGTCAGTGGGTGCAAATATCCATCCAACGAGGACAGAAAAAATACCCCATTTTATGACCTTTGATTGTTTACTGTGACCTTGACCTTTGAGTTACAAACTGGATCTTTCATGCAACACTTGACACTTCATCTTTTCAAGGAGCTCAATGATAACAATGTATATAAATATCCATCCACCCAGGACAGAGTTAGTGTCTTGAAACCAAAAAAAAATTATGACCTTTGATCTACAATTGTGACCTTGACCTTTGAGTTCACAACCTGGATCTTTCAACAATACTCTGTCTTCTTGAAGGGATCCTTGATACCAAACTATATCAATATCCATCCATCCAGGACAGAGTTAATGTCCGGAAACCTGAAAAATACCCCATTTCATGACCTTTGATCTGTGATTGTGACCTTGACCTTTGATTTACAAACCTGGATCTTTCATGCAACACTCTGTCTAATTGTGGAGATCATTGATGCAAAATTATATCAAATACATGCATGCAACACTAAATTAGTTTCCGGAAACAATAATATTCGGACAGACTGACACACACACACAGATGGACGATTTAATTATGCTCCAAAACACGTAAATATGTCAAGTAGCAGGTCCAAATGACACAAGGGTTGAATGAACCAAATACTTGATCTTTTATTTTATTTGATATATATATAATATGGTGCGAGTTTTTCCCAATTTTGTCTAAAAAGATGCGAAAAATTCCCAATTCTGGGGGTCTGGTCATGTTCCGAAGATGGTAAATAAAAACCCTGCTTTCATTATGTTACACCAGAAGATGTGACTCACCATTACACTGGGGTACCACAGCTTCTTCTTGCTGACCCTCAACATACTTCTGGTCACACAGACTTCCTGTAAAAGATAAACAATTTATCAGTCAGGGGAGGTAACCATTGTGTAGCAAGAAATATCATTGAAGCTAATGAATACCAACTACCACACCAACATAAACTTTTACTTCTGTCTTCATACAGATCTATTTTGACACATCGGCAAACACAGCAGACCCCGATCAGACAGCCCAGAAATGAGGCCCAAACAATGTTTTCTAGTTTCCTAAAATACTCAATATATTCAATTCAATTCAATTCAATAGTTTATTTGCTAATTGGCCACCGGCCCTTGCAAAAAAAACCCCAAAAAACATACATACAATGTGTACATAAGAAAATGACAAAATATATGCAATTATTCATATAGATCTAAGAATGTCATTGAACAACAAATATATAACCAGGTACATGTGTTAATACATCAATTAAATATATCATATCATTGACTGACCAATACTATTGTAATAATTCTTTGCGTTTTTGAAAACTGTAAAACAGATACATGGCAACATTTTTAATCACTAATTCTCTACTATCAGATAAAATGTTGTAGAATTTATCAACAGTTGGATGATGGTGATACATATAAGGAAGATATTTCTGTCTCAGCTCATTATAAATTGGACAAACAAATAAAAAGTGAAACTCTGTTTCTACAACATCTTTACAAAATATAGAAAATTTTAAAAATCATCTTCTCTGAAACCAACGGACAAAATTTAATATTATTTGGCACAATTGGTCACCTAATTTTTTTCTACCATATTTGTTTAAATGAAGTTAATCCATTTAATATGAGGCCCCCACAGCCTTGGCTTTACTTTCCTAAGGGAGATAATCAATATTCTATTTTAATACTCTAAATTTAGAATATTGAGACTCTCCCTATATTGGAATAAACTTGGTAGATGTCCAAAAGATAATGTTACACATTAAATTCTAAGCCATGGGCATTCCAGTTTTTGAGAAGATTTTTTTTTTAAATTTTCATTTTTTTAAGCTACTTTGATTTAGATAATCAAAGAACCAGATATGCAATGGACCAGAACCATTTGAACAATTTTGTGTGAGCTTCACATAAGGAACACCCCAGCCAGGTTACATCAAATTTGGCGAAGTGGCTTCAGAGGAGATGTTTAAAATCATTGTGGACAATGGACATGGAGAACAGCCATTGATCTTAAAAGGCTCACATGAGCACTATGTGCTCAGGTGAACTGAAAAGGCATCTTGATAAACCTGGCAATAGTCAACATGACTTAAAGAGCTATAATCCCAGGTCAGATTAAGACTGTCTTTCACATCTGGCTCACTTGATTATACACTTACAGCTGGTCTCGGAGGTTCACCTTCCTTCTGGGGTGGGTAGATGATTTTGTTGTAGGACAGGAAATGATCAGTTGCATGTTGAGCTTTTTCTACTTTTGACTGCGGCTGTTCATCAAACTTCGGTGTTTTGCCATAATTTGTGAAATGCACCACCACGCAAGTGAACTGCTTCTGTGACCTGTAAAAAAATATTTATCTGTGTTACTTAAGATCATTGGAACATTGAAACAAGAAATATCTTTAAAAAAAGATATTCGGCGTAAAATGGAAAACAAACTGAACTCCTACAATCTAATAATAGACTGTATTTCAGGGAACCCAGATGTATTCTTAAAATAGTGATCATGCAGTCTATTTATATACATTCTGTACACGTTGACATGGTTAAGTTTACTTATTACAAAAAGGGGTCAAAGGTATGTTATTGTATATGTAAGATTCATAATGTTTGTTGGTTAGATCCGTATTGATAAAGTAAGACCCCCTAATTGATAGGAAAGTATGTGTTAATTATAATACATGGGTTAACTTCCACCTCCTCGATCCGCATACTACATGGTCAACAGGTTAAAGTGGGCGAGTCCACTTCTGCAGATTTGCAGGGGGGATTTTGGTCTAAAAATAAACATCGAAATCGATTTTATACAGCTACGCCGAAAAAAGACTGAAGAGTTAACTGTGTTTTGGTATTATTTTACATTAATCTACTGATAACCATTCTGCAGCTTAGAGAATTAATACATGCACTTCTGTTTAAAACTATCTGCATTTATCTGCTGTATGGCCTTTTCACGATATATCATAATTCCAACTTTGAAGGCAATGGCATTATCAGGTCAGTTACCAAACTTCAAGTAATGTGTGTGGGACTAGATGCGGTGACATTATTTTTATACATTTTCTTCTTTACTATGTAAAGTGGGTGTATAAATAACTGATCTTTTAAAGATAATATTATTAACCCTTTCCCTCATATAGACTCATTTTGACGCCCTCAATAGGTATCACATAAAGCCTGATCAGCAGAAAACCACAGTTAAACCTTACCAAATTTAATTACAAAATCCTCATTTCCAGACCACTGAGGAGCAGCGAACAGCATAAAACCTGATCAGCCTGCGAGTTACTGCACGGATGTGCACATCTGGCCTGGCTCTTTACTGGTTGCAAAGGTTAGCACTTACGGTTCCAGCAGGGTAAGGGTTAAAATCTAGCATCGTAATAAGATGGACTTTGAATTCACTTTTGATTTTCATTACCAAGAAAGATAGTAATATCATTATTCATATTAGGAATGTGTAATTTATGAGTATATTTTAGAGTTCCGGAGAAAATTAAGGTACCTTTCTAAAACATAAACAACTGAATATTATACAAAAGTTCTATTTTACCACAAAATAAACAAGAGGGCCATGAAGGCCCTGGAACTCTTCACCTGAGAACCAGGTATTAGTAGAGGAAAAGAAACAGCAAATATCTGAAAGATAGTTTGGAAAATGGGCTCTGCCCCCTGCAGGCCATATTTTTTTGATGGATTCAAATAAATTTTAAAGACTTGATAGTGACTGACCAAAAGAACATCTGTGCTAATAAAACTTAACAAGAGGGCCACAATGGCCCTGTGTCACTCACCTGAGTAAGATTGCTGTGTTAGGCATGATTACCATAAATGTTTACGATGTTTTTTCAAACATTTGACTAAGTGATCTAGAATATGACCGTACCTAAATTTGCACTCTTCTGGGATTTCATGCAGGCAAAATTCTTGTCATGTTTTTTTGAGACTCAGACAAAAATGTAGCTTCTACAGTGTTCATAAGTTTTTTTATGATTTTTAATGAAAACTGGGCTGAAACAGTGACCTCTAGAGTGTTCACTAAGTTTTTCTAAAATTTTCTAAGAATTGTCGTGGTGATCTAGTTAAACACCCAACATGACCCGACATGACCCAATTTCGATCTCATCCGAGATATCATGCAGACAAACATCCTGACCAATTTTCATGAAGATTGGGCCAAAACTGTGGGAACTCTAGAGTGTTCACAAGCAATTGTTCACGACACATAACAGACAAAGTCGGTCACAAAACTAAAAATCCAGCAACTACTTGTGGACAAGAAGATTTTTTCAAATTTATACTATATACATATAAGGAAAACAGGCTTTGCCCTCTGTTGGCCATGTTTTTCGAAGGATCCAATTAATTTTTAATTTGGTTGTATTGAGTTAGTTATAAATCTAAAACAGGCTATCAATTCTGAGTAAACACATTATTTTAGAAATAAATAATTATAAATTTTGAAAATACCATACCAAATTTTTTTTAGGTTGGCAGATTTTTCCACTCCAATACAATCATGTTACCTTTTACCATTTGAGTGTAGGCAGTATTGCAATTTGAAATCCAACGGTAGCATTGACTTGTTTTATTTAACTTAACAGTTTATAAATGAAGACTCTTCTTTTTCTGTTTATTGTCCCCATTCAACATACTGAATATACTGGCAAATATGCACATGGTTTAAAACAGGATAAAAACAAGAGTTTGTAATTTAATTTGCCAGTGTTTTCACTTAAGTTTTGAATATCTCATGTGACTCAGCTGAGGCTATATCCAGTGGCAGTTGGTTTCAGTCTCTGATGGTGTTTACGAGGAATGACCACTTTCTACAATTTTTGCTGGCAGTGTGTTGTGCAAAAGCATGATTATTTGTATGTTCTTGATTTTCTGTTTCGCTTTTGGAGATAATTTTCTTTTTTTATTGCAACCATGTTGTTAACTATTTTATAAAACATGATAAGTCAAGTTTCTTTGCATCTAGATTTGAGAATTTTCCATCCTAATTCTCGTATCATATCGCTTATGCCTGAATGATTTCTATGACGACTTGTGACTTATCTCAGCCCTTCTTTGTACATTTTTGATTTTATCAATTTGGTTTTGGTTTTAATTTGTTGCATATTCTAATTGGGGTCTGACTAAAGTTTTGTATGCTTGTTCCTTGATAGCCTTAGAATTGCAAGAATACCACGCTTAGACTAGCTTTACTTGTTATGCGCTCCAGTCTAAATCTCTAGTGATGGTACAACCAAGATATTTTGTAAATGTTAATGTTTATGACCGTGGAGATTATAATTCCATTTGATTGGGTTTTTCCTCTTTGTGACTGTCAATACACTGCATTTCTCAGGATGAAACTCCATTTTCCATTTGTCTAGGTTTGATGGAGTCTTTGTCAATCATTTTCTGATGTAATAGTAAGGTAAACTACAGTATCATCTGCAAATAACAGTTAGGTGAAGTAATACTGGTAGGTCATTTATGTAGAATCTTATTTAACAATTAAAAAAGATAAATCTTCATCGAAAAATTAATTTTTGCAACATCACTGACCTTCATAGCAGTAACCGAAAAATATCGGCCTCTACACATTGCGCTGTTATTTCCAAGTCTTTTATTGTTTCGTTTTCTTTGAGAAAATATTTGTTACATGAGTTTTTATGATTTAAAAACACATTTTTACTTTCATAGCTGACATAATGATTCTTGTATCTTGTATAAATATAGTCAGAAAAGAGAGACTGGTAAAAATTTATCTGTAAGGCATACATGCCATATCTCCCGGCGGGAGATTAAATCTCCCGAGATTTCGACTTGTCTCCCGATCTCCCGCCGGGAGGTGAAAATCTCCCGGTCTGACTTAAATCAAACCGGTTTCCCTTTGAACTCAGTATAATCCATTGTATTACCGAGCTATGATACAGCATCAGGAAGATTACATAAGAACATATGTTAGTATCAATCCTGACCAGTGTGCTGTACACAGGCACAGGCAAAGTGTGATCGTCCTTATCCAATCAAATTGCATGATTCAGACAGGTAGCAGATTCGCCAGTCTATCAGTTGAAACAATTATCGTCAGGTAATTAGCAGCTTTCAAGGCAATACTAAAGCTTGAGTAAGGTTAGAATGCAGTTGGTTCATCGTCATAAAGATGTAAATGATTGCTTTAGTATATCTTACCATGGATAAAAAGGTCCCGGAGAATAGCTAATCCTTACTTACCGGAAGTGTAAACAATAAATGATAATTAGATCAGCTGTTTACCAGTCATTTAAATCTTAACAAAACTCGTCATATAGACACATCATAGAAAGTACACCTCAGCTAGCGGTAAATTGCAAATGAAGTGCAATTTTCACACTGACGCTGATTTGATTAACAACGGATATCGTCTGCTGAATAATTTACTATAATGAGATGTGCTGATCGGAAGAGTTGGGTAACCACTTCATATCACCATACCGTACACGATAAATATTTTAAGCTAAATATTTTAGCTAAAAGCAATTTAATTTAGAAAAAAAAAAAAAAAGACAGAAGGTGAAAATATAAAATGATCTAACTCTTTATCTTTATTCATCCCCATTAATTAAAACCCTATGATCAGAAATCATTCAATAAATCAAAGATACTGTATCAATTTTAATGTTTTTGATGTAAATGGCATGATCTCCGATCTGTTACAAGGTAGTGTTGCATTTAATGTGAAACAGTGTTTGTGGAAAGTTAAGTTTTTTCGATCTATTAATAAATTTTGAGAAAGTTAATGAAGGGATAATCAAATGTGTATTTTTCTTAATTTTTTTTTATTAAGAACGTCTCTTTGATATACCGGTATGTCGTAAAATCTCCCTGGCTGGACCCCAAATCTCCCTATGAAAATTTCAAAACCTCCCTGGGAGAAATACTGAAAATATGGCATGTATGCTGTAAGGTCCTTAAGACCGTCTGTTTCACAATGTCTGCCACTGTCATGACAATCATTCTTGATACGCACCTGTTCACTAGCAACGGTGAAAGCCTCTTCATTAAATTTAAACCTGAAATATATGGAATGCACAATATGACTATTATGAGAAAGAAACGGTTGCTACATAAGTAAATGGATGAAAACGTAACTTGATAAGGTACACTATGACCATTCCCTTTTACAATAGACTTTCATCAAAGATTGTACATCACGATGGACTTATTCTTGTGACTGAAATAAATTTCCATCATAATTTACAAGACCTGAATAACTAATTTAAATTTTTCATGTATCCGAAATACTGTTTATACCCGGTCACTATTACACTTATAGAATATATATATATATTTTTTTTATCTCGTTGCAACAGAATTGTTAATTTTCGTTGCGTTGACGCAAGATAAATAATATCAACAACCTGCAACGTAACATTTTCAACAACATCTTTTGATTGTCTAAGAATCAGCAATTTTATAAAACAAAATATTAAGGTCATACATGTTCCTGCCATGTCGCTACAATCGGGTACCAGTCGAACCAGTTTGATTATACGGCGCCTTAGCAATACCGGTCGGGTTGGACCGGGAGCGATTAGATATAATTTGTAAGAGAGAGAGAGAGAGAGAGATCCGAAAATTAAAATAGTTCTAAAAAAGATATGATAAAATACGTTAGCAATGTTTTAATTATATTCGTATCAATGTTGCAAAGAATAAAGGTGTTAGAAGCCTAATACTCCCAGTGAAGCTAATCATCCAAGTACTAGGGAATCTTATTTCGTTACTTTAGAACTAAAGTTTAAGCCTGTCTCTGTTGACTAGTAAATAAGTAAATCAGAACTGCTGGTATACAAAAGGCAACAGGATATAATAAAAACTGCTAAAAGCTTTGTCTGTCATTATATAACCATTGACTGGTCTGATATAAAGATATGTCTATTGTCAAAACCTTCTATATATGAGCAGCTAATGCTAAACTTTGAATTGGATATTACCATTTTCTTGTTATGGTTGCAGGATAGATCTATTAAAATTATTAATGGACTGGAAATACTGTTTAGGTAGAATCTTTATTTGGCAGCATTTGTGATGGATCTCTCAAAGACCTTCGACTGTTTACCCCATCATGATTTATTGTTCCTGAGGATGACTTCTCTAAACATGTTTTAAAACTCATAAAATATTATTTTTCTAGTAGAAAATTGGAAATCCAGAGTATTATTAATGGTGTCCCACAGGGCTTCATACTCGGACCATTTCTTTTTAAATGTCTTCATTAATGATATCTTATTTCACCAATAAAAATCATCCTGTACATTTATGCATTACCCGTTTTCTATACAAGTCCATGCCTAGAACTCATTTGATAAATATCTGAAAAATGACAGCTTAAAAGTTATTGATGGCTCGGCAAAATCAAATGATGACAAACTCGGAGAAGTTAGAAAAATAAACAGCAAAAGATTGTATTTAGTTACAAAAAATATTTGAAAATTACATGTCCATTACATCTTTATCCCATAATGATTCAATTTTCATGAAAATGAAATTTGATCTTCTTCTTTTTTTTTTTTTTATTGGGCTTCTATAATTTAGCCCCCACCCCGTAACTTTATAAGATTCACCGTTGGACATATCTAGATCACCTTTTCATGCTGTTAAGCGGATAAAATGCAGTTGTAAGAAATATTTCGTGCATACTTTTCGTTCGTTTCTAAAAAATTAGGCATTTCTATCATTACACCGTATTCAATAAATTATGTACCATAATATGGAACGTGATTCGGGTTTAATCCGTAACTTATGTAAACAAAACGTGATTCGGGGTGTACCGACGTCTTCTGTATACCGATTGCCTTACTCGCTCCCTTCTTCATTCTACCTTCCATAGGAGTCGGGTTGGTCAAGGTTATGCGGGTGGTTCAGTATGTTTACTATGGTCTATGGAGGCACACGATGGGTATTTCCTCTAGACAGCACAAGCATTAAGCACCGACATATGCAGCAATGGTGAATATGTCTATGCATTAAGTAATTAAGGGATTTACGTACGTCATAGCCTAGAAAAAATTATGACCAGGGGCAGCTGGGGGTCAAGGCCCCCTTCGTCCCGGTGAATCCGAGCCTGAAATAGGAACGGTTTTAGAAAAAATAAAAAAAACATGTGGTACACCTTTAACCATAAACTTGTGATATATCACGTCAGTCGGGTAGTTTCGGATCACTGGTAGTTCCGGATCAGATCGAAGTTTTGACAAGTTAAAACATACAAGCAATGTTCCAAAGTGATTCTACCTAGCATATTCGTAAAATATGGACATTTTTAGTGGTAAACGGTTTTTCTTTTTTTAAGCCGATTTTGTTTTCATCGGAAACGGTTCCGCCGTAAAATTTACCCTGGTGAAATTTCACTGACGCGCCGTTTACGAAAAACCAGCTTCTGCAACTACAGGACTAATTTTATCTATTACGGAGCATTAACAAATGCAATCTTGGTATGATTTTGATTTCCAATGCATACTCTTTTGATACATTACTAAAAATTTAATAAGGATTAATATTTATAGGAGAAATTGATGTTAAATCATCACTCTGTATTCGTGTGGGTTTCGGATCAACTGATTGGGGAAAATCTCAAAATGATCGTACAGCACAATGTGTCTCTGGCTGCTTTTTTTTATCATTTCTATACGTTTAAACTGTAAAATGATATATTTAAGATTTTTTTTTGTAAAAATGATATGAATTTGATTAAACGAAATATATAAAAAAATGTTATATCATTATGCCATGTCATTTTATACAGTGCAGTGCAGACTAAAGTAATTGATTTGCTCTATTGAAAATATAATTTGCCAAAATGTTTATAGGAAATATATTGTTTAATATGTTTGTGTATTAATTATTCTCTAAATTACAAACTTAACAACTTACAATGAAACTTATAAAATTGTGTTTGACTTTCCTGAAAGAAGCATTTTTGTTGTTCTATAAGCCTCTGACTGTAATAAACAGTTTTAAAAGTGCTGGCATCTATCCCATTGACAGCACAGTAATAACATCTTCCATGCTTAAACTTGAATCACATTCGGTGCTGAAGAGGAGACAGAAAGAACGAATAACAGTTTAGAAGAAGAAATAGAAAGACAAGAAGAACAGGGAAGTAAGGCTCAGAATTAAAGTGCGGCACATTCTGCATTTTACTGTCTTGAGAATGCCCTGGAAACTCCAGTCCGAATTAAATACAAAGAGGGATTAGAAGAGAATTATGATGTTGATGAAGTGTCGCCATGTTTCAAAGTCTACAAACAATTGTACTTTGGTGCACATGTTAAACTACCCTCTTCCCAAACAACATCTACTGTCACAGCATGTGAGGACTGTGCTTTGGGTTACTGTGTGAAGGATGCCTCTACATCAGCTGGAATCCATCAGTCTTCAAGTGGGTTGGAATTGCTGGTCTCTGTTGTTTGTAGTACAGACAATGAACAAGAAAGTACCAGTTCTACCTATACTGAATCCGTTCTCAATGTTGAAGACTGCAGCTTGATAATATCTCCTGTGTTAAAAAAAAACTTGGTTTTTCCCAAAGCTGAAATGTCAGCAAGGCCAAAACGCAACACTTTGTTACAAGACATGCCTCATAATTTGACATCACCGAATGCCTTACGAAAAATGGCGCTTAAGGAGTTGCAAAAAGTCAGACAGTTTGCTAGTAAAGAAAAGACAGCAAAGAACAAGTACTTGAGACAAGTTTGCAAAAAGGCAGCTACCTCTTCATCTCTTACAAAGAGTGTCCATAAGAAGGCGAAAAAGAGTGTCAGAGCAGTTGGAAAGAAAAAAACTGAGAACATCAAAAGTGGACACAAAGATTGCTGTTCCAATAGTGAAGAGCTACAGTTGGATGATGATGATGTGCCATTCTTATGTCCCGAGTGTCAATAGTGAGTGAGTACCAGTGATACAAGAATTCATTCAGCCAACTTTAAAATATGTGCTTGTGTTGTATAGGGAGTGAAAGTCTTCTGTGATTTATGAAAATACTGACACAATGGAAACATGAATCAATGAATTGGCCTTATCTGTATATTTTATTTTTATGAATAATTTCTAAGACACAAACATGTATATACAATCATATGAAACATTGGAGCACATTTGGTAATTGCTATGTTGTTAATATAAAGTACTATTTCCACATCATGTCATGATGACGTGTCAGTAATAAGATGCAATTACAGTATAAATGTTCATCAGGCATTAAATAAAAACTTAAACATATGCTATGCTATAACATTAAAAATTATTATGCATCCATTTCATTATTTATTTTCTTTTAGAATATGAGTGTATTTTATTACACTGATATGTATGACCTTAGTTTTGTCATTTATTCAGTTCTTTTTATTGCAAAATGTCTTTTCAATTACAGGTTCCAAGTACTTATGCAGCAGAGGATACTAGCTCTAGTCAGGCCATGCAGACAACATCTGACCAAGATGCAAATGCGAACACTCTCTCAGAATCCACCATCTGTATAAAGAACAGCGTCATAAAGGGCTATCATCATTACAAAATTAGACCCCCAATAACCATTCCAGCTACAAAACTGAGAGTTGATAGGGAATACTCAAACATTCATGATAAATGTGCCTGTCTTGTTTGGATCCCTGAGCTGGAGGACTTTGATAAAGACTTACATAATATGGTTACAGATGATAAACGGCATCTTTTCTTGTCAGACATTGCAGGTTTGCCTGTTTGTCATGTGCCACGAGATTTGGCATCTGCTTTCAGAACTGTTTTGGATTCAGGTGGTTCCATTCATGCCGAGGCATTTGGGGAACCAACACCCAGCGCATTTCCCTGGCCAGAGCAGCATGAAGTTGGGGGTGGGCTATTACTAGCATGCCATTACCATATAAGGCCATTAAAGTCTTATTTTTGATAAAACAGTCTCAGAAATTAGAAATAATATTTCTAAAACGGACGCAGGGAGCTCAATGACAATTACATTTGAAAAATAATGTATAAATCGAAACTTTAGAATGATCGTTTCTATTGATGAATAATTTTCAGTCCAACTGTCAGAAATATTAGTAATGCCTGGAAATTTAAAAGGGATTTCAATTGATTCCATGTTAACTATTTGATATTCAATGTTTTTCTACATGCATCCAATTTTGTAAAACTGTTTTGTATGTTTTTTATTTTATTTATTATTTTGACCAAAAAGGTAAAAGTTTGGTATGTTTTTTATTTTTATTTATCTTGCCCAGAAAGGTCACTACTTATACTTAATAGATACTTTGATTGTGTGATCGACTTTGCATATTATTTCTCAATATGCCAGATACCCACACTTTGACAGCTCGAAAATGTTTTGAGATGCTCCCTTGACCTCAGCATTTCCCAGGAATCTATTTATATCTCAAACACTACACCGATCCGAAACACCCCTACTTGATCCGGAACTACCAGAATTACGCATGGAAATAAACTTCAAATAACAAAACAAAAATACACAGGTGTGTAAAATCAATTTATATGATTTGAAAGAGTGGTTAATTTGCCGGTTTATGACGCAATTCCCTTTATGTTATTGTATCTGTAACTTAAACTATCGCCGAATGTGTTACTAGTGATCCGAAACTACCCGACTGACTGCTATTTACGTTGTATGTTGTAAGTTGTACAGAGTCAATCTGCGATTAGATAAATTAAATTAAGCTGCAATAATGGTGAAGAATGCAGGAGAAGGGAAACGTAAGTAGATTACTTTTATCTATAATTCAGACCTTTTTTTTTTTATTTTTTTTTTTTACTTGTTTAAAACATGTTAATTTTTGGGCCTCTTACCGTTTGTAACACCAACTGTGGAATTCTACGTCTGTATTCCATCATTTATGAATGTCCAACCACGCCATTTCATTGGTTTAATCCTGGTTTACCAAGCATGCGCGTTTCAGTCGAGAATTGCTGTAAAACGACAATGTGCACGGGATTCCAACCTCATATCACGAACGGAGTGGAAACTGACGTCACACGTACAGCTAAATTCTCTGTCTGTGGGTACTCGTATACGGGATTTTCTGAGATTCGATGCATCCTGGGATAAAATTGCAGAATGAGCATGTTATTTTTTAACTTTGATGTGATAATCCTGCACCTTGTTTTAGAGAAAATCTTGTTCTTATCGGCTTATGTGAAGACTGTTTAGCGAAGCGGAAGAAATCACTCACGAAATTTAGCCCCTTTTCCAATAACTAAGGACCTGAATTTACTCTTTCTATTTGTTTTGTAACTGACTATTGACTATTTGAGTTTACCGTCGCTTCGACAGTATTTCATATAGCAACGCCCAGCTAATTACAGGTGGAGGAATACTCCAAATGCACGCAGATATCCGGGTAGAACCACCGACCTACCGCAAGCCAGCTGGAAGGCTTCCTCACATGAAAATCCGAATGATCCTGTCGGGATTAGAACCCACGCGGTGAGGGGCTGAGTGAGTGTTAAAGTCAGCGACTTTACCCTCTCGGTTTTATACTTTATGAAGTTCTTAAGCTAATATCAATATTTAATACACTTCGTTTTTTGATTTCATTTGATTGTCTTTAAATTTTCTGATGCATGTGTTTCTCTTATGTTTTCTAACGAATCGAATGATATGTCACAACACAGTCTCGACACAGGATGATAAAAATAAGATTCTCTCTATAACGAGGTACGGGAATTTCTAAACAAAATACTGAAACACACATGTATAGCTAATCTAGGTATTTACATCTCTGCTCATATGTATCACCGGAAAAACACATATCTTTTGAATCGAAGCACAATGGATAAATAGGTTCGGTCACAAACAATGACATGTGGTCCTTTGTTAACATCGTGTTTGTGGGACAAAATCAAACTGTAATCTATTGTTAAGATAAGAGGGGGTCATGGAACTATGTATTTGGTGATCCTATATGAGGTTGGACCCCGTGATGTGTCAACACTGTTCTGAATGATGTGAAAGCGCTCAAAGGATAATGGGTAAATCATGGTTTGGAGATTGCATTGGAATGGATAAGTAATGTAAATAAAATGATTTTACACGCTATTATGTCATTGTCAGTTTATTATGCTAGTGGAATGTGTTTTTTCCATTGTATATATCATTTAGAAAAAGGAAATATTTATCTGCAAATCACACATTTTCAAATAAAAAAATATGTGGAAGTAGAGTTGTAGCATTCATGCATTGCTCAATCTATGATAGAAGTGAGTAAATTACAATATAATGTGTCGCCAATGATTAAGGCACATTTAGAATAACCTATGTATGCTTGTGTTCCAAACATTTGGCCATATTCATATTATATTCATTTAAAATGGGCATATTAGCGCGGAAGTTTGGGTAAATCCTACGGACTAGTGCAAGCTAGTGACGTCACAGTCTAAACGAAGTTTTGCTGGCCTATTTTCCATTGGCTTGATGTCATGAATAAGGAAAGGAATATCTGTAATTGCATCGCGCCACTTGACGATATGTTTGCCTGCTTGATATCAGGTGCCCTTACATTATTGTTACGATGGGACGAGACCAGCGTTAAATCTCGTGAATTCACGTCCTCCATTAGCTAGCACGTCCGCCATGTTGAGCAATTTTAAGTAACCATGCAACCTGTTACAGTACTTACTATCTCACGGGAAGCTTGCCTTTCTATTTCAAATTTAAGAAAGGAACTTTTGGGAGCCTAGAAACTTGTCAATAGAGGTCAATTCTCTTCGTGGAGCGCAACATACCAGATAAAGCTCAACAGTCAAAACAAAACTCAAAAACAACAACACAATAATGATGCACCCATAACTATGTAGGCGGCGGGCATACAAGGCGGGAATTTGACGGGCAGAATGGTCCCGAGTCCCGGGAAATAGACTTTAGCCGGACCCCACCCTGAGGATTTTGACAAAATTCAGGATATATCTCAAGTTGATTGCCTTTAAGTTAGCAAATTGCGTTGTTTATATATGTATGCTATTTTTAGCATGGAATTTCCGATTAACTAGATTTATTTTTAACTTACTTGGGATTCCAAATCAACTGGGTTCAATGCAGTAGGATCGATATAAATATAACGTTACACGAGACCGATGCGATATTTTGATCTTGATTCGAATTAATCCATCAAATGGATTAACACCAGCGATTCAAGCTGGTGTGCGTCCAATAATCGTTATTATATATGTGCAGCTATTACGACTTGCAACATCTACGTCAAATTCCACTCATATCACGTATGCACATATTCGTGTTCCATGATACGCTACAAAACACGAAATGATACAGTTACAGAACATAAGATACCTGTAATGGTTCCGCTATATTTCGGACTTCATGGCCTTTCACGGAGATAACCAAGATTTCCAAATGTTTCATTAGGATATCTTTGTTATTTTTGGTAGGGGTTAAGTGGTCCGAAATGTAGCAGAGCCAATATAGGTTTTTTATACCTTAATTTGGATGTGGCAATCTGACGATGTCCCCTTTTGTTTCCGACTACTAAAGACTGCGACTTCAACCTATTAAAAAGACAATTGTTTAATTAAGACCTTTCAATGCGCACTTATATAACTCTTAATAGAAATTAAACTTGCTTTATCAAGCGACCAAACACATTTTTTAATTCAAATCAAACATGATGTTTTTATGTAAGAGTACTTTTGATGAAGATCGAGCAAAAAATATTGCATCGACCCCCAAATTACCCAGTTTTTAACTCAACTGTGGTTAAATATACAAGTATATAAAACTTTTTATCAAGTTTCATGACGTTTGGGTCAGAAATATGGCCTCATTTTTAGCTCGACTATTCGGAGAATATGAGAGCTATGCTACTCGCCCCGGCGTCGGCGTCGTCGTCAGCGTCGGCGTCGGCGTTGGCAGTCATATCTAAGAAACCAGTAGGTGTATTGCAATCAATCTTCACACAAGTCTTTCTAGGCACAAAACAAACCTAGAGAACCAAGATGGACAACTCTTGCTAGAATTTTACTCAAATTATAGGCCTTTTTCGACTTAGAAATTTGCGTTAACATTTTTGGTTAAAGTTTTTCTGCAACTAAGTTAATATTATTACTCAGTAAGCACTTGGTGTATTGGATTTAAACTTCACACAAGTCTTCTTAAACATGAAATGGACCTGCAGAACCAAGATGAACAACTCTTGCTAGAATTTTACTCAAATTATGGGCCTTTTTCGACTTAGAAATTTGCGTTAACATTTTTGGTTAAAGTTTTTCTGCAACTAAGTTAATATTATTACTCAGTAAGCGCTTGGTGTATTGGATTAAAACTTCATACAAGTCTTCCTAAACATGAATGGACCTGCAGAACCAAGATGAACAACTCTTGCTAGAATTTTACTTAAATCATGGGCCTTTTTCGACTTAGAAATTTGCGTTAACATTTTTGGTTAAAGTTTTTTGCAACTAAAGTAATGTAATTACTCAGTAACCCCTTGGTGTATTGGATTTAAACTTCACAAAAGTCATCCCAGACATGAACCAAACCTGCAGAACCAAAATTTTAATAAATTTAATTAATTAAATTTAATTAATTAAGTTAATAATAATTATTAAATACTTATAGAAATTAAAAATTTGCATTTACTTTTTTTATTTAATACAATAACTATTATATATTAATTTAAATAATATTTTATTTAACAAGACAACCAACATATCAAAGATGAACTTTTCCTTGAATTTTTTTTTTTAATTATGACCTGAGTTTTACTGAGAATTAAAGAGAACATGCTGCTAAATTGAGTCACATAAATTATTTTAATACCGCTTTAATACAATGGTATTGCGTCACTATCAAATACCCGAATAGTCGAGCATGCTGTCTTTCGGACAGCTCTTGTTTTTAAAAAGAATTACTCTGGTGAACAAGCAATTGTTGCCGACGTACGACGACCGATCACAAAAGCTCATCTGGAGCATTGCGTGCTTTGGTGAGCTAAAAATCCAACCCATTATAGTTTCCCTAGGATGAGACATGTTTCTTACAGATTACCCCCTTTTTACTGGGGTGAACGCCCCACTGTGATAGTACACCGTAGACAAGATCCCGTGCCAATCAACCCAGGGACTTCTTTTATACGCCGGTTGCCAAACACAGGAGATATCCTAGTGCCATTTTATCGACTTGGGTTTGTCGCGGCCGGGGATCGAACCCATGACATCCTAGATACGGAGTAGTCAAATTAATTACCTGGGCCGGTAATAAACCTTTAAATTGACTAATAAAACGTGTTTGAATTCAAATGTTTTTGTTATTAGATTTGGTCCAGTGCAACTTGTTTTTTACCTTTCAATTTCATGTATGTGCCACCTGCTTACATAGTACGCAAACGAATTTTTAAGAGTATACAGTATTATTATACGGTTAAAGATTCCAACCCCGATAGACTCTTTTAAAACTGTATTGCATAGATGTTGAGGCTCGATGGAAAGTATATATATATCATGCTTTAACACACACACACACACACACACACACACACACACACACACACGGCAACTAGATAGTAAGACTGTCATAATTTTTCATTATTATTATTTTCAGGGAAATATTTAATCTCGCAAAATCTCGAACTAATAATTATTTAAATCGACCAGGAATTTGAAATTTCGGGGCTCACTGACTGGATAGAAATAGCGGGCAAACTCTAAGTTAGTCTGTTTATTAAGAGAGAATTTAACAGTTAAGAAGCCAGAACGAGCGTAGCGAGTGGCGGCTTCTTAACTGTTAAATTCTCTCTTAATAAACACTGACTAACTTAGAGTTTGCCCCGCCCTATTACTGCGTCACACTGCTATATTAGGAGATGGCGCCATAAAATTGTTACTTCAGCGTACGTGTTGTTAAAGTATTCACACACGTGCTTTCCAAATATGGATGTAACACATAAATTTCGCGCGTTTTTTTTTCACCGTCGGCTCATTTCTTTTTCAGATTTCAATAATGAAGCATGGAAATTTAATTTGAGTGATGACTGTTTTTATTTATTTATTTTTTTATTTTATATTTATAAGTTAAGACATCAGTACACAGCAACTGATTGACGTTAAGGAAAGAACGAAATATGTGGATAATAATCGTAGATTATTAGAATAGCCTCAGTCAGCGGAAGATATCAAGGCTAGGAATACCCTGGACATATCAAATCAAACGGTTAACAGTAATACATGATCTGTAAATTGTTTATGAACGTTATATCAATTTCAATTTTTGTATTTACCAAAGTCGTAAACATAGGCACTGGTTAAAGCTCCCTTTGCTTGGCGCTCAGCATAATAAGGGTAGTTCCAGGACTGGTTGGCCCGGTGTCAGGATAATAAGGGTAGTTCCAGGACTTGTTGGCCCGGTGTCAGGATATTGTGAGTGTGTAGTATCATGCAAACTGTCTACGGCGTGATACTGTGCAGTGTGACAGCACTACATCCGTCTCAAGTAGACATCGTCTCCAAATGACTTAAATACTGTCGGTGGGACGTGAAACATAATAATAAAAAAATATCTTTGTATTTTAATATTTATTTTAATATTTATTTTAACATTGGAGTCCGTTTGGATTGAGCTGGTAATCATCATTTTGCAAAAATATTTCCGAAGCTCTTCATTCTTATGTTAATGTGTATTTAAACATGATAGCAACTTTACTCGATGTTTACAAATGAAGTCAACATGAGCCAGTGTGGAATTAAATGATAAGCACACCTCGTGTGTAGGGATCGGTGTAGTAAACACTGCCATATATGGCTATCACGTGAATAGGGCGGAGCATAATTTGAAATAATGACATGCGCAGTTCGCCGTAAACTCTTAACAGTTAAATCTCAATTAAATAGACAAGTCTCGCAAAATCCCGAACTCTTAAATTAAATCGACCAGGAATTTGAAATTTCGGGCTCACTGATTGGATAGAAATTGCGGACAAACTCTAAGTATACATACATCACTATCAACATACGTAACATTCGTTTTATGTAATTTTCTCTTTGGGGGTATATCTTAATAAGAAATGTTTTATATTAACAGCTCCAAACATACAATCTCTGCTGGCTGAACACGAAGCACTGCTGAAAATTCTGCAATGTTCCATCTGCAAGGTGAATGTCGCAGACATATTGTTTCTGCCGTGTCGGCACCACATATTGTGTCATGTGTGCGCCAATGACGTCGTGGATTGTATTGTTTGCGGAACAATCGTACAACAAAAGATTCAAACACATCTGGAGTAGGCAAAGAATAACGCATACACATTTACACTGATGTTGCATGAAAATATACGTTAACTATGACTTACTGAAAATATTCATATGTACTTGAAAGACGATGCTATCAGTTAAAAAAAATGAATTTCAACGATTTTTCCCAGTAAATGGGTATCAGTCTGGTATACTTTTAACACAAACAATGTTAAAGATTTAGTACACATTACAATGAGTGCGGGCAACGATCCTTATCGGCGGTCTCTCTGCAGAAATCGCTATATCGGCAGGCTCTCTGCTTTCGCACCGGTCACTCTCTGCTAAAAACACACGATGGACAGAGGGCATAAAAAAGATAAATGGTCACTTTTAACAAGTGTGTTGTTCAATATTAAGTATTGCGCGGAATATTAAAGTATATTTACTAAGAATATGCGTGTAAACTTTTCAATTATCAGCGATTGTGTTCCAAAACTCAGACAAACAGGTAAGTGATGTACCAACATGGAATACAATCTCGGCACTTTCTATATGATTTAGCGAGTTATTGCTTTGATTATGTCCATAATATGAACATCATTCATATTTTTATTTGGTATATTCTTTAAAAGATACCGATAATTGCCGATATTTGTGTAAAATTCTTGATAACCCCCTACTGTCGGTTTTGTTGGTGCAGAGAATACATAAAATATAAGGTATATAATTATGTATCATATAGACAATATTTTTCTTTATTCATAATATATTTCTTGTTTTATATCAATACTCCTCGCTTCAAATGGCTAAATGCTCCAAAGCAGAATAACGTTAGTACCTCATGTGTTGTTGTTGTATTGGGTTTACCGTCGCTGCGATAGTAATTTCAATCATAAAGCGACGTCCAGCTAATTACAGGTGGAGGAAGACCCCGAGTACACAGAGGTACCCGGGTAGAACCACCGACCTACCGCAAGCCAGCTGGAAGGCTTCCTCACATGAAAAATCCGAAGTCCCTACCGGGATTCGAACCCACAGCGGTGAGGGGTTGAGAGATTTGTAGTCCACGACTATAACCGCTCGGCCACGGCGGCCCCAGCACCTCGTGTGCTTAAAATTAATGGTATACATGTATATAAAGTTTTTTTTATATTTATTTTTGAGTTTTTTGGAGGAACGTGTAATTATGACACTTATTTCTTTGGCGCGCGTTTAGGAATAAGCGATTCAATTTAAATTATGAAAATTATTGTAATAAACAGTATTTTAGAGGAAATTTATCTTTTATATTTTTATCGACAATATGAGCTAAGATAGTTAAAAAGTAGGGAACACATACATACACAGATTTACATAGTAAATATACTCTAATAGTTCGTGCACTACTTAAATTAATATTGAACAACTCACCTGTTAAAAATGGTCATTGATCTTTTTTATGCCCTCTGTCCATTGTGAGTTTGTGTTTTTAGCAAAGAGTGACCGGTGCGAATGCAGAGAGCTTGCCAATATAGCGATTTCAGCAGAGAGACCGCCGATATGGTTATGCACCGTGGATTTAAAGGTCCTCACTCGGATCTGACTTTTTACATGTCTGTGTTGTTTATGTATGAATCAGCACGCCTGTGTGTGTTTTTTTCTTCCTTTATCTAGTGTGTGTTTTTCTTCCTTTAACTTTACTATTTTTTTTAAGATATTAAACAATATTTCCTGCGAGAACATGTTATAGGTAATATATTTGTACCATTGGTTTTCTCTTGGTTAATAACATAAGTAAAGAAATTTTAGATGTTCAAAATGTGTGATCAATTAGAAATTTTTCGCTAAACGCGGATCATGTAACTTTAAAATAATCAAAAATACTACGGTGACACAGAGGTGACATGTGTATGTGGGAATGAGATACAAAGTTTTGAGGTCGAACAATAGTCGTGGGAACGAGATAGTTGAGTGGTGGAAACGAATTACAAAGTCATTTTCACGAGACACAAAGTTGTTCGAACGAGTTACTAAGTCATACGTACGACATAATTATGTTTTTCCACAACTTAGTAACTCGTTTGCACGACTTACTATCTCGAGTAAACGACTTGATGATCGCAAGACTTATGTTCGCATGATTTAGTTAATTAAATATAAACCTGCAGATATCACCAGAATACAGAATGTTTTATTTTCGACGTGTATAATGCACATTGCAAGTATAAATTATGTAGAAAAATATAAATTTGATCACAAGTATCAAGACACAGAAAGTTTTTTTTCATAACGAGAATGGACACTTTCACAAAAGGTATATCTATACAAACACTATATGTAGTTCATATTAGACTATATATTGTAAATAATCTATATTCAATCATACGTATATGGAGGGTGTATTATTTATTATTATTATTGTCATTTCTGTGCCACTGTAAAATACTCACCAGCGTATACTATTTATATATAGTATTTACAATGTTAAACATGTTGAAGATAAAAGTTTCATACTAATCAGGCGAAGGCGGCAATGCGGCCTCTGTGCTTTGAAGGTCGGATTTTAATTGCACATTATGGCCCCTTTTAACCAACAAAGAGTATGCTTACGCATTTCTTTGTATCTACTAATATTAAATGGAATTGAAACCTAATCTATATGCCCAGCAATTTTACAGGTTTGATTTTGACTTATTTAACATTCTGGCCCTGTCGCTTTTCTTATGCACAACGCAGTGCTGTGCAATTACTAAGCGAACAGCAACTTTCTTTTATTTTCCAAATACAAGTGTCAACGTTGTACTTCGAAATTACTCACTGAGCAGAAACGGCTAACCTATGGAAGACATAGTAATGTAGAATCAATTCTGGGTCCTTTTTCATACATTTACTACATTTTACGGCAAATAATTATAATAATAATAATAATGATAATAATAATTATTATTATTATTATTAAAATAATTCCTTGCTTGGCATTTGATGTTATGGTAATCCATTCATGGATAACTAAAGAGTGATCATTGTTCATCAAGTGATCGTAGGAAGTTTATAGCAAATGCAAGCCTTTATAGACTTAAAGCAAAAGAGCCTACTACTCCAAGTCAGTGGATGCTTGCATCTGCACTGAAGTATTTTTAAGCATTGGCATGACCATGATTATGATGGATGACAGCAGCCAAAACCACAATCTGTAAAGTTACAAATAATAAGGCTGTAACTTCGTCCATACCATTAAGGTAGAACTGTCGAAAAATGGCTTTAAGCTAATATTTGTATAACCGACTTTAAATAAAGTTTCTGGAATTTTCCCCATATGAAAGGGTCATAAGCCTTCTTAAACCATAGGAGTGTCACGTCATTTAACATGGCAGGCGCCCATATTAAAGGGCATTAACTCTGCCCATGCCATCGAAATGTAACGTGCTGCCCATATAGTTGGGCAAAAAATCTCTAAAACCATCGGCTAAGAACGTGTATCCATATCACTGGGGCAGAACCCTGCTGAAATCACTGGAATATGATGTGCTATTCTTATCACAGGGCCAGAACCCTGCTAAAATCGCAGGTTTATGAACGTGTATCCATATCACTGGGGCAGAACCCTGCTGAAATCACTGGAATATGATGTGCTATTCTTATCACAGGGCCAGAACCCTGCTAAAATCGCGGTGTATCATGTGCTATTCTTATCACAGGGCCAGAACCCTGCTAAAATCACCGGTGTATAATGTGCTATTCTTATAACAGGGCCAGAACCCTGCTAGAATCGCCGGTGTATGATGTGCTATTCTTATCACAGGGCAAGAATCCTGCTAAAACCATTGGAGCATGATGTGCTTTTACTTATCACAGGGGCAATAACTGTAATATTCTTATCACAGGGCCAGAACCTTGCTAAAATCACCGGTGTATAATGTGCTATTCTTATAACAGGGCCAGAACCCTGCTAGAATCGCCGGTGTATGATGTGCTTTCTTATCACAGGGCAAGAATCTGCTAAAACCATTGGCATGATGTGCTTTTACTTATCACAGGGGCAATAACTGTATTATTCTTATCACAGGGCCAGAACCCTGCTAAAATCACCGGTGTATGATGTGCTATTCTTATCACAGGGCCAGAACCCTGCTAAAATCGCCGGTGTATGATTTACTATTCTTATTACAGGGCCAGAATCCTGCTAAAATCACCAGAGTATGATGTGCCATACTTATAACAGGGCCAGAATCTTGCTAAAATCATCGGAGTATGATGTGCTTTACTTAATTCTTATACAGGGCCAGAACCCTGCAAAATCCGGTGTATGATTCTATTCTTATAACAGGGCCAGAAATCCTGCTCAATTCACTGAAGTATGATGTGCAATTACTTATCACAGGGCCAGAACCCTGCTAAAATCACCGGAGTATGATGAGCTTATTCTTACCACAGTAAGGGCCAGAACCCTGCTTAAATTACCAGAGTATGATGTGCTATTCTTATCATAGAGCCAGAACCCTGCCAAAATTACAGAAGTATGATGTGCTTATTCTTACCACAGTAAGGGCCAGAACCTGCTTAAATTACCGCAGTATGATGTGCTATTATTATCACAGGGCCAGAACCCTGCCAAAATTACAGAAGTATGATGTGCTATTATTATCACAGGGCCAGAACCCTGCCAAAATTACAGAAGTATGATGTGCTATTCTTACCACAGTATGGGCCAGAACCCTGCTTAAATTACCAGAGTATGATGTGCTATTCTTATAGGTACGAACGTCATTTACAGGGACCATCTTAAAATGAAGTCTTTTTACACACTGGTTCCAATTGTATTTACAAGTACCAGTAGAGCATCGAATTCCAGAAACCTTCTAAATTCACCGGGTTATAATGTGATATTCACATGACAAAGCCATAACCTTGCCAAAATTACCGGAGTATGATGTGCTATTCTTATCACAGGGCCAGAACCCTTCTAAAATCACCAGGTTATAATGTGATATTCATGACATAGCCCTTACCTTGGCAAAATTACCGGAGTATGATGAGCTATTTTTAACACACGGATATAAACCTGCAAACCCTGGGATAGATCGTGGGGCCATGTCACAGGGTCATAATTTTTTCCAAACCACCAAAAAAGCACTTGCCGTCTATATCACTGTGTCATAATCCAGTAGAACGTGCCTTTCGTATCAAAGAGCCATATCTGTGCCAAAATCAAGTAGTGAAAATTGGCGGATATCCGATATTTATGTCTAAACCACAGTGGATAAACGAGTCTACTTCCTGTTTTCGCAAGAAAGGTACAAGTTAAAATATATAGGCTCCCACGAAAAGTACAGGAAGTAGTAAGTGCTTGTAATCGAAAGACAGGTATATATTGAACTGTATAGGCTTGCAAAACATGGTACAGTCACAGACATATGCAGCATAATATGTATATAGTACAGTGATTTCGTTTATCCACTGTGTAAACCCCCGAAGTATAACGTGACACCATAACCGGAGTAGAACGTAGCGCCTATTCATACTGATTACTTTTTTGGGAGTAAATTCGGTCAGCTATCTGCATACATATGCTATCTATATGTACAATAAATCACGAAGGTAAAGCCTCGACTAATTTAAGATAGTACTTGGCTTCAAAAGTTCCATAGAAGTCCGTGAAATTCTGTGGATGTCCGGACAAGACATTGTGGATGACAGACGGCCAAGTAATAACAATGCATATTTCCCTGATAAATGAAGAGGCTTCTTGGCAATTGAAAATTGAAAATCAAGTTTCATTTTTTATTTGAATTGGATGAAGACAAAACCATTACTTGAACGAGCGTCTTAACGCTAGCTTTGTCTGGCCTGAAGATAGTTTTGCTCAAAGTGATTAAAATTAGAGATCATAATCAGTTATTCATCATAATAGCGATATGTGCCGGGAACATTATCCATCGGCTTTGACGAAAACAACAACAACACACTGTCAGTTTTTGAAATTTTAAGTACGATGGATTTCATGCCCTGAAAAACCAATTTGATTGAAATTGATTTAGAGTATTTACTGATTATCATGCTTTTATAATGAACTTTGCTTTTCTTTTATGTTTCGCTTATATTATTTTTTTTGTCCTTTTCTTTTCCCCATTTTTGATTGTCTAGTACATGTATATGAAATCTCTTAGATTTAGTGACGAATACGTTTTCTTTAACTAAATTGAAATCTCAGGCCATTTTAAACTTACCAGCGTTATTATGATGTTATAGCACTCCTTCGTATCTTTGTTTTTCGATGTAAGCTGTATAAAATGGATTTTGACCTATTTCTTGAACCAATCTATTCGAAAAAGCATTCGTTTCATTGGTTTGCATAAATTATTTTAGGATATTCTGCATGATTGGCAATTGGCAAATAACAATTTAATATACCTAACTAAACATAAACTAGAGCTATCACTGAAGGTGATTAATACCCCCGCAATATACTTTGATGCAGAAGAAGCCAATCTCCAGGCGACCATAGATAAGAACCTGTATACATAGTATATTGGTTATGACAGTAAGTAATAAGTAGGTAAAGTATTTGTTTAAAGCGGATAGAGAGTCATTTATGGTTGTTTTGCATAGTAGTTTAAAAGTGTAGAGTTACAGTTCTTGGACACTGCACTTCTCCTAGTCGCCATCTGTTTACAATTTAAGTTTCAAGTAAATACCATGTATAATATTCGAGTTATGTTCGGGACAAGAAAAAAAGTAATTTAACATAGGGAGATAATTAAAAAATGGGACCAGGTAGAGCAACAGTTCTTGGACACTGCACTTTTCCTAGTCGTCATCTGTTTACATTTTAAATTTCAAGTCAATACCTTGTATAATTTTCAAGTTATATTTCGGACAAGAAAAATCAGAATTAAACGAAGGGAGATAATTCAAAAATGGGACCAGGGCAATAAATCTGTCATCCTTGAGACAACTCAAGTGAAATTTATGACACCGCACCTCTCCACCTGATTATCAATGCACACACAAAATTTGCACTGAATCGGTTAAGAAATGTAGAAGTTCGCGTCACAAGCTATTTAGAGTCAAATCAGGGGCAATAACTCTGTAATCCTTGAGATAACTCAAGTGAAATTTATGTCCTGCACCTCTTCACCTAATTATGAATGCACACACAAAATTTGAACTGAATCGGTTAAGAAATGTGTAAGAAGTGTGCGACACAAGTTTTTGGATGGACGGACAGACCGACAAACCAACGGACCAACCTCTCTCAAACTTCGTTTGCGGGGATATAAAAACATCAAGTTGAAAAATTCTAACATAAAAACCACTCAGTTGAAAAGGTAAACAATTGTGAAGTTTTAGAAAACATAGTTAAACTTGGTAGTGGACTCGTCCCTCTACGTCGCAAAACGTTAGCTACCACAAGCTATTTATAGTAGCAGTTTCCGTTAAGTGCTCGGCCGCTAAACTCAAATCACACTGACGGAACTTTTTTTTTTCGCTTATATTACATTTTTTTTTAATTCACTGGCTAGTATATTACATCTCCTAAATTAAGCGACAAATACGTTTTCTAGCATTATTTTAAAATCACATACCATTTAAAACTTGCAAGCACTTTTCATGTCTTTGTTGTTGTTTTTTCTTATGCCGAATATCTTTCTTAAAGATATTTCTTATTTATTCTTACGCCGAATATCTTTTTTTAAAAGGTATTTCCTGTTTACAATGTATGCATGGGAATGAGAAGGTTTGTCAAATATATATAAACGCGCTTTTTCTTAATCATGTATCACAAATGAACATAATTAATATGATTACCAATGTTTCAAAGTTATATTTTCAAATTCATGCTTGTATGTATATAGAAAAATGTAATAAAAAATATTTTATTAAGTTTTTATAGCCCCCATCGGCTTTTTTTTCCAGTGCTGAAAGTGGTACTCTTTGGTCGATGATAAAAATACAAAATTTGCTTGTTACATTTGTTTCGGCAACCATTCTTACGCTTGCGTTAAACCAACTTGTTAAGCAATGATTTAAAAAAATATTCGTAAGGTACCAATCAGTATGATGAATCCCTCCCCTTAAATATGGCCCCAAATCCTCGAACCGAATTTTCAGTGCCTTCAGAATTCATCTCCTTCTTATAATGGTACCAGGTTTAATTAAGGTCCGCCCGCTCAGAAAATGTCATTATGTTTCTGATATTTTAAATTTGTTTAACTTTTAATGTTTTATCTTCGTAGTGTTATATTGTACTTACATAAAATCAAGTATACACGTACTTTTCGTTTTTCTGTTAACAACATTTGACTTTGGAACACAGGCTGTAAAACAGATTACACCACATTATTATTTGAATTTTAGTATTATTAATTACTTTCTATAAAATAGCTATCGTAATTGTGCTGAAATCAGCTTCACCAGTCGGTACGAAAACAAATAGGTACGAACGTCATTTACAGGGACCATCTTAAAATGAAGTATTTTTTACATACTGGTTCCAATTGTATTTACAAGTACCAGTAGAGCATCGAATTCCCGCAATGACGGAGATTCACGTCAACACAAATAGTGCTTCGGCTCGATTCTCTGACGCTTTCTTGAAATTATATGTACATTTTTGAAATCAGCAAATAGTGTTCATCTTGATCAATGGGCCTATTCGACGGAGACTTTCCGTTGAGAACGAAAGGTGGGCGGAGCTAGACGCGCAAAGAAAAAAGGTTACTCAACGAAAAATGCCCAGTCGAATAGATATTTGCATTGATGTTGCTTATATCAATAACCATTATTACATAGAAGTAAAACAAGAGGCCCATGATGGCCCTAAATCGCTCACCTGAGATAAATAGGTTGACCCAAGGAACATCTGTACCAATTTATTTTAAAATCTGGCCAGTAGTTTTGAAGAAGATGATTTTTAAAGTTTTCATATTTTTTTTTCTTTTTGTTGCCAATGAAACCAGAGTTCTATATGGATCAAGTTTATTTTAGCAATTTTTGAGAAGGTTGACCCAAGGATCATTCCTGCCAAGTTTAATCAAATTCTGTACAGTGGTTTCAGAGGAAATGTTGATTAAAGTTTTCCCTATATACATATAAGATAAATAAGCCCCGCCCCTGGCGGCCATGTTTTTTACGGATCGAAATTTTTTTTAGCAACTTTGGTAGAGGTTGACCCAAGGAACATCTGTACCAATTTATTTTAAAATCTGGCCAGTAGTTTTGAAGAAGATGATTTTTAAAGTTTTCATATTTTTTTCTTTTTGTTGCCATGGCAACCAGTTCTACATGGATCAAGTTTATTTTAGCAACTTTTGTGAAGGTTGACCCAAGGATCATCCCTGCCAAGTTTAATCAAGTCTATCCAGTGGTTTCAAAGGAGATGTTGTTTAAAGGTTTCTCTATATACATATAAGGCAAATAAGCCCCGCCCCCTGGCGGCCATGTTTTTTTACGGATCGGAATAATTTTAGCAACTTTGGTAGAGGTTGACCCAAGGAACATCTGTACTAAAACATTTTGAAATCTGGCCAGTATTTTTGTAGGTGATGATTTTTAAAGTTTTCATTTTTTTTCTTTTTGTTGCCATGGCAACCAGAGTTCTACATGGATCTAGTTTATTTTAGCAACTTTTGTGAAGGTTGACCCAAGGATCATCCCTGCCAAGTTTAATCAAATTCTGTCCAGTGGTTTTAGAGATGTTGTTTAAAGGTTTCTCTATATACATATAAGGCAAATAAGCCCCGCCCCTGGCGGCCATGTTTTTTTACGGATCGGAATAATTTTAGCAACTTTGGTAGAGGTTGACCCAAGGAACATCTGTACCAATTTATTTTAAAATCTGGCCAGTAGTTTTGAAGAAGATGATTTTTAAAGTTTTCATATTTTTTTCTTTTTGTTGCCATGGCAACCAGTTCTACATGGATCAAGTTTATTTTAGCAACTTTTGTGAAGGTTGACCCAAGGATCATCCCTGCCAAGTTTAATCAAGTCTATCCAGTGGTTTCAAAGGAGATGTTGTTTAAAGGTTTCTCTATATACATATAAGGCAAATAAGCCCCGCCCCTGGCGGCCATGTTTTTTTACGGATCGGAATAATTTTAGCAACTTTGGTAGAGGTTGACCCAAGGAACATCTGTACTAAAACATTTTGAAATCTGGCCAGTATTTTTGTAGGTGATGATTTTTAAAGTTTTCATTTTTTTTTCTTTTTGTTGCCATGGCAACCAGAGTTCTACATGGATCTAGTTTATTTTAGCAACTTTTGTGAAGGTTGACCCAATGATCATCCCTGCCAAGTTTAATCAAATTCTGTCCAGTGGTTTTAGAGGAGATGTTGTTTAAAGGTTTCTCTATATACATATAAGGCAAATAAGCCCCGCCCCTGGCCGCCATGTTTTTTTACGGATCGGAATAATTTTAGCAACTTTGGTAGAGGTTGACCCAAGGAACATCTGTACCAATTTATTTTAAAATCTGGCCAGTAGTTTTGAAGAAGATGATTTTTAAAGTTTTCATTTTTTTTTCTTTTTGTTGCCATGGCAACCAGAGTTCTACATGGATTAAGTTTATTTTAGCAACTTTTGTGAAAGTTGACCCAAGGATCATCCCTGCCAAGTTTAATCAAATTCTGTCCAGTGGTTTCAGAGGAGATGTTGTTTAAAGGTTTCTCTATATACATATAAGGCAAATAAGCTCCGCCCCTGGCGGCCATGTTTTTTTTATGGATCGGAATAATTTTAGCAACTTTGGTAGAGGTTGACCCAAGGAACATCTGTACCAAATTATTTTGAAATCTGGCCAGTAGTTTTGAAGGAGATGATTTTTAATGTTTTCAAATTATTTTTCTTTTTGTAGCCATGGCAACCAGAGTTCTTCATGGATCAACTTTATTTTAGCAACTTTTGTAGAGCCTCACCCAAGGAACATTCCTGCCAAGTTCCATTAAATTCTGTCCAGCGGTTTCAGAGGAGATGTCGTTTAAAGCAAATTGTTGACGACGGACGACGCACGACGACGGACGCCGGACGAAGGGCGATCACAAAAGCTCACCTTGAGCACTTTGTGCTCAGGTGAGCTAAAAACATAAAGATGTGAATAAGGATTTCTTCACCTACACCATCGCGATAATCTATTAGTTTTTCTGTTACAGGGAACCCAGCTAATCAAGCTTTATGATAAAATTAGTCATACATGGCATTTATTTCGAGACACGTGACATTATTCTATTTTTATCTAATAATCTCTTCACAGAAAGTTTTCAAGTTCTGCTAGAACGGAGAATGCTAAATTGTTAAATTTAGAATTTAATGAGTTCTGTTTAGCAAAAATATACGATTTTTTAATTTTTGTTAGTTTTTGATGCTGAAATTAATTTACAGATTATTAACGGAGAATTTTCTTCGTTGAGTAGGTGCTTAATGCTCCGACTTCACCACTCGAATGAAAAATATTAAGTAACGGAAAAAAGTTAGTCAACAAAACCCCCAGTCGAATACGCCCATTATATACTAGTAAATGAACCGAATCACATCAATTATCAGAAACGCTACAAATTACCCAAAATTCTGGAATATATTTCAGCAAATTCATATATTTAAAATCTACAGAAAAAGCAGTAAATAGCAATGTAACTGTCTATGTAGACTAAAGTACCCAAATGACTGAAATAATGTTTCATGAAGATTTAAGAACCCAAATGATTGAAATAATGTCTCATGAAGATTTAAGAACCAAAATGATTGAAATAATGTCGGTAAGAGTTAATATCTTAAATTTAAATATCTTTAAATTTAAACTACATATTACAACTCAATATTGAAACGTGTATATTACAAATAAGATCTGTTTATAACATTGTTTTTTTTTCCTCTGCAGGACCACTACATTTTGAAGAGGTCATCTGAATTGAGGAAATAAGGGGAGAAGATAGTATCCAGCACTAAAGAATCCAATTGAACTTAGTTTCTTTCTTTCTTTCATTCATTCATTTATTTTTGTGGTTTGCTGAATGAGGAATTGAATGAAAGAATAAAATAAAAAGTGAATGAAAAGTGTATATGTGAAAAACAGATTGATCGATTGAATGAAGATAAAAGCATCTTGGTCAAATGTATTTAATAAACATAGTCACACTAATAAGACCAACACACTTATATGACAAACTTACTAAAAAGGACTGACTTACTTATACGGCCGATTCGCAAATAAAACAGAATCGCTAATACGACCTAATTATAAATACAACCGACTCGCAAAAAAAAAAAAGAAAGAAAAAAAGAAAGATAAATCAATAAATAAAAAAATAAATTAGATAGATTCAAAAAGACCGACTCGCTACAAGTAACTTAAGACCCCACTCGCTAATAGCAGAAATACAGCAAGATTTTAATTCCACAAACCAAACAGTACAAGCGGTCAAAAAAAAAAAAAAAAACCTTAAAACCAATTTTGTTTAAGTTTGAAGATGATAGCAGCTTAAGAAATGAAGATGCAAGATTGCAAACAAAGTAAAATCTGGCATATCTAATATTAAAAGGGCCATCACTCCCGACTTAATTGGGAAATATCAGCCATAATCGAACTTGGCCAAAAATATGGCTATACACATTGTCATACATCGTTGAATACCCCTGGCTGACTCATTCCGTTTCAGTACATAATATCATGCCGTCGGGAAAAAGGCAAGCAAACCATCGTAATACAGTACTTATTAATTTATCGACCAATAAAAACGCTTTTATATGCAACACTCTTCGACATGGAGGCTTGAAGTCATGTAATCAATAAAAAAATTACTGTGTCCGGCAGCTGCATATAGATATCTATTGGTCAGCCGTGGGTATTCGTCGATGATTGTCATAAAGTTTGAAGAGGACTGCTTAATAAATGAGGATGCTAGAGTGCAAACGAAGTGACATCTGACACTTTTTTCTATTATTTAAAGGCCAGGACTCCTGACTTAATTGGGCTATATCAGCCATAATCAAACATGGCCGAGAGATTATGTGTATAAATATTGTCATTAAGTTTGATCAGGACTGCTTAAAAATGGAAGGTGCTAGAGTGCAAACTAATTGTAGACATATGGCCGGGTGGATAAGGGACATTCATTTATCCTTATTGCTAATCCTTGGTGAGCTAAAGACACACATTCTATTGAGTAAAGTAGGTCATCCATTCACCATCCATCCATGTTTCAAACTTTACACTGGTTGGATAATCAGGTTTATGTTTACAGACTTGATTGACCATTACTATCAACTGCATTGAAACTGTCAAACCTTTTTTTACCTTTTTCTTTGACATTTTTTTCTGTTACACTCAGTTAATATTTAGAAAGAAAAAAAGAACTTGTTCTAATTTTATTTATTAGTTTAAATAGGTACTTATTGTATAAATCATGCCAATTATTAAATGCATTGTTGTAGTTTTATAACTATACTTATACTATAATACATTATATACTTGGCATATTGAAAAAGCATTGAAAAGTCCTGTCATCAATTGTCTGTTTTTAGCAATGGCTGGTCTCATCCAACTTTAAATTCCTTGCATATGCATTTTCTTAACACACATGATTGTACTCAGGCTTCCTGTCCAATGTGACCAACGACCGTGAATGCTTGCTTCTAAACGGATCCTTATTCTATAGCGATGGTAGCGACTGTTGTTTATCATATTTGTGTAATTGCTTTTGGCAATTTAAATCTTATTTTAGAATCATCTACAATGTATACATGAATAAACTTGGATTTGCATTGTCTTTGAATTACCTAATCAAACCGAAGTTTGGGGCTCCAGATGAGATAAGAGGAGTAAACCAAACATTATATTAGAATAGCTCTATTATTCCTTATCCAAAACCATGCATTGCCATCACAGTTCTAAAGGAATAATTGTTTGACAATTTGAAATACTCCCTCTATCTGGAGCTCTGGAAATCCTAACTCTCATATCATTCATGAATTCTTGACATCAAAAAGACAAATAAGATCTGAATGTATTTTATTATAATTAAGACATAAACATAACTAATATCTGTAAAAAATACAAAATACATGGCATGAGCACCCCGATCTGCAGAAAACCACAGTTAAACCTTACCAAATTTAATTACAAAATCCCCTTTTCCAGACCACTGAGGAGCAGCGAACAGCATAAAACGTGATCAGCCTGCGAGTTAGTCGCAGGCTGATCTGGTTTTATGCTGTTCATATAGGTCTTTTCATGGTGTCCTCTATGAGGGAAAGGGTTAAGACAGTCTCAACTGTATTCTAAATGTTTGTTAGGTTTAAGGTTCCACCAGCAGAAGTTCAGTCATTTGAAGACTATCTGCTTTAGACAGATATAGTGATGTCATTTAGACAGATATAGTGATGCCAAACTGCAGTATCATGTTGTCGACATATGGCATGATACTATACCCAGGCACATTATCCTGACACTGTGACAACCAGTCCCAGAACCACACTTATATGCTCAGCACCAAGAAATGGAGCCATACCAGTAGCATGCTATACCACTTTGGTATTATTCTGCCACAAACTCCCGCTCCCGAGGTGGACGCTCTGACCACTTGGTCACGGGGGTCTATTCTGAATGTACATGTAACTACACAAAATAAATCAATTTTAAATTAAAGTCTCTAGTTAAAGTTTTGAACATTTCCATTGGTGTGTTTCGCCGAGAAAGGACAGGCATACCACATGACTAAATAATAAGATAAGACACAACGCTGGACCTTCCAGATCAAACATCTTTATTTTTTCTCCTTTTAGTTGCCATCGCAACCAGATTTTGGCATGGAATTCAATTCTTTGAACAAATTTGGAAGAGGACCACCCAAGGAACATTCCTGTTTAATGTTTAATGAAGTTTAATGAAAATTGGCCCAGTAGTTTATGAGAAGATGCCATTTAAGTTAAATGTTGACAACAGACGCCAGACATTCATCTGTCACAAACGCTCACCTTTAGCACATTGTGCTCAGGTGAGCTAATATGGAAAACAGGCTCTGTACTCTGGTGGCCATGTTTTTCAACAGATGTAATTAAGTTTTACAATCTTGGTAGCGGGTCACCCAAGAAACATCTTTGCCAAAAGACCTTGAATTCCAATGAGTGGTTTTGGACAAGAATATTTTTTTTCCCAAATTTAAATATATAGACGGATCCAAATTAATTAATTTTATACCTTGGTAGAGTATGACCAAAGGAACAACTGAGCAAAATATCTTAAAATCCAGTGCCTCCTTTGGACATTTTTTTTTCTTCTTCAAGATTTCACATTTTTTCCTCTTTTAATTACCACAGCAACCAGGTTTTGGCATGGAATTGAATTCTATGAACAATTTTGGAAAAGGACCACCCAAGCATTCCTGTGAAGTTTTATGAAAATTGGATGAAAATTGGCCCAGGAGTTTAGGAGGAGTTGTTCACAAAAGCTCACCTTTGGAATAGGTGAGCTACAAAATAAACAATTTATAGCTGACATAAAACCCACTCATCAACCATGTAAAGGTGGCTGAGGATGTTTTTATGACAATAAAATAAATATGTAATTCAAAATAACCACTTGTATCATATACATTGTTTTTTATACAGTAATAGACATATGATTAAATTACACAAACAGCACAACATGTCAAATTTATTCACAAACTCAGAACCTCATAGATCTGTGGATATTTCTTATTTAAAACAAGTAATTTGTGTTGCACGCAACACATGAGTCCCCTACCGGTGAGGTGCATAATTTTTCCTTTACCATAGCAACAAGTGCCATGTTGACATGGTCATCCCCTGCCGAATGCTTGCTCTTTAGAAGAGGTGTTGGAGAGTAGAATATTCAATTTCTAAAGGAAAATTTTTGGTAATGAAGACTGATGTTTGAAGTGATTATAGATATGAAAACCATGTGAAGACCTACTAATTCCCGTATTTTGAGGTTTACTGGCAATATATCAAAGTCACTGCGACAAAAATTAAGCCTAAAAATTAATAAAGGGCAATAACTTAAAAATCATGAAAGGTAGAGTTATTATTGTTGTACACTGCACTCCTCCTCAATAAAAATCTATCCATTTAAGAAGTTCTTAGTTGAAACCTCAAATACTTTATGACTAATGCTCTGGAAAAAAAAATTAAGTCTGAAAAATAACAATAAGTTTCAAGTTAATATCTCAAATACTTTTTGAGTTTTGCTCCTGACAAAAATTAAGCCTGAAAAATAACAAAGGGCAATAACTCCAAAATTATGGAAGGTAGAGTTATCATTCTTGTGCATTGCACTCCTCCTCAATAAGATCTATCCACCTATAAAGTTTTGAGTTGATATCTCAAATACTTTTTTACTTATGCTCTGGACAATAAGTAAGCCTGAAAAATAACAAAGGGCAATAACTCAAAAATTATGAAAGGCAGAGGTTATCATTTTTGTGCACTGCACTCCTCCTCAATAAGATCTATCCGTTTATGAAGTTTTAGTTGATACTCAAATACTTTTTAAGTTTTGCTTGGGACAAAAAGTAAGTCTGAAACAAAACAAAAGACAATAACTCAAAAATAATGAAAGGCAGAGTTATCACTCTTGTGCACTGAATTCCTCCCCCAAAAGATCTATCCACCTATGAAGTTTCAAGTTGATACCTCAAATACTTTTAAACTTATGCTCCGGACAAAAAAATAAGTCTAAAAAAAAAAAGGGAAAAAAAAAAAAATTGAGACCTATTCATCTATGAAGTATCAAGTTGATACCTCAAATACTTTTCTAGTTTATACTAGAATACTTTTCAGATTTCCGTAGGACAGACAGACGGTGGGCAAACCTATAATCCCACTAGTGTAAACATCGGTAGGACACTGAAAAAACAATGTTTTTTAAAAATTCTCTATAACAATGAAATGTCCATTACATTTTTGTTTAATCTTATAGTATTTGTCCCATGACCACAGTAAATCTAGCCTAGCTGCTGAAATGGCACTGGTTTGACACTTGCCTTTCACTCAGCATATAAGGGTAGTCAAGGAATGGTCAGTATCAGGATAATGAAAAGGACCCATAATTTGTATCAAATTCAGATATAAACTTGATAGTAACTTGCATGTAATACTTTAACCAACAAGAGGGCCATGATGGCCCTGAATCGCTCACCTGAGTACCATTGCTTCAACTGATGTCAAGGTTTTTAAACAGACAAGGATTCTGATATAACTTAATCTAAAACATTTTACCCCTGACAATACTACACACCAAATACCTAAGCAATGGGCCATATGGTTTCAGAGAAGACTTGGGCGCAGGGTCATTTATCACCGCAGGGCCAAGACTTTGAAAATCTTTGTAATGAACCATTAGATGCTACTACATACCAAAAATCTTAGCTCTAGGCCTTATTGATTCATAGAAGAAGATTTTTTAAGATTTTCCTATTTAACTCTATGTAAAACAAGTGACCCCTGGTGTGGGGTCATTTATCACCATTGGGCTATGATTTGTACAATCTTGGTAGTGGCCCATAAGATGATGCTACATACCAAATATCTAAGCTCTAGGCCTTATGGATTCATAGAAGAAGATTTTTTAAGATTTTCCTATATAACTCTGTGTAAAACAAGTGACCCCTGGTGCAGGGTCATTTATCACCATAGGGCTATGATTTGTACAATCTTGGTAGTGGCCCATAAGATGATGCTTCATACCAAATATCTAAGCTCTAGGCCTTATGCATTCATGGAAGAAGATTTTTTAAGATTTTCCTATAACTCTCTGTAAAACAAGTGACCCCTGGTGCAGGGTCATTTATCACCATAGGGCTATGATTTGTACAATCTTGGTAGTGGCCCATAAGATGATGCTTCATACCAAATATCTAAGCTCTAGGCCTTATGGATTCATAGAAGAAGATTTTTTAAGATTTTCCTATATAACTCTATGTAAAACAAGTGACCCCTGGTGCGGGGTCATTTATCACCATAGGGCTATGATTTGTACAATCTTGGTAGTGGCCCATAAGATGATGCTTCATACCAAATATCTAAGCTCTAGGCCTTATGGATTCATAGAAGAAGATTTTTTAACATTTTTCTATATAACTCTATGTAAAACAAGTGACCCCTGGTGCGGGGTCATTTATCACCATAGGGCTATGATTTGTACAATCTTGGTAGTGGCCCATAAGATGATGCTACATACCAAAAATCAAAAGGTTAGGCCTTGTGGTTTCGGAGAAGAAGATTTTTTCAAGTTTTTCCTATATTAGCCTATGTGAAATCAAGTGACCCCTGGGGCGGGGCCAATTTTGACCCCAGGGTCATAATTTGTACAATCCTGGTAGAGAGTCATAAGATCATGCTACATACCAAAAATCAAAAGGCTAGGCCTTGTGGTTTCAGAGAAGAAGATTTTTTAAATTTTCATTTTTAAAATCTATTTTTAGCTCCTGTGACCTAATTATGCGATGGACCAGAACCATTTATACAACTTTAGTAGAGCTTCATCCAAGGAACATTCCTGCAAAATATTTTTCAAATTGGCCAAGCCGTTTAGGAGGAGATGTTGTTTGAAGCAATTGTTGACGCCGGACGCACGCACGCACGCACGGACGACGGACAAAAGGCGATCAGAAAAGCTCACCTTGAGCACGTTGTGCTCATGTGAGCTAAAAAGCTGCAACACCAATGCCAACACAAGGGTGACTGCAATAGCTCTCATATCCTTGAAAAAGTCCAGCTGAAAATCAAAAATCAAAATAAGAAAAAACAAGAGATGTCAGAGGACAGCAGGCTCGACTATTCAAAATACTTGTTGGTAAATCAAATAAAATCTATTTCAATTCTTGCCCTTCACATACCCGATACATAATAATAGTCAACAAGAGCTGTCAGAGGACAGCATGCTCGACTATTCAAAATGCTTGTTGGTAAATCAAATGAAATCTATTTAAATTCTTGCCCTTCATAGTAATAGTAAAAAATGATATACCTTGATAGTCTGATACCCCTTAATATATTTATGATGTCTAAAATCAATCCTATGCCTAGTTACTGAGACATAAGCACAATAACACTGTGCATGCAAAACTTAAACCAAAAATCCATGTTAGAAAAGGGCCATAATTTGCATCAGTCCAAAAGTTATCCTCCTGTTTTCTGATGCCCTTGAAGACACACCTTAACTTTCTAGTCAATTCCACAAGCAATTTCTGAGATATAAGCTGGATAGTAGCTTGAATGCAAAACTTTAACCATAATTCTAAGTTAAAAGGGGGTCATAATTTTTAATTTATTCCATCAAGTGTTATCTTCCTTTATAGTATGATACCCCTAAACATATTAAAGATATTTCAAATCAATTCCATGCCTGGACTCTGAGATATAAGCATGAAAGTAACTTGCATGCAAAACTTTAACCAAAACTTCTAAGTTAAAAGGGGCCATAATTCATATTAAATTCAGTCAAGAGTTATCTACCTTGCTTGTCTGATGCCCCTGAACATATTTATAAACTTTCAAGTCAATACCATAAATGGTTATTGAGATATAAGGTTGATAGTAATTTGCACGCAAAACTTTAACCAAAAGCTGCAACGCCAACGCCGACGCCAGGGTGACTACAATAGCCCTCATATTTTACGAATAGTCGAGCTAAAAATGATACCTTGATAGTCTGATACCCCTTAATATTTTTATGATGTCTAAAATCTATCCCATGCCTAGTTACTGAGACATAAGCACAATAACATTGTGAATGCAAAACCTTAACCAAAAATCCAAGTTAGCAACGGGGCATAATTTGCATCAATCCAAAAGTTATCCTCCTTAGTTTTCTGATACCCTTGAAGACACCTTAACTTCAGTCATTTCTGAGATATAAGCTGGAAAATAGCTTGAATGCAAAAATTTAACCAAAATTCTAAGTTAAAAAAGGGCCCTTAACTTGTAATATATTCCATCAGGTGTTATCTTCCTTTATAGTATGATACCCCTAAACATATT
>CM037777.1:70351808-70401808 GCA_021229015.1 Solen grandis
AAAGATGTTTCAAATCAATCCCATGCTTGGATACTGAGATATAAGCTGGATAGTAGCTTGAATATAAAACTTAAACCCAAAATTTTTAAGTTAAAAAGGGGCCATAATTTGTAACATATTCTTTCAAGAGTTATCTACCATGACAGTATGATACTCCTAAACATATTAAAGATGTTTCAAATCAACCGCATGCCTGGATACTGAGATATAAGCATGAGAGTATCTTGCATTCAAAACTTTAACCAAAATTTCTAAGTTAAAAAGGGGCCATAATTTGTTATATATTCCATCAAGAGTTATCTAACTTGGTTGTCTGATGCCCCTAAACATATTCATAAACTTTCAAGTCAATACCATGAATTGTTACTGAGATACAAACTGGATAGTAGCTTGCACGCAAAACTTTAACCAAATTTTCTATTGCATGCAAAACTTTAACCAAAATTTCTAAGTTAAAAAGGGGCCATAATTCATATTAAATTCAGTCAAGAGTTACCTACCTTGGTTGTCTGATGCCCCTGAACATATTTATAAACTTTCAAGTCAATACCATAAATGGTTATTGAGATATTAGGTTGATAGTAACTTGCACGCAAAACTTTAACCAAAAGCTGCAACGCCAACGCCGACCAGGGCAACTACAATAGCTCTCATATTCTTCGAATAGTTGAGCTAAAAACAACAACAAACAAACAAGAGGGCCATAGAGGCCCTAAATCGCTCACCTGAGCATAGGGTTACCCAAAGAACATCTGTACTAAAACATTTTGAAATCTGGCAAGTAGTTTTGAAGGAGATGATGAGTTTTCATAATTCATTTCTTTTCATTGCCATGGCAACCAGAGTTCTTCATGGATCAAGTTTATTTTAGCAACTTTTGTAAAGGTTCACCCAAGGATCAACCTTGCCAAATTTAATAAATTCTGTCCAATGGTACAGAGATGTTGTTTAAAGTTTTCACTATAAACATATAAGGCAAATTAGCCACGCCCCTGGTGGTCATGTTTTTCAATGGATCAGAATAATTATAGCAATCTTGGTAGAGGTTTATCTAAGGGACATCTGAACTATAACATATTGAAATCTGGCAAGGAGTTTTGGAAGAGTGAAGTTCTAAATAGATCAAGTTTATTTTAGCAATTTTTGTGGAGGTTCACCAAAGAATCATCCCTGCCAAGTTTAATCAAATTCCGTCCAGCGGTTTCAAAGGAGATGTTGTTTAAAGCAAACCGTTGACGACAGATGATGAGGGTGATCACAATAGCTTACCTAGCTCAATTAAATGAGAGAATATACTTATCATAATGTAGTAAGATTATGTGAAGCTGCAAAACTGTAAGGAGTTCTTGTCATGGACCAGGCATTTTGAAAATAAGATGTGTCATAGCTGCAGACATTTTCCAACCATGGGCCATTGCTGTCTTTAAGGTTTTGATACATGCACCATTTATCATCAGCATATCATCAATATTAAGAGATTTCTGCTGCAGAGATGTCTAACAAAGGGAGATAATTTTGCACAAAAAAATATTTAAGGCACATCAATGGCAAGCCACTGATACATGTACCAGCATATAGGAGCAGATTTATGCTGTGGAGAACAAAGGGTCCGATTAAAGGCAATAACTCTGATAGAAAAGGGCTGTTCCCAAAATATTAATGTCCAACCTGTTATCTTCAAATCATTGATACACGTGACAAATATGTTTATTGGGTTTAACATACCTGCTACAATATTTTAAATATTTAAGAAAGTGTCTACTTGTGTGTGACAAATGTATCATCAGCCTAACTTGAATATGAAGAGCTGTGCTCCGGGCACAAAATTATTAAAAGAAAAAAAATTTAAATACAAAAACAGTTAAAGTAGCAACATAACAATACAAAATAAATAAATACCATTAATTAAAGTGGCCTGACAATCATGACAGCTTACCACTACATTGAATCAGGGCCGAGCCCTATAAGCCCTCAGCCCACTGACCCCCTGAATACCACTGATCATCGTTCTGCTTAACATTGCACGGTGCTCTTATTTCTCTTTTTAATCGCTCCAAATCAATTTGTTTTCGAAACTCAGATTTGCACATTCCATCAGCAACACCGGTGCAAAAGTTTCTGTAATTCAGAGTCAACCACACAACAACAACCACAAGATAATTTAAATCGGATGCAGGTTGCAAGATCAAGGCCAGTGGTGCAGATTGGATTAAAACATCTTCTTCAGAATCATAGAAAAAAACTTGTATGAAGTTTCTGTTAACTGCCAGCGAAGGTATCAGTGTAACATCATTTCCCTCTTTATTTTTTAAAAAAGAAAATGTTATTGTTTTTGCCAAAATTCTACAGAAATCAGCATCAGGAATCTTATCTGATTCACTCGTTTCGACTTCAATTCCGATAGAGGTAGAAGAAGTGGAAACAGGAGTTTCTCTTTTCTCTTCACTGCCCCCAACTTTGCAGACTTGTACTTCTCCCATAAGAATGTCTGTTCTTCCATTCCAGCCACTCTCCCAGCCTGCGAAAGATATAAATACATGGTAGATATAAAACACATACTTTTGTTTCAGACCAGTCATATACTTTTCATTTTTTTTTTTATGTATATATTGAATGATAACCCTGGAGGTACAAAAAACAACAACTAGAACTGCCATTGTCATAGCGCAAATACCCCTATGTTGTTTTGTTACAGGAACTTTAAAAAGACGCAAATCAGGAATACAGTTCTTGGGCACTGCACTTCCCTTCAATGAGATCTATCCACATATATATGAAGTTTCATAGTGAAACCTTTTATCCATTTTGAGTTATGGTCCGGAAAAAAATTAAGGATAAAAATAACAAAAGGCAATAACTCCAAACTAAGGCAAAAAAGAGTTATGGTTTTTGGTCACTGCACTTCCACTCAATAAGATCTATCACATATATATGAAGTTTCATCTTGATAACTTTGATACTTTTTGATTTTAGTTGTGGCCTAGACAATTAAGTATGAAAATTTTCAAAGGGCAAAAATCCAAACTTATGCATCAGAGAGTTATGGTTCTTATCACTGCACTCCTCTCAATGAGATCTATCAACATATGAAGTCTCATCTTGATACCTTTTATACTTTTTGAGGTAATGCCCAGACAAAAATCAAGTTTGAACATTTACAAAGGGCAATTACTCCTAGATTATGAAAAATGAGTTATGGTTTCAAGAATCTATCCACAAAAATTGATCAATTTATAAAGTTTCATCTTGATAAAGTGTGAACATTTACAAATATTCACATATGAAATTTCATCTTGATATCTTTTATTCTTTTTTAGTTATGGTCTGGAAAAAAAAAAAACAACAACAAAAAAACGACAGACGGCCAGACAAGCTGAATCCAGCATACCCCCTTTCAACCTCATTGTGTGTGTGTGTGTGTGGGGGGGGGGGGGGGGCAAGTGAATATAGACATCCATGAGTAATTATGACTAGAACTCCACAAGTCAGATGTGTTGCCTGACGATGACTTATCTGTTAACACTGCAGATGCCACTTTGTCAAGTTCTTTTAAAGATGGGGTATTAATGCACAATAATGTTGCCATCAAACAAAGAAAGGCTTATAAAGATCAAATAAAAAATGTAAGGACTCTGGCATCAGGTTACACATCGGAATCACAGAGTTCTAGTAGCTCGTATCACATGAACTATCCACGTCAGGTGACACATAATATTTCTGAAGCTCTTATAAGTTTGTAAGATTCTCATTCCCTCAACTATGCATCTCATTCTAACTTGAAATACACTAAGAAAATCTATCTTAGGGGAATAACTCAAAAAGAACACAGGGTAGAGTTATGGTTCTTAGGCACTGGACAATAAATGCTCAAAGAAAAGCTATCAAAGCAGAATAACTAAAAAAAGCACAAGGTAGAGTTATGGTTCTTGTGAAATGCACTCCGGGTCATTGCAAGAAACATACATATCAAGTCTCAAGTCATTCAAACTTATGGTGACAAAGTTATGAACCGGACAAGAAATGCTCTAAGAAAATCTATCTCAGGGGAAAAACTCAAAAAGAGCACAAGGTAAAGTTATGGTTCTTAGGCACTGTATTCCGGGTCATTGCAAGAAACATACATAACAAGTCTCAAGTCATTCAAAAATATGGTGACAAAGTTATGCTTCGGACAAGCAGATAGGGACGCCGCCACAGGCCACACAAAAACTTAATTGATATATTAATTTATTTAAGGAAGTAGTCTAAACGCACCAAATGGGTTCAATACAGGTCTTTTTGACCAAAATTTGGAAAGAGGCCTGTCAATTTTATTTGGGAAAGTTTGACACCTGTAATTCTTCAATATTTGGAAATTTTAGAACATCAATGCACCAAGTTAAAGGATGTCTGCATATAAAAATCTGTATTTTCATTAAATTTAATTAATTTAAATCAGCAAAATAAATCATTTACATTGTGATTTTAATGCTTTTTTTTCCATATTAATTATTATAAAAACATCAATTGTGCTAGAAGGGTATTTTTGTAAGTACCCTATCTAATGCTAACATTTCTTGGTTTCCAATGCTTATAAATATAGTAATCTATTAATACAACTTTTTTTGTTTGTAATCATCAATGTCAATGTAAAGTTACATCGTGGTGAATTGAAATAAATTGACAAAATGTATTAAGATGAGTGGGAAGGGGCCATAACAACACGGGTGAAAAGGGTAGTTATGGCAAAGACAGGAGTGACTGAAAAAATGACAGGGATCATTTTTTTTTTTTTTTTATCAATTTCTTTTACTACCTGTGGCTTTCTTATTGGGAAATTAGCATTGTAATTTATAAATATTAAAAAAAGAGAGAAATTATAAGATAAAAAAAAATGTTTTAGATTAACAATAAAATACACTACAGTTGAATCTGTTATTCACCCATGTGTTATCCGAAGCCTTATCCTAACCAAACCTTTGGTCCAATTTTTTTCTTTGTATAAGTTATTAAAAATTATAGCCCTTTATTCATTTGATTTATTCAAACAAAACCCTTTATCGGAAGTAAATTTGGACCCCAGTGTACAGTTTAATCTTTTATCCAAACCTGTCTGCCATGTGCTGTTCTCACAACTTACCTGTCAAACAGTGAAGGGGAGATCACTGTAATGTCTTTAATACAGCACACATTAATTAATTTGTTTGTTTGTTAGATTTAACGTTCCACCAACAGTATTTCAGTCATTTGGAGACGTCTACTTGAGACAGATATAGTGCTGCCACACTGCAGTATCACGCCGTAAACATGTGGCATGATACTACAACCAGTCACAATATCTTAACAATGAGCCAACCAGTCCTAAAACTATCCTTATATGCTAACGCCAAGCAAGGGAACTATACCAGTACCATTTTTTACTATTTTGGTATGTCCCGGCTGGGGATCAAACCCACAACCTCTCGCTCCCAAGGCGGATGCTCTAACCACTAGGCCACCAGGAACAGTACATATTAATTTGAATATGATTTTGATTGACAATCAATTAAAGAACCCCATAATTTAATTACAACCAATTTTTAGTCAGACAAATGAAAGAATGTGCCAATTAAAGAAATTAAGGATGAGTATGAATTCACTGTGTTTTAAAGATATAAAGCAAACTCACAGGGTATAAATTATTGCAGTCATCTCACTTTGAGAATGACTTCCACGACTATAGCAACCACAGTGATTATGGTGGTATCTTAGCTGAACAATCTAGGGAAGGACCAATCAGTGGGTGAATATCCCTAGTTATCACTTTCATATCATCTTCATTTCATACTTATTTCACCTGGGATCGACGTAGAAACACAGGGAATAAAATGGCTGACATATCAGTTGATGTTGATAACAAACAAGAGTGTTCTTTGGAACACATGTGGGACAGACATGACAGTCAGACAACGGAGAAGTGATCCCTATATGTTTTCTCCGCTAACAGCAAATGACACAAAAAGCGCATATTTGTTAGAATCTGTTTGATAATTTACGAATATTTCATTTACAAGTAGATTGATTCATAGGTATAATCAGTATATTATAACAAGAATCTTTACAACATACCATTAAATACTGACATTAAAGCATGCATACAAACAATTACATTTGACCATTATGGATTATTCAAACAGATGCTTTATTCAAAGTGAAATGTCGGTCCCAACAATTTGAATAATTGAGATCTGACTGTAGTTATTGGAGGTATTATACATAATTAACATATGTCCTAGAATGTCCTCAACATGGAAATAAAGGGTTATTATAATACCCAACAGCACAAATTTCATTAATATTCAATAAATTATTTCTTTTGAGAACAAAAAATGTGTCAGCCAGACACTTAATGCCCTGCCAGGATATGGTCAGAACCAAACATTTGCTAGTGAGAAAAAGAAACTGAAACACAGAGGTAAACCTGGGCAGAATAACCAATTTTACCAAGTCAAAGCCATAAAATTAAATAAATACTACCGGTAAATGATCCATGCCATGATGAACATAATATCAAGTTACATGAAATGTAGTCATCTTCATAGAAAAAAAAAAGCTTTAATATAAATGCAGAACAACCAAATTTACCATGTTCATCCAGCCGTGAAATATATGTCATAGCCATAAATTTGCATAAATATTAAACAGATTACATCATGATGTAAATGTGAATAAAGTTTCATAAAGATGTGAAATCATCTTCATAGAAGAAAAAGCATAAATCAATCAATCAATCAATCAATCAATCAATCAATCAATCAAATCCAGATTTTATTTTTCATCTGCTGCAGACATCCCACGAACTGGGGTAGGCAGCAGGCGGCTAGATCGCCTGACACTCAAACTCCACGAAACCCTGTTCAGAGGATCAGTGTCCAAGAGGTTGATAGCTTTACACACTCCGACCATGTCTTTCTTGGACGCCCACGTTTTCCGGGGCATGGGATCCTCATTCTAGTAAGAGTGTTGATGTAAGCTGAAGAGCGCATCACATGACCATACCATCTTAGACGTCTGGAGCGAAGTGCTTCAGTCACTTCCTGTATCCCTAACTTCGCAAAGAGCAGTTGAGTGTGAGACTCCTCAAGTGGCTTGGTCCCACAGATCCAATGTATCATCGATATGTCATTTCTGCGAAGTCTCTGTAGGTCAGCAACGGTTGTGGCCCAAGTTTCACTGCCATGCAGTAATGCAGAGCATACACATGAGTTGAATACTCTCCCCTGAGCTGTCAAGGATATGTGCTTAGATGTCAGGATTGGCAGGAGTTTCTTGATCTTTCCCCAGGCAGTACAACACCTGGTTGCAATGGCAAGTGTGCAACCTCCACCAGCACAGAGCATATCGCCCAGATAGCAAAATCTGGCTTCAACATCAAGTGGAGCACCATCCACATCTACTTCAGTGACTGGTCTGTCGTCAATGGGTCTGGCAATGCCACAGCATCTTGGACAGATATAGTCTGGATTAGCAACAAGTCTTCCACAAACACCGCTACACTTCTTGTGTACCCAAAGTCTGCATTGAGAGCACTAGATTGAGTTATTCCGGACTCCCTTTCTACAGATGGCACAAGGGTCGATGCGGGAATCACAGAGTAGGTCAAGCCCAGGGCCAGACACCATAAGCTTGGTTTTCTTCATGTTGACTCGTAGCCCTTTCATTTCCATACCATCCTTCCAAGCCTTCAGCTTCGAGATGCATTCATCCAAGGAGTCAGCTACTACAACTAGGTCATTGGCGTAAAGCAGTTCCCAAGGTACGCCAGTCCTAAACTCATGTGACAGTGCCTCCAGCATAATGATGAAGAGTAGGGGACTGAGAAAAGATCCCTGGTGCACTCCAACTTCCACACCAAAGTCTTCACTGAACTGTCCATTGAAACGCACCCGGCTTCTGACAATGGTGTACTTCGCCTGGATGATGCAAACAGCCCACTCCTTCACGCCAAGATTTCTCAGAGCCCACCAAAGAACTTTCCTAGGAACACGATCGAACGCTTTCTCCAGATCCACAAAGGCAAGATACAATGGCTTGTTACCAGCAAAGTGCTTCTCCTGTAGCTGTCTCAAGATGAAGATAGCATCTGTGGTGCCCTTACCAGGAACAAAGCCAAACTGAATAGAGTCAATGTTCACCATCTTGCGAATGAAGGTGTCTAGAACAAGCTCAATCAATTTCATTGCTTGATCTGTAAGCTTGAGTCCACGATAACTGCCGCGGTCAAGGGCATCTCCTTTCCCGTTGTACAGGTTAAGGATGTAGCTCTCTTCCCAGTCCTTGGGAGTCACATCATCACTGAAGACTTTCTCAGTCAAATGCCTCAACATAACCATACCATCCTCGCCAGCTGCTTTCATCATCTCAGCAACAACACCTGATGGTCCGGCAGCTTTGCCACATCTCATCTTGCTGAGTGCAGTGCGGATTAATTCCAAAGTGACTGGCGGGACAGGTCCTTCAACTGGAGCAACCTCAGGAAATCACTCGGCCACACGAACACAACATTTAGCAACCTTGCATAGTGCTCAACCCAAGCCTTCATCTTTTCCTCATCACTGATGGACAGCTCACCAGCATCATTCTTGATACACTTCTCGCCGACAACATCCTGGTTAGCCCTGTCCATCTGTTTGGGCGATATGTTAGCAAATTTGTCCTTTTCAGCTTCCGACTTTGCTTTCCAGACTACTCTTTTTGCTTGTTGCTTAGCCTCGTTGTAAGCAGACTTAGCATCTTTTGCTTCGCTCAACTTGCCCCTTTTGACCAGGGCCTTATAGGCTTTGAAACGTGCTTGTTTCAACTTGATGGCTTCATCAACCTTGTCGTCCCACCACCAGGTCTCCCGTCTCCATTGGTGGATTTTAGAAGTCCCACACACCTCTTTGGCGGTATCCAGCAGTGCAGTTTTCAGGTTGGACCACACATCCTCCTAATTATTGTCAGATCTACTAGTAGCCGGAACAAGAGCAGAAATCTTTTCCTTGAAGATAGCTTGAAATGTATCCACAACAGCAACATCCTTAAGCTTCCAGGTGCAGATATGTGGGGTGAATTTATGCTTCTTTACTTTTGGCAGACTAACTTTAAAGTCGCACACTACGATATGATGCTGTTGAGCGCATTCTTCAACAGGGATGACCTTCACATCGTTGACTGCACCGTATAAATTCTTATGGTAGAGTATATAGTCTATCTGGGTCCTGTGGATGCCAGAACAGTATGTTATGAGGTGTGATGGTCTTTTGATGAAACGGGTGTTGCCGATAACAAGATCGTTGGCCACGGCGAACTCTAGCACTCGCTCACCTTCTGGGTTGCGAGTCCCAAAGCCTCTACTTCCATGTGCCTCTGCGAAACCAGAGCTTTCAGCACCCACATGCCCATTGCAGTTGCCAAGAGGGAAGAGCATCTCAGACGCAGGGATCTTGGTAACTGTATTTTGGAGTTGATCGTAGAAATTTTCCTTTTCAGCCTCAGACCGCCCGACCTGTGGAGCATATATCGATAGGAAGGTAAAGACTACCTTGCCTAAGACAAGTCTGATCTGTATAATCCTGTCCGAGATGAGCTGGACATCGAAAACCTTCTCCAACCACTTTTCAGCTAACAAAATTCCCACACCGCCTTGTCCCTTGTCATTTGCACTCCAGAAGAACTTGTATGTGGAGTCCTTTCCTTTGATGAGGCACGTCTGGTTCACTGTAAGACTGCCGGCCCATCTGTGTTCTTGAATAGCACAGAGGTCCACTCTCCTCCTAGTGAGGGTTTCCACTAGTGAGGGTTTCCACTACTTCGGCGCTTTCGCCTTTTCAGGGAGCCAAAGTTCCAAGTAGCAGCCCTGAACTTAGTCGGGTGCTTGCTGGATTTGCTATAATAGCCGGACCCTGCCTCCCGCACCCGAGAGTCAGCCAAGCCCGAGACACTACCAGCCTGCATAGATGGCTGACTGGCACTGCCTATCTCTAAATCATTTATTGTTCTACCCATGTTTGGTTGTAAAGGCAAAGATAAACCTGAGAACAAATTTTTCAATGTTAATCCAACCATGAAATGTATGTCACAGTCACAAATTTGCATATGTGATGTAAATGTGTACCCAGAAAAATAAAGATGTGAAGTCATCTTCATAGAAAACACAAAGGTAAACCTGAGGTGTGACGGACAGACGAATGGACACACAGACCGGAAATTTATTTTGGAAAAAATTTATGAGGTAATAATATTCATGTTTCTAAATATAGTAACACAAATACGTTGCTGAAAAGAAGATATGAGATTTTAAGTTTGAACATCATAAGGTATAAAGAGTAACTGTTTAGTAAATTAGTAAATACAAAAAAGAAAAAAAATATCTTACAAAGTTAAAAAGGGGCATAATTCCAACAAGAGCTGTCAGAGGACAGCAAGCTCGACTATTCAAAATGCTTGTTGGTAAATCAAATGAAATCTATTTCATTTCTTGCCCTTCACAGACCCTGTACATAATAAGAGTCAAAAATGATATACCTTGATAGTCTAAAACCCCTTAATATTTTTATGAAGCTTAAAATCAATCCCATGCCTAGTTACTGAGACATAAGCATAATAACACTGTGCATGCAAAACTTTAACCAAAAATCCAAGTTAGAAAAGGGCCATAATTTGCATAAAATTCAATCCAAAAGTTATCCTCCTTGGTTTTCTGATGCCCCTGAAGACACTCATTAATTTTCTAGTCAATTCCACAAGCAATTTCTGAGATATAAGTTGGATAGTAGCTTGAATGCAAAAATTTAACCAAAATTCTAAGTTAAAAGGGGGTCATAATTTATAATATATTCCATCAAGTTGTTACCTTTATTGTATGATACCCCTAAAGATGTTTCAAATCAATCCAATGCCTGGATACTGAGATATAAGCATGAAAGTACCTTGCATGCAAAACTTTAACCAAAATTTCTAAGTTAAAAAAGGGGCCATAACTTGTAATATATTCCATCAAAAGTTATCTTACTTGATAGTATGATACCCTTAAATGTATTTAAGATGTTTCAAAGCAATCCCATGCCTGGATACCGAGATATAAGCATGAAAATACCTTGCATGCAAAACTTTAACCAAAATTTCTAAGGTTAAAAAGGGGCCATAATTTGTAACATATTCCATCAAGAGTTATGTACCATGAAAGTATGATACCCCTAAACATATTAAAGATGTTTCAAATCAATGGCATGCTTGGATCCTGAGATATAAGCATGAGAGTATCTTGCATGCAAAACTTTAACCAAAATTTCTAAGTTAAAAAGCAGTGTTCCCATTCACACACAAATGTACGTGAATCATGTACAGAATGCTGAAAAAACGTACAATATATCAGAATACTAGTCTTCTCTACGTGACCAGAACGTACGCAAAATTCCTACGGTTTTACTTTCCTTTCCTTCATTTTTTATATTTACACAAACTTGAATACCTACACGTACGTCGTAGCCATGTGTTTTATGGCATGAAAATCGATAAATGATGCTTCGGAAATTCCTCGCTCTAAAAATAGCACAATTATGGGAAGTAACTCTTGAGGGTACGTACGTTAAGGTTCGAGTGTTCCGAATTTGTTTACGAATGTGCGTCTGCATGAAACGGCCTGTGGAAAATAATTTCCCCAGCACCCGCAGCCGATTCCGATAATGTTTAGCAACAAGATGACAGTCCAAGCGATGTAAATACCATTAAAAAGAGGCCAGAAATAAAAACATTCCAAAAACATTGGTTGACATTTTTCCGTGGCTTCGTTTCGAGGATGATAATAAAACTATGCATTGCTACGACGTAGAAAAGAAGGAATACAGACATTGTATTTTTTATGTTGGTACCCCCAATTTTCACACGGAACCCCCAGAACTGAAAATTGTGGCTCACAGGGGGTTCCATGAACCCCTTGATTAGAAAAGGCATGGGAACACTGAAAAAGGGGCCATAATTTGTAATATATTCCATCAAGAGTTATCTACCTTGGTTGTCTGATGCCCCTAAACATATTAATAAACTTTCAAGTCAATACCATGAATGGTTATTGAGATACAAACTAGATAGTAGCTTGCACGCAAAACTTTAACCAAATTTTCTATTGCATGCAAAACTTTAACCAAAATTGCTAAGTTAAAAAGGGGACATAATTCATATTAAATTCAGTCAAGAGTTATCTACCTTGGTTGTCTGATGCCCCTGAACATATTTATAAACTTTCAAGTCAATACCATAAATGGTTATTGAGATATAAGGTTGATAGTAACTTGCACGCAAAACTTTAACCAAAAGCTGCAACGCCAACGCCGACACCAGGGCGACTGTAATAGCTCTCATATTCTTCGGAAAGTCGAGCTAAAAATTGCTTTCAGAATAATGTCCCTTGTCTTACAACTGTGTCTTGTCATAATTATCGAGTATTCCAAGTCTTGTGTTGATACCTTTCATAGATTTTTAGACATTCTCCTTAATAAGCAATTTTGACCAAATTCTAAGTTTAAAAGATGCATAACTCCAAAAACATAGCTTTCAGATTAATGCCCCTTGTCTGGGCCTTGTCATGATTATAAAGTCTTCAAAGTTTGGTGTTGATACTGATAAAAATGTTTGAGTAATGGGCTACATTAAAGTTTTTGCACAACGAAAATGATGACGACTCAGCGATCATAATAGCTCGACTTTTTCTACAAAACAGACGAGCTAAAAAATGAAATGCCAAAAAATGTTTTAAACATATGTATTGATTTATAAAAAAACAATGAATGGCTAGCCATGGCTTAGATCATAAAGCCCTTGGGCAATCATTGCATTGCCTGGGTAATGATCACTCAAGTGCCGCATCTAGCCATTTATTATTCTAAAGTAATTCACTCAAAACGATCATTATGGGTGGCAGCCATGATGGGGATGAAACAACGTGAACGGAAACAATGGCAAGGGAAAGAATAGGAATTATGATGGGAGTGCCTACAACAGCAATCAAAATAGGGCTGGGAACCGTGGGTTGGAACTGTACCACAGTATACTGTAGTTTTTAGATAAATACCGCGGTATGTACCATGATATACCACACAAAATATTCCGGGACTTCTGTTAAAGCCTATTTATATACATGTATTTAAATTTTGCAAAGGGAAAACAAATGATCGCTATCAGCTATTTTTTTCAAGTGAATATTTCAAAATAGAATTGTATTTTCTAAGATTTGAATGGAAATTGATACATTTATATCATATCTACACAGTTCTTTTTATGTTGTTAAGCAATAAAAATACCAGTAACAAATTTATTTGAAAATTTGCACTTGTTCATTTCCATAATACACTCAACAAAAAAAGACACCCGACAGTGTATGTTTTATTCATTTTTTCAGAAAATAGACAATACAGCATGACAACAACTTTTGGGCATGTTAAAATGATCCATTCCCAACCCAGATATGCATTTTGGTTTTATTGGTCATGATGTAAGTTGGTTAAATTACGTAATTTCAATGATAGGGGTCAAAATTGTATTTATCAGTTTGGATGTAATGGCATTGACATTTTTCTGGTGAATTTAACCCTTTAGATCACAATTTAATAATGTGCAAGTGTTCTGGTATTGAAATCAATATCATACGTGAGCACCTCTAGCTCTATTGAGTGTATTCACGCGTCGTCGCATTGAATTGACGCAACGTTGTACAAGTCCGTTGCGAAGATTGTTCCATTCATGAATCAATGTATTTGCCAGCTTTCGGATATTTTGTGGAGCATGTCTTTGGTGAACGTTTCTGCCAAGCTCCTCCCAGATATACTCTATTGGATTCATATCCAGAGTCATTGCTGACCATTGCATGACGTTAATGTTTGCTGCTGCTAAGTGAGCACGTTTTATTCTTGCTGTGTGGGGACGGGCATTATCCTGCTGGAAAACAGCTGGAGCATTTCTTCTCAAAAATGGAATAGCTTCTGCATTTAAAATATTGTTAATGTACCCTTGCAGGGTTTAATATATACATTTGTCATTTTCTTTTTGGGGACATGTGTCCCCTCGAATATTTGATTTAGGAGTCATTTGAAATTTAAGGGGGACATGCTTGCAGCTAGGTAATAATAATAATAAAACTTTATACCTGCACTGTGTCTGTTATATAAGACCTGTGTAAATGGAAACATTGGAAAATAAAATAAAGTAATATAACTGTTTAGTTCAGGACAAGCGGCATTGTCCGTTTCCGAGTTCTCTTTTGAATAGAAAAAACTTAAGATTCCGCTGCGTTTTTGTTGCAGCATTTACAATGATCCGAATGACATTGCTATGCAACAACTCTCCATCATTGGCTGGGACTAAGTTGTGCAAAACGTATAGGAACATCAGACTAATTTATAAAGGGAGATTTTTCATAAATTAAAACATGCCTCCATGCACATAAACAGACAGCCTAATATTCGGGACTACAACGACGTGAGGTCATCGTTTTATGCAATGCCGGCAGTCCGGGTTCTATTTTAAGAAATGGAAAGTCCCATACCTTGATCTGTTATTCAGAGCGACGCAGAAAAAATAAAATGAACATGCATCTGGAACGTCAAATGTTGTTTCCAGAATAAAGGAAACACATATAGTAGGTTTAAACTGCCAGCTATTCGATATCAATTGAATGTGTCTTATATTTAGAACCTGGTTTTGAAAATGTGTCATTGACGGCGCACTAGCATTCAACATGGGGGTCATTTCAGATTATTTTGCGTCAAAATGCACAATTTTGTGCGTCATCGAAAACCCTGCCATTGGGCATTTAAGTTGCCCTCGCAGAACGATAAGTCGGGTTTTCGCCCCCCCCCCCCCATCCCATTTCTCCACCACCCCCAAAAACGATCATGTTCTCTAACACACAGACGGGCGCGAACCGTTCACCTTGCCAGCGATAGACTCATGTGCGGTCGTCGGCATTCTCAGAAGAATCGCGATTCGTCCGAAAACGGAAGGTTCCACCGTGATGGTGGGACAAACATGCCATGCCATATGGGCCTAACGATGGCGTAATGTCAGTATACCACCGGTATATGGGCATCGGGCTCTATTTGGGCATCTTTGTGTGCGTAACCTATTGCGAATAGTTTGAGCAGTTACGTTAAACAAAGGTGCCTTCAACGTCGCAGGTCTGAAGCGGTTACGTATGTGCATTAAGATAATGGCACGATCATCCCTTCGGGTACTTGCCCTTGGTCTACCTGACCTGGGATGATCGGACACACCACCTGTTTGCATAAAACGTCTAACAAGCTCATGAATTGTGTTGCAACTGCAGTTAAAGGTTCTGCTAATGTTGACAATGGAAGCACCGCCCTGGAGCACTCCAATAGCCCTATTTCTCTCGGCTTCTGACAACCATGGTATTGTAAAACTTGTGAACTTTAGATGTGAATTTCACTGTGTGATCACTGATCACATGTATAGTGCTTTGTAACACTGTCTACCGGTTACCGTTCCGCGTGCAAGAGCCCCACGTGCAAAAACGGAAATTTAACGCCTAGCTGCACTTGACTTATACCATGACGATGAAACGATGCACGTGTAAAGTGTGTCGATAGTACATGTTTGTGCAATATACACAATTTGGATAAATTCGCAGATGTGCAAAATATTAAAAAACTAAAAGTGTCAGGTTTCTTTTTTTTTTTTAAACCACCGAAGTACCGATATTATTCGTCCTTGTACTGGTCTGTACCACAAGCTGCTTTGGACCGCGGTTTACCGGTATACCGGGAAAAACTGCACACCTCTAAATCCAAATGCCTGTTATTACAGACAGGGGGAGTAAAAACATCTAGATCGTAAAACTTATTTCAAAACTTACCAAAACTAGTATCGCCTTTTTTTCCACATAATTTGTGTCCTTTCAAACATGGGCAGTCATCAAATTTGTTTGTCCAACTAATATCATAGATGTAATGAGGGTTCAGAGATAATTTTGAAAACAAATGTTGTGTCAACATCAATGTCCAACTCCATTCTTCAAGTCTGTCAACATCAGGGGAAAGTGGTAGACATTCTGAAAATATGACAACATCTTCTGATATTTTTTTTTCTGGTTGGAGATGACAGAAATAATTCATAGATTCTCTGAAACTATAGGTCAGGTAATATGATTTTAATATGTATTAAACCCTTTTAATTCATAATTTGTATAATGTAAGCTACCAGATTTTTTTTTTACCTAATGACCTTGTTTTTGACCCAACATGACCCAATTTCAAACTCATCCGACATATAAAGACAATCATCCTGACCAAATTTCATAAAGATTGATCCAAAAATGTGGCCTAAAGCATGTTCAAATGTTTTTCTAAGATTTGACCTGGTGACCTAGTTTTTGATCCCACGTGACCCAATTTCGAACTCATCCAAGAACTATCATGTTGACAAACATCCTAACGGGAAAATTTGGCCTAGAGGCCCCAATTTTTAACTCATCCAAGCCTTAAATTTTTTGGGAAAACTTGACCTCTAGAGTTTTCACAAGGCATTTCTAAGATTTGACCTGGTGACTTTGTTTTTGACCCCATGTGACCCAATCAAGTTCAAACATTTATAATTCTTTTTTAGAAATAGTATACCAAACTGAAACTATGAAGAATTAACAATTTATTGCAGCATAAATGTATCATTTTCCTAAAAGGCACAATCAACATCACCGAGCCATGGTCTTGAAGATTCGCTTCCTTATTGTGTTATAATTTACAGACTATGAGATTTCCTTTTATTAAATGCTTTTCCCCCACTAAATGTTCTTGTCCAATCGAAGGTATTCATGCTTATTTGCTTCAACATGAAACTATCGCAGAAAATTAACCGGTGTCTTCAATAAAATTAACATTAACCTCTAAAGTTTAGACTGTGTTCCCAAAAGAGAATTTGTGTCAGATATTTTTAATTTCTTCGTGAAAATGCCCACATCTATACTTTATGATAAATGGAGATAAATATATTGATCATTTAACCAATCTATTGATTAACTTTTCTTTGCTGTTTTTAAAATGTAAGAAAATGTTAACTAAGCATATATTATACACATGAACAAGTCTTCATCATTACAAGGAAACAAGCACCTGTTTGCATAATACACAACTTCACAGCACAGAGATGCTGAGAGAATAAATGGACAGAGTGAAAGAAAGCTATACTTTATGATAAAAAATATTAACATATATGTTCCATTCTTTTTTTTAAAACTATTTTCTAGTATTTTTTACTAACCAATGCGAGTGGATTTTTACACCCATGGCCCTCCCCCAAATTTTGAAATCCTAGAATACAAATGTTGGTGTCTCGTGCCATTTTAAATCCTGTACCTATGGCATGTGCCGTTTAACAAACTATTCTTGAACCTACAGAGTACTTCTACTTTATTTATTATTGATTTGAAGAAAAAATATCAGGAAATTAATGTGCAAGCCCAGGCTTTTTTGCATAAAGGCAGCTACCCGCCTACTTTTAACCTCTGTTCTTTATCATTGTTCTGCATGATTAAGTTGGATATGTTATTTACTATTTTAGTCCCTTATACGTATTTATACAGCAGAGGACTATTGGTTTGCCCTCCGTTTGAAACTTATATATGAACTGATGGCAGTATGGGGATTCTGCACGTCACTGTTTTTTTTTTTTCATGGACCAAAATTCTGGTTGCTATGGTAATGGGAAAAATTATGCACCTCACCGGTAGATGACTCAAGTGTGTTGTGTGCAACACCAGTTACTTGTTTATTTATAGTATATATTAGGCCTGAAATTACTTTCATTGAAGTTGGTATCAAATTCCTGTAGCAGTACAGAGTAAGCAATTATGCCATTATGGCCCCAAAATAAAATTCATACCCTCTCTCAAATTCTGTAAATATTGAAGTAGCAATGACAAAGCATTTTGGCTCTCAGCGTCAGCAGGAAGATATGGGTCACTGCCTACTTCTGACCTCAGGTACTTTTTCAAAACAGATGTTCCGTTTTGGAAAATTGACCCAAATGAAACGCGTGGATCTCCTTTTGCCAGTTCAATCGCAGACTTGCTAAAGGTGCGAGAGCCCCACGACGCATTTGCACCAAGCACTTTCAGTGTTCTAATACAAGACCTACTTAAGCCCTCTTCTATAGCCATTACTGTCAACTTGAGTTTTTTCATACTATATGTGTCCTTCAAAAATGATCTGAACACAGGATCAGAACAAACTTCAACCCTTTTCTTCACTGGCGCTCCCGCCATTTTGTTTTGAAATATGACGTCATCTGAAATGAGACTAAGTGTAAAATCGGGAAATGATGGAAAACGCGGAAAAAATAATTATGGAAGAAAAAGTCGGAAAAAATACGTGTAAACTTGCTCTTTGTCTGGGGTAAAAAAAACAAAAAAAACCAAAAAAAAAACAAAAAAAACAAACTATTATTGCAAAGAAGTTGGTTGTACGTTTTCAGATATGAATAATAGTTAAAATCAGCAATGTACTCTGAAAACGATTGAGTAACTTGTGCGGAAATGATGACATGCACAGATACTCGTTCTAAAATAAAATGTGTTCATTAAAAATTACTATTTCAAAAATTTAATACCAAAGCTATTTCAATTACAAACGGAAAAATAATTCAATTTATAATAATTGACATTGACGTTAGAAACTTGTCTAAACACTTTCTCATAATATGGTACATCTACAACAAATTAAATGGTGAATCTTTTCTATAACATTTATTCTTCATTCTTTTCGTATTTGTCATATGGCAGACTTTTGTCATATTTTTTTCCAGGGTGGGGAGAAGAAAAAATCACACACACACACACACACACACACACACACACACACACACACACAAAAATCTGTCTAGCCGTGTGTACTTTGTTATCCATTTGATGACACCAACAATTAAAGGGGAAACAATAATTGCCCGCAAGATATCATTGCTTTTTATTATCAAATCAGATGAATCTGAGGATCATATACAAGTATTTTTTATAACCAAATTTTCTTTTTCGTAAGTAGTATAGGTATTGAGCGCCCCTGGCTCACCCCCCCCCCCTCTCCCTCGCCAGGGGCGCTCAATACCTATACTACTACCCGAGAACTAAAAAAAATAAAAAAAATCACACTAATGTAAACTTTAAAAAAAACACATGTGTAAACTTTTAAAAAAACAACAATGAAAAAAAATAAAAATTTTATGTTTGCGTTTTTTTCCTAAAACTCTTTTACATTTATATAAAAATCCTCACTCTGAATATGGAGGAGGAGGGGTTTCTAACATATTATAAAAATTTAATATTATACAGTTTTTATATTTTTGGATATTATCTCCATTGCCTCTTTTCTCCCCTGTTCTATTAATTTTTGCCTTTCTTCTTCTGAATAGTTTTTTGGAACCGCAGAGTTTTTTGTTAATTGTTTAAGCTCATTATATTTTTCTAATTCATCTAATATAAAATTTATTAAATTTTTTTTTTAATTTAATTTTTGCAATAGTTTTAATATTATCATGTTTTTTAATTTTATTCATAAATTTAAGCCTAACAATTTTTATAGAGGCTCCAACTCCTCCGCATACAAGAGCGGCAATTTCTAACGGAAGTAGAATAGGAACAATTAAACCAATAGTTCCTATAATTATACTAGTAGACATTAAAGCTGTGTCTACTCCATCTGTTATATTTATTCCTCTTTTATATTTTTTATATAATGCTTTACGAGTATCTCTCTCATTAATTAATGTTTTCTCAATCTCTGAGATTTTTTGTAATCTATAATTTTGACTTGGTTCCTGGAGTTCGCTATGAATGAAATTCGGCTGCGTAGCACTATGGATAAAGTGCTCCGCAGCTGTTCCATAGTCCGGTTGTGAAACACTAGATTCACTATTTAAATCTGGATATAAATCTGGGGCTGTTGGTTTCTTCATTTTTAAGTATATTATTTAAATTCAAACAATAACGAGGCAACAGTATTAACTGCAGTTCCATTATCTACCAGACTAACAAAATTAATAACACTTCCAGCCTCAACTAAAAAAGAGCGTTCAAAATTATCATGTTTTGCTGGTGTTGTATGCAAAGTAATATCACACCCACTTAAAAGCTCTCCATTCACCAACACACCAACTCGCACTTCACCACTTGTCCTTTTACTCGATAGACCAATCCCAGTAATATAACCACGCCTCATCACAACATAACCAACATCTTTTTCTCTACCGGCATTTCCAAATGAAAACACCTTACCTTTAAATAAAGAACCTTTTATTTCAGCACTTATTGTAATGTTTTTTAAGGATTCCTCTACTCTTTTTACCACATGGTCTAATCTTGTTAAAATGTTAAATAATTCATTGTCAAAATTTGACTTTAAATTATTAAATAATTCACTGTCAAAATTTGACTTTAAATTATTAAAATATGAAGTTATCTTACTCTCATCTGTTGTATACTTTTTAAAACCGAATATACTCATTTTTATAGAATAAAATTCCAGCTGTGAAACACTAAGGAATAATTTCTAAAACACAACTCATTGGTAATCCATGATTATTTATTTTTTTCCCCCATTCATCACGAACACTTATAGTTAATTCTGAAATATTTCCTATAGTTAATTTTTTATACTCTGGATTACTAAAGTTTGTATTAACAATATCTCCAAATGATTTATTTTCAACAGGAACAACTCCTAAGATTTTACTAGGTGCTCCATTATGAAAATTATAAGCACTATTTATTTGTTCAAGGTGAACATATAGTTGTTTATAAGGAGCTAAATCTATTGATTGTTCACCATGGCATGGGAGGTTAAGAAGAGGTGAATTTGTCAAATAATGACTCTCTTTAAATCCTAACATTTTTCTTAATTCTTTGGTTATTATTAATGCATAGGTTATATCACTAACCGATTCAATTTTTGGGTATGATTGTGCTTTTAAACAAACAATACCAGTTTTTTCATCAACAGTTATTGTTATTCTGCTGTCAAAATTTTTAAATACATCAACTATTTGTTGGAAATTATAATAACCATCTGAAATTATTGGGGGGAATTTTTTTTTAAATTATACCAACCTATATTATAATAAAATTTTTAATCCAATTCTCTTATCTCCACACTTGTTATCTATATATTGTTGTAGGTTTATAGGTTTATTAATATTAGAAATTATATGATTCATTTTTATTAGTAAAAAATGTATCATATAATTTATATGATTTCTAAAACACAACTCATTGGTAATCCATGATTATCTATTTTTTTCCCCCATTCATCACAAACACTTATAGTTAATTCAGAAATATTTCCTATAGTTAATTTTTTATACTCTGAATTATCAAAAATAATATTAACAATATCTCCAAATGCTTTATTTTCAACTGGAACAACTCCTAAGATTTTACTAGGTGCTCCATTATGAAAATTATAAGCACTATTTATTTGTTTAAGGTGAACATATAGTTGTTTATAATTACTAAGAATACTAATAGTATTAGCTTTTATTTTCTCTTCTTCTATTCTTTCTCTCTTTTAACTCTTCCATTTTTTTCTTTTTCTCTTTTTAACTCTTCTAATCTTTCTCTTTTAAACTTTTCTATTCTTTCTCTTTCTCTTTCTAACTCTTCCATTCTTTCTCTTTCAAACTTTTCTAATCTTTTTCTTTCTTTCTTTTATTTTTTTTCTCTCTTTTTCTCTTTCTTTTCCTCATTTTCTGTTATTTTTAAATTTTCTTCATGCAATTCTAACTGATCTTTAAATGATTCTATTACTAATTCTAAATCTCTTACATCTCTTTTTTTTAAATGTTTGAGTGGAGAATTTAAAAATTAAAATTTTTAATCTAATTTTTTCCTTTTTTTTTTTAATATTAGAAATTATATGATACATTTTTTACCGATAAAAAATGATTCCACAAGCTTTTAAATACAACCCTGATGTTTCATATAATCCACATGTTAAATATACTAAAAAGAATATTAATCTTGCAAAACAAACAATTTATGTTAACCAAGATGGGAATTTTTTAGTAACATTTCCTGATTTATTTCAAAACTATCAAAACCCTACATTACACAGTAATGAACCTTGGAATACATGGAAGCATTCTTCATTTGATTGGTGGCAATGTCAATTAAATTTTGCGGTTTGGTGTGCTACTTCTGGTTGTGGAGTAAGTTATCAAGATCATATGCAAAACACTACTCTATTAACTAAAACAGTATATACATTTCATGTTTATTATTGTATTTCTCGTATTTTGAAAGAACTTAAAACACCTTTACCAACAGATGAGTCATTTTGTTATTATAAAAATCTTTATGATAAAGCCGCATATAAAAAGATATGTAATGAATTTAATGTTTCACAAAATACAGATTGGAGACAAAAATTAGAAAGTAGCTCTAAATGTCAGGGTCTCGGACAATGGGTACAATACTTTAACCATCTGGAAAATACAGACAAGAACATAGAAGTGATGGTCCATTCCTTAGCCCAAATGATAGTATATCACATACAGTAGATATAAGCAAAGCATGGACAATGTTTATATTAGATAAATCAGAAGGTTTTACAAAAGCAGGTGTTGAAAGAATTAATGAAAGTATTAGAATGTTTGTATGGGCTCTATTAGGGGCACAAGCTCAAACACGAACAGATATATTGAAATTAGGGACAGGATTTGATTCTCAAAAACAATTTTTAGCAAATGTTCAAGATGCAGTTGACAGTCCAATTGATTTACCTACTCAAATATCAAATTATGAAAATGTATTAAAATATGCAAGAAGTAAAGTTGATTATGTTTATGGTATTGGGTTATATATGTCTCCTAGTGATATGGAATTACAAATTGACACTATTGTAGGATATAATAATAAAATTGTAGTTGCAACAGAAATTCAAACATTTTTTAATTGATGTAAATGTTTCTCATGTTGAACCTACTACACAACCTATAGATATACGTGGTACACCAACAAAAAAATCTTTACCAGAAATAAGTAAACCAATAAAACCTAGTGAACCTACGGATGAAATCCGGTTGCATAGTGTTTCACAGCCGGACTTTGTCCGTAGCACTAGTGAACATGAAGATGATAAAACAGCTATTATAACAGGAAGTATTACAACAGGACTTTTAGCTTTATTTATTTACGAGTATGTTCTCTAATGAACTTTGTATGGAACTCTGTTCCAGCTGCTTTGCATTTTCCAGCTGCGGAGCACTAACGAACTTTGTTCACAGCTGTATATATCATTCCTACAACTATAATTAATAAAGCCCATAAATTATTTCCAAACCATGCAACAACATTTCCTGTTGTTTTTAATAACCATCCTACAATAGCTCCAATAATTCCGGGTAATGCTTCTACAGCTTTTCCTGCAAGTTTTGCTAATAGTTTAGCAATATTTGATAATTGTTTTTTTATCCAATCTCTTACATTTCCTCCTTTCCCAGGAGGTTTAGGTGTTACAGTTCCACCACCACCAGGAATAAAAGTCTCAACAATAACACCAATAATCATTCCAAAAGCAGTTAAAATACTAACAATTGTAATCCCTTGTTCTCTAAATAAAGTTTTTATTCTTTCTGCTAATGTTGTATCTTCATTTTAATACTTTATGTATTGTCTCTTATATTCTATTTATTTGAGTTCTTAATTTATCTCTATTGGTTTCAAGTACTTCTAATCTTGAAGTTCTCTCTATCTCTAAATCTTTTATTTTTTCAGTAATTCTTTTTATTTGGAATTCATCATTATCTTCCTTAGCTCTTTCTAATTTATTTATTTCTCTTGTTAAGTCTTTATTTGTTTCATTTAATTTAGCTAATTCATTCGAAATATTTTTTTTAATATTAGTTATTTCTCTGTGGACACCATTCATTTCTCTCTTTTGTCTGAGGTTCAATAAATGATGTTTCTACTACTTCTTTTACACTAGTTTCAGCATTTTCCGCTACATCAGCTAAATCATTCATTTCAATATTTTCTGGAAGTCTTTCATTTGCATTTTTTAATTTTTTTCTATCCTCTACTGATATTGGTTCATAACGTATATTCAACAAGTTTCTAATTGCACCTCTTCCAATTTTACCCTCTAAAGTACTTAACTTTATAAAACTATTACCTTTAGTAAGTTTAACATCTATCTTTACCTGGAACCTTTAAATATAGTATATTATCTCTAACTTAAAGTTTGTAATAATCATATATTCTGATTCTTCTCCTAAAAATTTAAAATATTTATCAACCATATCTTTTCTCTCTTCTAGTTTTAATTTTGTTCCTGTATCAACATTAGGTTTCATAAACTTTCTAAAATTTATAAGAGTTTTCTCTATCATATCATCTATAAATTTCATCATCATCATAATCATCTTCATCAAACACAGGATTTTCAAAATCATATCCTCCTTCTGCCATTTTAAAAAAATCGTTTAACTAAAAAATGTTTCACAGCTGGAACTTTGTTCCATTTTTCCCTCTAAAAAATGTCGGCTTACGGAGAAAAACTAAACCCATACAGAAGAATAAGAGAGCCTAGAGGAATTAGAGGTATTCGTCAAAGTGTTGTAATAACTAATAATCCTTCAACTATTGATGAAAATCAACAATTGTTAGTGAGATTTCCTAATCTAAGTAGTAATGAAGTTATTGTTCCTGGAACAGTTAGATTAGCATTTGAAATTGAAATCAAAAGTGATAGTGATGCAAATGCAACAATATATCCAAATATAGGAAGATCAATAATTAAAAACACAACAATACGAATATCAGGAAATGAAGTGATGTCAATTGAGGATAGTGATATATTTCATTGTTATATAGATTTATGGAAGTCTCATACAGAACGTGAAAATATGGCGTACCAAGGAATTGGTAAAATAAACATGTTAAGACATAGAGTTGGATCTGGTAATGCTTCCTCAGATACACAAGATGAAGCCATTGCAAAGGCATATGGAAGTAGATTTTGTATTCCTTTAGATTTTGAACTATTAGAATCACATATGCCTTTTTATCAAGCGGGTCTAGGAGATAGACTCGAATATGAACTTACATTTAATGATTATAATAAAGTAATTAAATCGAGTGATAATAATAATTATTATGTTATTAAGAATATTTGTTTAGAATTTGAAAGTGTTTCTGATGTTGAATTAGCTAGAATAATTAGAGATAGATTTAGTGGTAAGATGGTTATTTTATATGATAGAATACTTAGACATAGGAAAATAACAAAAAATAAATCTGATACACTTTGGAATATTAATCTAAATGTTCCGGCTAGAAGTATGAAAGGTATTCTAATGTTATTTGAAGATCCGGATAGAACATCAACAGAACATTATTTTAATCCTAAAATAACAAAAGTAGAAATAACAATAGAAGGAGTTCCAAATCAACTATACAGTCAAGGAATGAGAGCTTATCAACAATGGGATGAGATAAATAAATTCTTTGCTTTGAATTCGAAATGAAATAAAGAAACAAATATGATTGTAAAAGATTTATATTTAACCAATGTAACATTAGAAAAATATCTAACAAACAGTTATGCATTATGGTTAGATTTACGTTCAACGGATGATAACTCACTACACGGTTCTGGAAGAAGAATTGAAAATGCATCAGAAGGTATAACTATACAAATAACAAAAGACGCAGGATCGGATGAGTCAATAAATGTTTATCTGTTTGTTATACAAGATGCACAAATTAATTTTGAAGAGGGTAGATTTAAAGGAATTGCGTATTAGTGTAGTATATAAATTACTAAATAATTACTAAATAATTACTATATATACCTTAAATAATTACTAAATAATTACTAATTACTAAATAATTACTAAGTAATTACTAAGTAATTACTAATATACTTAAATAATTACTAAGTATTACTAAATAATTAAAAAATGGAGTTACCTAAATATCCACATTGTGCAATTATTTGTGGGCAAACAGGATGTGGAAAAACAGAATTTGTTTTAGATCTTTTAGAAAAAGAATATATAGGTGTATTTAAATATATTATTATACTATGTCCAACTATTCAATGGAATAAAGCATATAAAAATAGGGAATGGATCTCTGATGTTAAAAAACTTAATATTGTTAATGGAGTAGAAAAACTACAAGAACTACTAAGAATATTCTTTAATAAATATCAAGGATATCCTACTCTATATATTATAGATGATTGTAGTGCTACAAAAGAGTTAACGAAGAAAAGAGATATGTTATCTGAATTAGCTTTTTCAGGGAGACATGCTGAACAATCTGTTTGGGTTATTTCACAAAGATATAATTCAGTTTTAAAAGATTTGAGGGAACAGACAAAATGGTTATGTATTTTTTATACTAAAGATAGAGACAGTTTTGAAAACTGTTTAAGAGAAAACGATGTAATCCCTACATTAGAAGAAAGAGAAAGAATTAAAGAAGAATTGAAAAAAAAGAAACATAGTAAATTAATTTTAAGAACTGATCAACCACAAATTATTTAGTTGTTTAACGACTATGGAACAAGTTTAGCTGTAGCATTTGTTCGGCACTATAAATGGAATTTTGTTTAACAGCTTTGTATTAATCTTTTTAAATATATGTACTTTAAGTTTAATAGAAAATCTCAATTTAATTATAGAAAATTAATTTTACTTAGTAAAAAAATCTATTTTAAATTTTATAAAATGAATGCTGAAGAAATTCTAAAGGATAAATTAGAAACACCAAATCCACAAAATATACATAATGGAAATGAAAAAAGAGAAAGACTTTTAGCTCTTGTCTCTGGAGGAATGAGTAAACAATATTTAGGAAAAGAAATCTCAATTTCAGATATTGAAAAATTACCAGATGAAGAAATTAATAAATTATATATTCGATATGAAGCAAGATTAGGATCAACAATGACAAAAACTTTAGGGAATTTTTTATTAATTTATATGTTATGGGATTTTTTAAAAGTATTAACAACAATAGAAAATATTGATTTTGACTTTACTGAAAGTAAAAATGACTTCAGGCAAAGCCCGGCTGCGGAGCACTTTGTCCATAGTCCACAACCAGAAAAAAAGGAAGATCCACAACCAGAACTTTATACCATTAAAAATGAGTGAAGTACAAAATCCAGATCCTGTTAAAAAAAGTAAAAAACCCAAAAAGAGTTGAAGCAGGTAAAAGAATTGCAGAAGCAAAAAAAATAAAAGCTGAATTAAAAAGAAAAGAATTTGAAGAAATGCAGAATCAATTACGAGAAAAACCTGAACCAGTCCCAATGGAACAAAGTGCTACGCAGCTGAACAAAGTTCATAGTTCCCCACAGCCTCGTAGTGGACAGCCGAACTTTGTTCGTAGTATTACAAAAGAGGATGGGGTTGATAAACACAATAAATGGAACTACACACGTAAATATATATAAAAATTATATACCTTTATATATAATTGGATTTGTTGGGTTGGGATTATATATATATAAACAAATAAACTCTAAGAAAGAACAACCAGTTCATAGTGCTGGACAAAGTCCACAGCTGAATAAAGCCCAATCACAAATAAGAAAACAAGAAGAATATGATCCATTTGATCTTTAGTGTTTCACAGCTGGAACTTTGTTCCATAGCTGAACACAAATTTGTTTTCTAAAAAATGGCGGATAAAAATCAAATTATTAATACAGCTTATCATGCAGGAGTAGTTTCTGTTTTAACAATTGGTTATGCAGAAATAATTAAAAAGGTTTTAAGAAAACCTGCTCCTAAAGTAGATTTAAATTTTAGTGATGTTTCAATGTTAACTCTTGATATTCTTCTAGCTACTTATACAAGAGATATGTTGGTTAAACAAGGTATTATTCCTGCTGATATTATGAAATGATCCCTTTAAAATGGGAAGTGCAATAGCGATGATGGTTGGAGGAGCAGCAACGAATGCATTAGCCTTTTCGGTAGTAATTATTTGTTTCTCGAAAATGGGTAGAAAGTGATGAAGAGAAAAAAAGACATGATAAAGGCGATGGAACAATTACAATCTGCACGTGATGAATGGATAAAGAAAGATTAACAAAGATCTAGATTTTATTAAATGAACAATACAAAAAGGAAGACAACATGCTAAAAAGCTATTGAAGATGATGAAGCAATGAAAAAATTATATATGCAACGTGGTGATTAAAACTATAATGTTTCACAGCCGGACTTTATCCGTAAAGAACCTACATTAAGTGATGTTTATACTCCTTCTGAAGATCAAAAAAATAGAGAGATTGTATTTATTATTGGTGGAATGGCATTAACTGGATTTGTTGCATGGAAATTACGTAAAGGGTAAAGTATCTATTCCATTATCACATATATACCTTTTATCATCAAATGGAGACATACTTTTTTTATTTACTTCATTAATATACATTCCATGTTTATCAGAGTTTAATGTATACATCTTATTTATTTGTTCTGTTTCATTAAATAAACAATTTTTATAATCATCAAACTTTATATCTTTTTTAACTGTTGTTGTTCCTATTCCTTTTAATTTCTTTATTTCCTTTAATTTGTACCAGCCCTGTAAATCTTCGACATCAGTTAAAGTAAAAGAATAAGCTTTACTTCTTAAGAAAACTATCTCATTCATAATTTTTCCATTTAGTTCATCTTTAAAATATCCAATTTTTTTTTTATTTTTTTGTGAATGAAGTTGTATGCTCTTTAGGATAGTCCTAAGTATCTAAAGTCATCTTTTATTTTTTCTAAATCTTTCATAAATATCTCTACGACAGTCGTGTGAAACACTTGTTGTTGATATGAATAGAATGTATTATAACAGTATTTGAACGATATGAAATCCACAATTAAAATCCCCAGTTTCTGTAGATAAATCATATACTATTCTTTTTTCTTTTCCTAATGGTATTATCTTTTTTACTGTAGCAATTTGTTCTTTTTTTGTTATGAATAAATGGAAATATATTTGGTTTATCTATTCTTGTATTAATGTTAGCATTATATCCTAGAGATGTTATAAGATAATGTAAACATGAAAATGTAATTTTACTTTTTTGTGAAAAAGAGAAATTTGAATTCTTTCCTTTCTTATATCCATCTCCTTGGTAAAATCCTCTGAAAAAGAATAATCTATAATTATAGTCTTTATTAAGAATTTTATAAGGAATATATTTTTCTTTTTTATCTGTATAAAATTTTTCAAATTGTATTGACATTATTTTTTTACCTTAAATTTTTTAAAAGATTTAATTTTTAAACACCAACAATATTTATTTTTTGGATAAATTCCACTAGATCCATCTGCTAAAAAGAATCCTTCTATAAAAGCTTTTTTCTCTTCTAGAGTTGTTGGTTCTAATTTTAAAAATTCTTCTTTTAATGGTGGATTTAATGTTCACAGCCGACTTGTCGTAATGTTTTATAATTATCGTTAAATAAAAGATTTGTATTTAGTGTTAAATCTTTAGGTTTAATAATTTCATTATCATCTTTTATTAAAGAATGATCTTCAGTTACATCAACAAATCCTACTGGTGTAACAACTCTAAACATTTCTTTTTCTGTTTCATGTTTAATTACAGTTTTTATTTTAGCAAATCCTTTACTTGTCCAAACTTCTAAATTTGTAAGTTTACAATAAAATTTACCATTTGAATATTCATATTCATCTGTAATATCTTCTATTTTATCAATATATATTTTATTTTTAATGGTATCACCTAAAACTGAATCTGAAGCAACAAGTTCATTCTTTTCCCATAGTTTATTAATAACATTATAATAAAAGGTATACATTAATTGTTTTGAATAATCTAAAATTGCTTGTCCTAAATAAATAGGTTTATTAAATATAACAGAAGTAACATTATTTACAATTGCAACAAGGTTATCATTGAATATAATTGAATCTTTAAAATTAGGTTTATTTATATATTTTCTTACTTCTTCTCTATTAGTAAGTAGATTAATCTCATTTCTTCCTCTTATATTTTCTAAAGTCTTTCCATAGAAACTATTATTCATTAATTTCCAAAGATCCTTTTCAAAGTCAGATGTTGATTTAGTTCTTTGTTCAGTGTTAAAATCAATATATTTTTTTAACCAATCTGATTCTTTAAATGAAATTGTTCTATAAACTTTTGTAACTTTCATTCCTAATTTTATATACTCTTTTAAAATTGAGTGATGTACAATATATTTTTTTTTATCTTTTAATTTTTTTTTTTTTAAAGTTCTTCTTTATTTATTTTCATCTTTTCAGGTGCTAAAGGATATTTAATTGTTTTCTTTTTACACTCTTCTGTATACTCTAGATCACATTCTACTATACACCCATTGCCTTCTGGAATATTTTTGTAATAGTTTAGATCTTTTTCCCATTTAAAATCTTTGGTTGGAAGAGGTTGAGACATTGCCCATCCATAAAGATTATTCGCATCTAAATATAATAAATATTTTTCTTCTAAGAATTTATTTAAATCTCCACCATTTTTAATTATTTCTAACATTTCTTTTTTTTTTAAAACAAAATAATTCTATCATAATCAGGAGTATATTTATTATAAGCCTTTACATGTCTAGGACCTAATACCCCAGAGAACCCACCTCTAATTCCTTTTTCAAACATTAATAACATATCATAATCAGTTAAAAGTTCTAACTCTACTCCAGTATATTTTAGTCCACATTGCCAGGTTAATCCAGGAGCAGAAAAACAATAAGCAGGATCTATTTTATGTTTTTCTAAGAAGAAATTTCTAAATTGTTCAAAGGCATCTGCTAAAATAAGAACATCAGTCTTTAAATATAATTCATGATAATCCTGTAAAGTTTTACAATTATAATATTCCCAAACATTTTTTGCATGATTATAGTCTTCTTCAGATATTCCTTCTTGTGTAAGTGTTGAATAAAACTTTTCTATTGGTGGTAATTCAGTTTCTTTTAATCTTTCAATAGAGTCAATATATTCATATGGATAAAACCCTTTTTGTTTTAAAAACTTAGTGTCTTTAATGGAACTTTGTTCCAGCTGCATAGCATTAATTTCACTTTCTAAAATAGGAAATTCTTTTAATGATTTAGCAACATTAGATAATCCTTTTAAAAAGAATCTATAAGAATCTAAGAATCTTAATTTTTTATAATATGACCCATAATCAATTGATATATATTCTTCAGATGTTTTTGATAATGGTTTAACTTTGTTATACTTTTTTTGTTCTTCAATTAAAAAGTGGAAATCATAATTAGAACCATTATGAAAGAATACAGGTATTAATTTTGTTATTTCCTTTTTTTTATCTTCATATTTCATAAGTTCTTCAATTAAAAAGTGGAAATCATAATTAGAACCTTACTTACGGACTTTGTCCGGCTGTTCCATTGAAACATATTATCACTTTGTTTTTCAAATCCTTTTTCACAAATATAACATTCAGTTGCTTCTTGAAATTCATCTTCTTCCTCCCTACTTAGTATTGGTTTTTTCTGTTCATTAAGGTAGATCTTATAGTTTATTTCTTTAAATATCTTTATTACTTTTTCTACATATTTTTCTATTGCATCATTTCCAAAAATTTTAAATTCCATAATATTTACTTCTTGTTTATATATTTTATTTATATAAGATTCATTAGGATTTGGTTGAGTAGTATATAATGGAATATTATTTGATTCAAAATCACAATATATAACAAATGGTAATTTATTTTTAAAATTATAATTTTTAAATTTAAGAATATTTTTTCCTATTTCAGGCATTATAGATTTACAATGTTCATTATTATAACATATTTCTTGAAATTTTTAATTAAATAATGAGTATTAATTTGTTCCAGCTGTGAAACATTATTTTCATTACTTTCAATGTATAAGAGATCAATTATATTTTCACTTTCATTCCAGAAAAAAAATAGTTTTTTTTACTTTTAGATACAGGATATTAATCCCATTCATATTAAGTTTATTTTCATATGGTTTATATTTTGTCACTCTTTCTTTGTTATCATCTGCAGGGAATAACTTTGATAGTATTGCCCAGAGAAAACATTTATTATCATTTTTATTTTTAACATTAATAATATTATTTGATTTAAATTGAAGAGGTATATAAGATGAAGCTTTCTGATAATCATATTTATATTGTTTTACTTCTACACTTTTAATATTTCTAAAAACAAAACCAGATCCTCTTTCTTGAAATTTATCTACCCAAGCTTCAAATTTATCTTTTAAACTATTATAGAATTTTTCTATATTATTTTGTGTTTGAATAATTTCAATAGGATGAGAGTAATGACTTTCTATTATATCAAGAGCTAAAGGAGTTAAAAATTCACTTGTTATTATTATTTTTATTTTCAAAGGAAAGTGATTAATAACTATTTTATCTTTTAATAAGTTTATATATTTAGTTATATCTTCTTCATCTATATTATTAATATTAGTTTCAGTAATAAGATCTTTAAATGATTTGGATTTTTTATCGACCATTTTTATAGAATACATTTTTAATTATTATTTATTTCTAAAATAATAATTACTTTGATAATCTGGATTTCTTTCCATAAACTCTTGATAAGATTGTTTATATTTTTCTTTGTTTCTTTCTCGATGATCTCTTTTAACAAAGTATAAACATTTTTTGCATTTTGCTTTTAACCCATCAGGGGCTTTAGATTCTTTGTAATAATTATTATATGTTTTATATTCACCACATTTTTTACAGATTTTTCCTTCCACCATTTTTTTTATCATTAAAAATGGATCACCCAAAAATATATTGTTTACGTTGTAAAAAGAATACTGAAAATAATTCAGTAGAACAAGTAACAACAACCAATAATAGACAAATGTTAAAAGGTAAATGTTCTGAGTGTGGATCTAAGAAAAATAGATTTATAGGAACAAATAAATTAGCAGATGAATTACATCATAGAGTTATAAAGAAATTTCCTAAAAGATTTTTGTTGATTCAATAGATAAAATATGGGCTGTTGATTTGGTGATATGATTTTTAAAATGGTTGGTTAATTCCTTAAAAAATAAAAAGGAGTAACAGTAAGTGAAGCATTTAAAACATTATTTGAAGAAAGAAAACCAATTTTTATTTGGTCAGATAAAGGATCTGAATTTTATAATCGACAAGTAAAAGAATTGTTAAAAGATAATAACAAAAAATTTAAATTTTTGCTCATGAAAAAATATTATGATGTATTAGATAATTAGTTAAAGATTATAATAATACAATTCATTCTTCAATTAAAATGACACCTGTTGAAGCAAGTAAATCAGAAAATACATTAACAGTGTATGAAAATTTATATCCAGAAGAAGAAAAGAAAATTAAGAAACCTAAATTCAAAGTTGGAGATAGAGTAAGAATAACAAAAAAGAAAGGTAAATTTGAAAAGGGTTATACTACTCGTTGGACTAGAGAAATATTTGTAATTGAAGAAGTTTTAAATACAAATCCTGTTACTTATAAAATAAAAGATTTAAAAGGTGAAGACATTACAGGTAGTTTTTATGAACAAGAATTACAGATAACTGAGTTTTAAATCTTTTAATAAAACCATAGTAGTACACTTAAAATGTACATCTGTTATGTTGTAGTCTTCATTTGTGAGTGCTTGTAAGTCTACTCGAAGTTGTCCCTGAAAATAGAATATAATAAACTGTATTAATATACTGTAACACCGTTAAGAAAAATAACGGTGTTAATTTAAATAATTTCCTAACTTCCGGGGTATTAATATACTGTAACACCGTTATTTTTCTTAACGGTGGTGGTGTAAATTATTCTCTTAAGTACTGTAACACCGTTATGAGACATATAATTGTAAATACATTCTAGAAAGCAATTGCATTCTAATCTTAACAGAACACAAAATATTAAATAAAATGTAGTACTTACATGGTTTAGCTTTTGATTTGCCTTTTTTAGAAGTTAAGAGGCAAGGTAAAACGTCTTCTCACCACTGTTAATTTGAAACGAAAGACCGCACCAGTCTAATCGCTCTATGTTTACAGGTATGTTATGACAACGTCCTGACAACGTTAATCGATTTAGTCTATTCATACTACGCTGTCTATTTGCTTTCGATCCATAAGTGTTATTTACCTAATATTGGATTTTTCAGTTTATAAATAGATATTGGGAAAACTTTTTTTTGTTACCAAAATTGGATTTTTCAGTTTATAAATAGATATTGGAAAAACTTTTTTAGTTCTCGGGTAGTAGTATAGGTATTGAGCGCCCCTGGCGAGGGAGGGGGGGGGGGGGGGGGTGAGCCAGGGGCGCTCAATACCTATACTACTTTCGTACACATTTTTCAGGAAGGTTCGCGAAGAAAATACGCGCGTACAGTCTAGAGATACTATGCACGTGTTAAGTATAAGCTTATAACATTGCTTATTGTTAAGTAACAGCTTTAATCAAAGTGCTGAACGCACTAATGGACAAGACAAGTTGGCATCTGTGAAATAAACATTCAAGTTCGTTTTGAAACATGACACGCTTTGTGAATAGAACAAATAACATAAAATTACACTCTGATACAGCATGTATATGTTTTGTTGTGTCTATTGAAATAGGAACCTTATTAAAACCACCTTAAACAATAAGAGAAAATAGCAACACTAATCCCAACACGATTAACAAGTTTTAAGATTAAATGCAAATATTGATGAAGATGCACCGACTAACTTCATTGTAATGCAATTAAATTAATAAAAATAATGGTCTGAAAGTACAATAAACTATAAAAGAAAAATATTAATGTAAATGAGAAAAGAATGAGCAAGTAAAAAAAATCCATGGCAAATGTACAGGCTGAACATAAGGTCGGTCCGAATAGCATTCGGCCTACACGCTAATGCTACAGACTTGCTAATATGACCGCCTCGCATTCGATAGACGCACTAATACGGCCGACTCGGATTCGATAGACGCGCTAATACGACCGACTCGCATTCAACAGATGCGCTAATGCAGACGACTCGAATGCGCCCGACTTGCTATTAAAACAACGAACAACTCGATAATAATAAACATGCAATAAAACAACCCAACTACTAAAAGCAGTAAACTAAATTTATTATTAGCATTAGCAATTGGAAACATGTTTTAGTTCAATGATAGCTTGTTGTGAGCAATAGTTATTTGCTTTTTGAAAAAATAACTTACTTACATAACAAAAGATATAAAACACACACACACACACACACACACACACACACACACACACGGTAATTATGGACCATTTTACTCTGAAATGTGACGTAAACCTACGTAAGTCAAGGAGCACTTCCCGAACACAAAATTATTACCTGTTGGTGTACAGCTTTTGTACTGATCATTTAAGTAACTGCTGCAGGGAATTTGGTGTACAATTACACAGGGAAAAACATACACTTGGGATCGATTGGTCAATTTAAACCATTTAATGTGTGGAATTATATTTTGACCAATGAGATTGCAATATTTTTAAAATTTTCGATCGGTTTAACATGTTAAACTTGTTGGTTTAATGGGTAACATAGTATATACGACCAATCTTTGTGCGCATGCGTGCAGAGTTGGGCTTGCATAGTAACGTCGAAACATAATTTCATACATTAAGTAGGTTAATGTTTGTTTTCGAAGGTTTAACATATCCTCTGGTGAAATGTGCAATAGTTTGCATAGCGTTTTCGGAAAACGTGTGCCGGGTCAGCATTTTCAGAAAACCACTGCGCAATACGAAACACAGGCGGGACGTTGTTTTAATTCGGATCGAATGACAAATAGTGTTTCAGAAATAACTGTGTGCAGGTAAGAAATATTAATATATTTCGAAATGTTCAAGAATTGAAAAAAAACCATATCTTTGATATTGTTGAACGGTTTACTAGGGTCATTGAATTAATCACCTTTAGCTTTCCACGCATTGCAGTTCCTGGCTTAGAACGAAATGGTTAAACATAATGGAAACCAATATTTAAGCCAATTTGTTTTTAATTTCAAGGTCGTAGTTATAATCGCAGTAATCTATATTCATAATTTATAAATAGATAAACCTTTACTTCATATAAAGCAACGCCCCCGGTAGCCGAGTGGTTAGAGCGTCCGCCTCGGGAGCGGGAGGTCGTGAGTTCGATCCCCGGCCGCGACATACCAAAGTCGTAAAAAATGGTACTGTTATAGCTCCCTTGCTTAGCGCTAAAAAAGGTCGAGGTATTGTCATCACTCTGGTATCGTCGCCTTTGTTGCCGTAGACGTCTTGAAGAACTTTGGCCAAAACTTCTAAACTATTAAACCTTCTGTCATAAAACTTCAAATAATTGTTCAATCTAACAAGGGCTACATTCTCATTATGGACAATAACTCGTCCATTTCGACCAAATCTATCTCCCTTAAAATACAGTGGAACATATTAACTTTGGCCATAACTTCTCAACTCTTAAACCTTCTTTCATCAAACTTCACATACTTGTTCACTATCACAAGGGCTATATACCCATCAAGGGCCATAACTCCTAGGTCCATTTTGACCAATTTTATCTCTCTCTCTCTCTTTTTTTAAATTGTTTTGAAAAACATTAACCTTGGCCAAAACTTATAAACTATTAAAACCTTCTGTCATCAAACTTCATATACTTATTTACTACTACAAAGGCTATATTCTGACCAAGGTCCATAACTCTTAGTCCATTTAGACTAAATTAACCTCCCCCTTTTTAGGCAAAACAAAACAGACTAACGTTGGCATCCGCATGCGATGCTCTTGTTTTGAATATGCAGACAAATGAACGGCTACAGGAATCCTAAACACTTTTCTTTAGCCTTATTGCTCATGCATTTGTTTTTTAAAAAGAAATCGTGTGATTTTGTGACTTCTGGTGATATCCAGATGGCTTTCTGACACATCAAATTTGGAACATTTTTAGGTGACTTCCCTAGGTGTTTCTGTTTCCTTGAAATAAGTTGTAAAACAGCTTTACAACTTATTTGAAAGAAACTTAGCAGCTCAATATTTATAATATTTACGTTATTTATGAAAGGGCATACTTGAAAAAATAATGTAAAAGCCCGAGCTTCTAGGCTTCCGCCTGAGATTACCAGCTGAGATAACAGAATAGTCTAATAATGAACACAAAAAAAATTTTTAAAAATCATTTGAAAACTTGCCTTTTTAAAGTCATATTTGTGGCTATACAGTGGGCTGGTTATGAGTGTAATTTCATTTTATAAAGTTTAAAATTAAGTTAGAAAGAAAGAAAGAATAAACGAGTGTAATTGCTTTTATGCTATTTTGTTTTGTTTTATGTTTTTATCTTTCGAATAAAATACATTTTGTATCTATTTTTAAATCCCTTCTAAAATTTTTAGACGTCAGCACATTTTTATGAAAAGTTTTACTTCGAGTGCAAATCCTTGATCTGGCCTCTTGTTCTCAAAATACATAAGTACGTTTTCAGGCTCACGAGTATCATACTTAAAAACCTATTGAAGCTCGAGTTTGAGTATGAAAAACATAAGTACCAATTTTATTTTCTAGAACAAGGAGCATGGCTGTTGACATATGTAACAGAACTAGGATGGAATGTTTTTAAAAACTGTGCTGTTCTGATAGTATAAATGGAAGAGTATATATGGCCGTACTCTAGTGTGTGTTGTTCTGAGGATATATATGGAAGAATATATATTGCCGCACTCTAGGGTGTATTGTTCTGATGATATAAGTATATGGAAGAGTATATATGGCCGTACTCTAGGGTGTGTTGTTCTGAGGATATATATGGAAGAATATATATTGCCGCACTCTAGGATGTGTTGTTCTGATGACATGTATATGGAAAAGAAAGTATATATTGCTGTTATAATATACAGAGAAGAGTATATATCACCGCAATTTAGGGTGTATTGTTCTGATAACACGCATGGAAAAGTCATATGGCCGCACTCTAAGGTGTGTTGCTCTGAGTATATGTATGAAGTATATATATGACCTCTAAGTATATATATTAAATGAAGTATATATCCGCACTCTAGGGTGTTGTTCTAATATATATATTAATATATATATGAAGTAATATATGACCGCACTCTAGGGTGTTGTTCTAGGTATATATATAGGGTGTTGTTCTAAGTATATATATTAAGTATATATATGAAGTATATATATGACCGCACTCTAGGGTGTTGTTCTAAGTATATATATGAAGTATATATATGAAGTATATATATGACCGCACTCTAGGGTGTTGTTCTAAGTATATATATGAAGTATATATATGAATGCACTCTAGGATGTGCTGTTCAGATGATATATATAGAAAAGTATATGGCCGCACTCTTGTGTGTTATTCTGTGGATATTTTTGGAAGAGTATGTATTGTTGCACTGTACGGTGTGTTTTTCTGGTGATATATATGGAAAAGTAAACATGCCGCACACTAGGGTGTTGTTCTGATGATATATGTGGAAGTGTATATATTGCCGCACTCTACGGTGTGTTGTTCTGATAATATAGGTGTGCTGATTTGTTTCCACATTTATCTACGATATTCCATTTAAAGAGTGCTATGGGCGAAATGGGTTTCTGACTTTACATCACTTATACATACATCATGTAATAATTGTGAGATTTTAATATACATGTATACGTATGTAATCTTTAAACTGTAAGCATGCCTTTTATGTCCTGTTTGTATAGATTATATATGGCCACTTGCCGAGAGGGTTTTGCTCATTGAAAGTAAACACAATACGCTTCAGAAAAAGGAAAATCGATATTCAAGCAAGATCTGCACAGTATACAATGTAAAGTCATTTATTTTCGTGGAGCAATACTTTTCATTGAATTTGCGGATGAATTGATTCATGAATATCAATTCCCACGAAAACTGTCCATTTAATAGAATTAACGTTTGCGAGAACATGACTCCGCGAATTCATATACCCAGGAAATTGAAGTTAACTAAAACAAGGATTTTACAGTAGTAAGAATTCTCCTTTAAGTTCTTACAATATGTCCGTCACATCTGTAGCAACACACAATTTTAAATTTTCCAATTTATTATTATGCCCCCCCCCCCCTCCTTCGAAGAAGAGGGGGCAAATTGTTTTGCAAATGTCGGTCTGTCGGTAGACCACCTCATTTCCGATCAATAACTGAATAACATTTGGGCACACGTCCTCAAACTCCATAGGGTGATTTGTCATGACTAGTTGCTGACCTCTATTGATTTTGGGGTCACTTGGTCAAAGGTCAAGGTCACAGTGACCTGGAATGTGAAAATAGTTTCCGATCAATAACTGAATAACGCTTTAACCCACATTCCTCAAACTTCATAGAGTGATTGGTAATGACTAGTAGATGACCCCTTTTGATTTTGGGGTCATTTGACTTGACTTGACTATTTGAGTTTACCATCGCTTCGACAGTATTTCAGTCATATAGCACCGTCTAGCTAATTACAGGTGGATGAGGACCCCGAATGCGAGGGGCTAGAGGCATCCAGGTAGAACCACCGACCTACCGCAAGCCAGCTGTAAGGCTTCCTTACATGAAAATCCGAATGACCCTGCCGGGATTAGAACCCACGCGGTGAGGGGCTGAGTGAGTGTTAAAGTCAGCGACTTTACCCCTCGGCCACGGAGGGCCCGGTGTCACTTGTTCAAAGATCTAGGTCACTGTGACCTTGAATGTGAAAACCGTTTCCGATCAATTACCGGTGAACGCTTGGGCCGACATTCCTCAAACTTCATAGGGTGATTGATCATGTCACTTGGTCAAAGGTCAAGGTCATAATGACCTCGGTGGGAGTGGTAGGAGCGTTGGGGGCATATGTGTCGTTCCGACAATTTTGATTCATAATTCAATCGGTTTTAAGTTAATAACAATAATAATAACGATAAAAATAACAATAATAATATTTACGAAAAACGCTGAGTGATCATTTTTAAACTGAATGTAGAACTATTTCTGCGCGTTGTTAAAAAAAAAGGAAGAGGTCATGTGATTCTACAATAAATATATCTGAAAGCAATGTTGAACCCGGAAAATATTACTGAATCTTATCTTTGTCGCATTTTGTCTTGCAAATGCCTAGTTTTGATAATTTGATTTTGGTTTCTGTGTCTGGTAGGCGAGTGGTTAGAGTGTCACCCTCGTAACCGGGAACCCGGGTCGGACGACATACCGCGGTCGTACGAACGTTTATCTCCCATGCTTGGCATTTAATATATATTAGAGTTGCCCGTTTTCAGGATGGTGTAACTGGGTGCCAATTGTCTAAATCGCAATGAGGCAGAAATTTATCATTTTCTTGTAGAAAATGTCCTACAAACAACTAACATACTGTCCGTGGACCGTAAAGCCTATAAGCAAACAAACACATATTAATGTCTATAGTTGTAGTAAAAAATCGTCAATCCACATGCAGAATAAACTTGTGGTGGCTTAACAAGGGAAATAACTGCTGCGGCGAGTTTGAGACAATACTTCAAATTGTGTGTGTGTGTGTTTTTTTTTATTGTAGATTGCTGTAGGTATATTTGGACTACAAAGATTACATACAATTTGAAAAGAAAATGGAGACGGACGTAACAGGTAATACTGGACTAACATACATTACGTATGCCATTTATATATTTATTATTTATTGATAGCGTTTTTCTCAAATAAAAAATCACACTGTTGAAAAGAAACACCGATGGGTTTATTTACAAGATACGCGTTTCCATACCGCTTCGCTATAAACCAAATTTGAATATTCACAGGGGAAAAACTGATTGTCAAACAAAAATGATTGAATTTGGAAAGATTGTTGTATTAAAACCGAAGTTCAGCTATTATTGAGAACTGCATGTTAGAATGAAACAATGAATCCTTGTCAGTTTTCTTTCAGAGCTTGATGCCATAACAGAAATTTATGATATACCTGAACATTTCCAAACGAAAGACGTGTTTTCGCCTTCAAGGATTTCACGTAAAATGGTGAATATAACCGTACAAAAACTGATCAATTCAAACTATATATCGAAAAACTGAGAGTCCAAATGTTGCGTTAAGCATAACCTGGAACAGTAAAGAAGGAGTGAATTTCCTCAACAAATGAATCATGTAACTAATATATCAATTTGCTGTGAGGGCCGAACATATTTCAATGAACATCATTATTCTATTTGCCATATTCCTATGGGCATATTACATGTCAGAGGTGCGTGAACTGCTGCACTTCAATGGCTTCCGTTACATAATTTCATTCAAAGTATATGTTCATTGATGTTTTTTCCCACCTACGCATCGTTGTATAGTTATCGTTCATTGTATGCCGTGACAATATCTGTAATAAAATGATAAATAAATAATATAAAGATTGTTTTGCATTTAATTATTGTAAGATCTGTAAAAAAATATCACACACCTAATCATCAGCTCGTCATGCAAACATATTTATCTATTGTATAAAGATGGTACCAGCGAACAGGTGCACGCATATGACATCCTATCCGGTATTGTGATTCCTGCGTTAAGTAAAGAAAAATAGTGTTAGAAGTTGAGAGTCCTTATTAAATAAATATTATTTATCGTTCGAACTCCGTTATTTTCAGTTAGGACAAAATGCTGATTTACGGTAATATATACAATCTCATTGGAACTTTACAGGTCCAGTGGATTACTTGTAAGATGGGTTGACGATACACATGCTCTCGGAATTTTTGGAACTAAGTCAGCAGGTATATATATATATATATATATATATATATATATATATATATATATATATATATATATATATATATGTATAAAACGAATTTCACGCTTGATCTTGAGAGAATATGAATAAAACCATTGAATCTACATCTGGGATGAAAAAAGTGGTAGGTGATCAAGTGGTGACGTAAATTTTAAATTTATGTGGACAGGGAAATCAAGACAACAAAACTGAGAACGTGAGATTTTCGTTTTTTCTTATTTTTTACAGTATCATCAAACTTGTAATAGTATACTAGTCCAGCACATATTCTGTTCAGCTATACACTTGGACAAACTTACTATTAAGATGATTGCCATTTAGGAGAAGTTATAGTAGAAAAGTTTGCATACATTGCCACTTTTCTAGATCTAACCAATACAGTGTATCCATAACATATACATTTGAATCTAATCAACCTTTTTTCCGTTGCAATCTGCAACTTTATCTTTGTGTAAAAATGTACAGGAAATTAAAGAAAGCACACTCTTCAATTGTTTCTTACAGCATTTTATTCGTCGTAAATCAAAAATTATTTTTCTTACATGTTTTATGGGATTTTTTTTTTTTCTAAATGTCAAGATCAATGGAAAATATGTATTTTTTTTCAGCGAGAGAAGCATTAAATGGTTTCCACCATAGTCAACTCAAGTTGCGATGTCTGAACGAAGCCACCAAACAATCAAGAGAGAAGGCAGCAACTCACGTGAAGAGCAATGGTAACAATACTTAAAATTATAAATACAAATTAAAATTGAGAAAGCAAATGATACTCAAGTGAGCAATCAAGCGATAGCCCTTTCTTGATTGTAAAACGTTGTTCCTTATTTTGCGTATTCGTATTTAATTAACCTGCTAACGTGTACTTATTTTCGCACAGCATATTTTAATACTGTAAAGAATAAACGTCAAGGGAATCGTGTCGATATGCCCTAAAGAGTATGGACAAGGCGCTACATGGACATATTAAAATTTTCGCTGTTATTCATGATTCCATTTTATCGAGAATCTAAAATTATCGTGAATAACCTTTTATCTTTACTCGGAATGGTATAGTTAATAAAACCTTGTCAACAGACTCGTTAAGTGTATTCTGAATTCTAGAAAACAAATACAAACAAATTCTGTTTTACTGAAAACAACAACAACAACTACAAAAATTAACAAAAATGATACCTCTTTTACAGTTTCACGTCATTCCGGCGGTGGGATTTCGGGTCTACGGAGATACCCACAACAAAGACATAGTAACAAAGATGATGCGAGAGATACCGAATTATTAATAAATGACTGGAAAAGGTGACACAGTTCTTCAGAACGTTTGTTTAGTCCTACAACGGAGATAGGTGCATCTGGATATGATATGAACATGCATACAAACAGGGTAAAGGAAAATACAGTCTCGAACAAAGATATTTGATAATCTGGCTTTTGTAATAAAATCAAATGAAACACCAGATGTAATACAGAAGTAAACAAGACATGACTTATCACAAATTGGTTGAATTATCTGAAATGGATGATAATCCCGACGGACTATTGCTACAAATTGGCAACTCTAAAAGTGGATTTTTGAATCTCTTAACAAAAGACCTAAATTTTGATAAATTTTTACACGTTTTAAAGATTTAATAATTGTATAAATCATCAATATAATTTAAAAATCAAACGATACTGCAACAAATGTGTATTTATATTGTTAAATTATGTGTGCCTTTTTGACTGCTTTACCTAGCGGGATAGGTAAGTACAACAGTATATTGAGGACGATAGAAGCAGTCAAATCTGAACATAACTTGCTTGGTGAAGACCTTCAAATGAAATAGCAATGTGCAAAGAAATGATAAGGATTAAAGAGGACAAATGCTGTTTTTAACGAACAAAAAGGAAAAATGCCCTCAACAATTAATGAAAATCTAAAACCACCAGATAGTTTCAGAGAAATAAATATTTTCCCCAACTTGAAAGATTTACAAGAGAACAAAAACCTTTCCTTCGTGCTAACAAAATGGAGGGGAAATTCGACTGTTTGGATACATATTTTGACATACAGTTTCGACTTCTCAGGGAAGATTACATTCAGCCCCTCCGTCATGGCATATCAGAATACAGACGTCGAGTTGTTCAACAAGAGTTCTGAAAAATATAAGGAATCCGTTTATATAAATCGGTGCATATTATGTGGCCAGTGTGTTCAGCAACTGGATTTAATCATTATTTGCAGTTTGATACCACCGAATACAAAACGTTGAACTGGGCATCTTCAAAAGGCTTTTACACGGGTCATTGCTGTGCTTATCTACTGACAATTTCGAATCAATTATTTATGCAATAGTAACTTACAGGAATGTTGAGGATTTGCGCAATGGATTTATACAGGTTCAATTAGAAACGGACTCAAGTCTGGTGATGTTTTCGTGATGGCTGAAACAACCTTTTTTGAGCTTACCGACATATTTTGCAAGGTCTAAATGAAGTTAGTGAAGATATGCCTTTTCTGAAATATTTCATTGAATGTGTGACTTCTTTAGAACGGCCAAAATACTTCCTGGGTGATTATGGAGGACCATTATATGAATTGAGATGCTTGTTTAAAGACCATATCGATTCAAATACCGTATTCTCCATTCTTTCCCCTCTTTTATGGCCCATGGAGAAAGACGTTAAATTGGACTCGAAGCAATATGAAGCTATTAAAAACGCCATAACAAGCGAATTAGCGATTATTCAAGGACCCCCGGTACAGGGAAGACATATGTTGGTCTCATAATTACTTAACTGCTAATGCAGAATCATATTGTTTGGAAGAGGAAGAAGGTAAACTTGTCCAATCATGGTTGTGTGCTACACAAACCATGCTCTTGATCAGTTTTTAGAAGGTGTACTGCAATTCTGCCCTTCTGGAATTGTGAGAATCGGTGGTCAGTGCAAAAATGAAGCTTTGCTTAAATATACACTTAAACACATTCAGAGAAGAAGAGAAACACGATGAGAAAAAATATTAAAGAAATCAGTGATGTCCTGAGAAAACAGTCATTGTTATTGTCAGATTTCAAGTTCTAAAATCGTTTATGTCACAAAGTCAAATACAGTCATTTGAAAGAAATTACGAAAGCCAAAGTGAATATATCACTAAATGGCTAGGTCTTGACAAGGAAGAAGTCATACGAGAAGGTGAAAGCATGAAACAAAAATGTAAGCGGGAGCTCTTCATAATGCAGAACGTCGAACCAATGACGGAGTCAGAATCTTCAGCAATCACACGTGTGTGGGATTTATCATTGTATGAACGGGCATTGCTATATAAATACTGGGTAAAAGTAACAAGCGATGAAGTAGAGAAAACCATTAAAATAGAAAAGAATGAAAATAGACCCATGGAAGTGATCCATTCAATGGAGAACTACCAAGAAGCTCTGCACAAAGAAACTACTACAATATGTATCAATCAATGCTATTGTTAAAGCACAAATCACATCACTGAAACGCGAAGCGGATCAGAACATTAACAAAGCAATGGAAGTATGGCTTGCTTTAGATAAATGTATTGAATCAAATCTTTTAATTAAAACTACTCTTGATGAATAAATACCGTACATTTCTGAAGTATCGGACGATGTTGATTATAAAAGAGAATTGATGAATGAGGAAGAGGATGAAGTTTATAATAGACATAAAATGGGCAACATGGAAACATATGAAGAAGAAATAAGTCGAATTTTAATGTGGAAGAAAAATAAGAGAAACTATTATGTAAGAACTATTTTAATGAAATCAAATGTAATGACCAAACAAAGTGCTGCTGAAGTATACGATGTCAATGCCAATTTTCAGAGTTGTCGCCGAGAATTGTATATGCATTGGTTGAAAGAATTTCAATGTAAACTTCGATCAAAAGTGAAATTGTATGAGACTGAATACAACGAGGCTGCAGAAAAATTGCGAGCATTTAGGGACATGGAAGCAAGAGATATAATTAAGCAGGCAAATATTATTGGACTTACTACAACAGGTGCTGCTAAGTATAGGACTTTGTTACAGTGCTTTAGTCCAAAGATTATAATTGTAGAAGAGGAGGCATAGGTTTTGGAATCACACATTATTACTGCATTGAACAGAGACTGTCAACATCTTATACTTATTGGTGACCACAAGCAACTTAGACCTTCTACAACTGTTTATGAACTTGCTGAAAAATTCAATCTTGATATTTCGCTGTTTGAACGGATGGTGCGGAATTGTATTCCACATGTGACACTATCAGAACAGCACAGAATGAGGCCCGAAATAAGTTAATGCGATATCCTAACCTTTATCCTGATCTGCAAGATCATGTCAGTGTCACACATTATCACGATGTGAAAGGAATCGAGGGTAATATTTTATTTATCAATCATGAAATGCCAGCAATAGGTAAGCAATCAAGAAGTTACTCAAATCCAGGAGAAGCAGAGTACACTGGTTCTCTTTGCCGATATCTTCTGAAACAAGGCTACCGGGATGATCAAATTACAGTTATAACACCCTACATTGGTCAAGAAAGGAAATGCCTAAAAAAAGAATTTGGAAAGATACGTATAACAGCCGTTGACAATTATCAAGGAGAAGAAAATGAAATTATATTGTTATCATTAGTAAGAAGTAGTTCGGTTCTGAGAAACCCAATAGGGTTTGTCGGTATCGAAGACAGAATATGTTTAGCGCTCTCAAGAGCAAAAAATGGTATGTATGTTGATAGGTAAATTTCAACCTTTTCCAACTACATAGTGATATGTGGCAATATATGGTAAATTTGATGAAAAAAAAGAATTGCATGAATGACCACATCGTTGTCAGATGTCAAAATCATCCACATAATACTACTGTCATCAGAAGGAATGAAGATTTCCTAAAGGTGCTTGAAGTTGGATGTCATTTGTTATGCAGCAAACAGTTACCGTGTGGACATACTTGTCCTAAAACATGTTATGTCTTGGATAATGAGCACAAACAATTTAAATGCTGGAAAAACTGCACTAGATATATTTGTGAACGAGGGCATACATGTCTGAAAAAGTGTTGGCTGGACTGTGGAAAATGTATTCCTGTAATGAAAACATTTCCACTTTGCGGTCATAAATTAGAATTGCCCTGTCATATGGAATCTAACATATTCAGTTGTTTCCTTCCTTCTGACATCATTTTAACATGTGGTGATAAATGTAAAAGACCGTGCTATCAATGCATTGAGGAGGAAAGCCATGAAGTAATGTGCAGTGAACATCTGTTTGGTGGTCATTATTATTATATAGAATGTTCGGGAGTTATTAGATCTGCTGTATGCAAAAAGTAGTGCAAAAAACAACTGCAATGTTCACATCTATGCGCAGGAAACTGCCATGAATGCATTAGGGATAAAATCCACAAGGGTTGCAAAGAGATCTGCAGTAAGATATTACCATGCGGTCACCCATGTAGCCACCCATGCAGCGATTTTTGTCCACCATGTCAACGAAACTGTGAATGGATCTGTTCACATGGCATTCAGTGTCGCAAACTTTGTTCAGAAGTCTGTGATAAATGTGAAGAAATGTGCATGTTCAAATGTCAGCATATCAAATGTGAAAGCAAATGTTATGAAAATTGTCCAGAAACTAAATGCAACATGCCATGTAAATTGAAATTGGAACTGTGGACATCATTGTTGTGGGCTCTGTGGCGAAGTGTGCGTATGTATAGATTGCATACCTTCCAAATCAAATGCGAGTTCATTGAACGAAACAACAAAGAAAGATAAACTGTACATCTCGCTTCCTGATTGCAGATGTATTATTGAAGTGAGTAGACTCGATAACATGATGAAAACTGTGCCATTTAGTCGCAAAGATTTATCCATACGGTGTCCAAATGCAGAATGTAATCTTCCAATACGAACAGACATGAGGAGATACACGAATGTTTTGAAACAATCCAGACAGAATATATTACAAAGGTATAATACATTGCATGGAAGCAATGAGGAACGTATATATCAGATCACAGCTCTGAGGCAAACTATTAGCATTCTTCGCGACAAAGGTTTAACTTTTTATGAATCAATGGTTATTGAAAAACAATTGATTTCAGCTGACAGGGGTAGAATTCACATCATTCAAATTACACTAGATTGTTTAACAGACTTGCTGCAAATAAGAGAACAGATACTAAGAATGCCTTCATGTCTTTCTTTCACCGATGCACTTTTGCTAGGGCATCTACGAGAACACATATTGAATGAAAAATCGTATTTGAAATATCAGTATTGGGAAGATGTGAAACGAAACGGGAAATGAATAGACTCACAATGTGTCTAAACTTAAAAAAAAACTTACTTCCGAGCTTTATGCAAGTAGATTGAAAAAAGCTGGTATTTCTAAAGTGCTTGAGTTAGCGGATACAATTCTTTCGGAAAATGCAGCATTCTCCTTTTCCTCCCCGAAAAGCGCTGCAGTAACACATGTGTTTAAGGAGCTACAGATCACTTTACGCCAAAATAGAGAAGTTAAAGAATCTTTACTGCTTTCTCTGATGGAGAGATTAAATAAAGTCAAATAGCATGCTGTTCCCGTCAAAAAAATCCAAAAAACTCTTGATAGACAAAGGTATAGATGTAACCCAGGTTAAAAGTGTGTTTTTAAATGATAATCGTTTATAGACACCTTTAACATAAATGCAAGGATAAAAAATAAAGCACAATAAACTGATATTTTACAAATAAAAATAATGATAAAACTAAGTGATTTAAAAAAAAAAATTTTTTGACTTACAGAATGATTTTACCAAGTGAAACTATTTTACAATACCAATGTGACACCCAAATATGTCGGGCCAACGTATTTTGTAAATATATTTATATGTTATAATATTCATTTAGATTTTTGATATTAATATATTTACATAATGTTCATAAGAATGTAATTGATTGTTATTTTCATTTGATAATATAAGCCCATTTAATAATGTAGTAGTAGACAGTGTTGCACTTTGGAAAGAAAATGTAGTATTGTCATATTGTCGTATTTTCTAAATGATTTTTTTTCCAATTGGATCTCTGTAGTGTAAATATAGTGTGTCTCATTCTAAAAGCTATTATAAAGCAAACCTTTTACCAGTGTATGATGAAACATATCATGATTGTGTATTTAATTTTGTTCTCATCTTTATTTATCTATTATTTTGATACGTTTATTTTTATTTCATTATGTATAGTTATTCAAACCATACCAAGGTATATGCGTTAGATCAGCATTCTGTAATACAAATGCTATTTGAGGGGTTTGGAGCAAAAGAGAGCCAACCTTAAAAATAAATAAATAAATAAATTAATAAAAATAAAGGTATGGTTAGTTCACTATAGCACCAGACCGCTTGCAATCAAATAATGAAACCTGAATGATATGATACATGGATGAATCCGCTAAATATATACTAGATATCATAGACCTATAACAAATCAAAATTCTATTTTGAGTATATGATAATTGCGTTAAATAAATCAGTATATCCGAAGTTTATGATTATACATTATAGGTACCATTACAAAAAGGTATTATGTACCATACTTTAAATGTAATGTTTTGAATACAAGGTTTTTAAGTTTCACGTTTTTACATGTTCAAACCATGTTGCTGATTCGTATGAAACTGTCCTTTAAACCATAATTGTATTGATGTTGGTGATTTAAATATACCGTTCATATTGGAGATTCACATGAATTTGTACAAAAAAGTTCATGACCTGATGAATTTGAAACATTGGATCATTTTAGATGACACATTCGTAGGCCCGAGAATGTATTAAGGAAATTATTTAAATCGTATATTTTATGTACGAGGTCATCCGTAAAATTTGTGGACATACGTTGTTTTAAACAAAAAGGAAGTGGCATGTTAGAAAACTAATTGGGTTCCTTTAAGGTTCAATCCAAGTTTGTTTAAAACAATCGTTTGAGTACTGCAACGAGTAAGAAAACTGTAATTAACACAATATAACCAACTCACTTACGGAACACTTCTGACTTCAAACGACGTCATGACGCCCCTGACTTAACAAAAAGTCATATTTTCTTTTAATAAAAATCTCCACTAACCCATTGATGGTAAATGTCTTGGTACCACTCCTCGTCACACCTTTATCACAAACGTTCGGATAGCATTCCGAATGTCTATGGTGTCCATAAATCGCCTGTCGCCTGT
>CM037777.1:70401908-70420518 GCA_021229015.1 Solen grandis
GATCATATGTATATTCGTCTTATATTGTCCCATGGTGACTACGGTCACTCCGAAATAAAACGTAAAACTACGTTATTCTACGAACACTTCCCGAACACATAATCTACATGCTGGTGTAAAGTTCACACTTTGTTCAATGGGAAATAAACATAAACTTGAGATCTTCCCCCAGTCACTGCTTGGTTTATTTAAACCTGCGAATTATACCGGGTATTGCCGATCCTATGGTGAAATGGTCTATAACAATAATGCTTCTGCATTTTAGATGACACTGGTTTAGACATTTCATAACCCAATTAAAACTTGCATTTTTGCATACTGGTTTGCAGTTTGCCCTAATCAATCGTCCAATGAAATGCTTGTATTTCGTTTAAAATTTGAAAAAAACAAAAAACAAAACAACAACAACAACAACAACAAAAAAAAAAACAACAACAACAACAAAAAAAACGCATAAAATGAACCGTTATCTTGATATGGAGAAATTATAATACCCGCGTGACCAAAGAGCATTATAGTCGGAGCTTGTTGCGGTGGCGAATGATGACGTCATGTTTTGCTAGCCAAAAATGTAAACGTACCCAGCAACACTGACTCTGAACCATGTACTGTCAATACAGGAGGCGGTACCAAAATACGAGGTCAAAGGCAAAGCTGTATGGCGTACGTGACAAACTCTAAATATGTTTTCGTTAATATCTTAATTTTTATTGATTTATCGCAACGCTCCGATTCTCGTCGCTTGCGAAAAATTCTATAAAATTTAAAAATAAACGATAAATAAAGGCCCCCAAAAAGTTCCGTTTCTAGTCTCCCGACCGACTCTCTTTCCTAAAGGTTTTTTTTTTCATTTCCGTCTTAAAAACTCTTTCCTATACTTTTTTTCTACTCTTCGCAACATCATTAAACAATCACACACACACACACACACACACACACACACTTTTTCTTTCTGGCTGGAGACCAGAAATGAAACTATTTTTTGCTAAACTTTAAATTGTATTTTCGAATACCGTGACGTCGTCAATGTTGTTAACACTTCTACCGACACAATGTCAAGTGGTTTAAATACACGTAAGGAATACGGACTTTGGAATGAAATGAAAAAAAAAAAATGCTAGGTCTGCTTCTTGTCATCTTTTTTTACAAAAATAGAAGACATGTATAACAACATTGCAGGAAGTTGGCTAGGTGTATATGTCTTGCAAGTTGGACAACATGCAAATATCAAACTTGTTTGGAATTTAGTGTTTGTATGGCATTCGACGTTTGAATTCTAAACTAACTTGGGGTTTGGTACGGTGGCACTGAGGTGACATGTGCAATAGTTTTTTTTTTTTGGTATTGTTTTCCCGAGTTAATTTTTTTTTTAACTCGGGAAAACAGTCATTTTTGTTTTCCCGTGTTATATTTTTTTTTTAACTCGGGAAAACAGTCATTTTTGTTTTCCCGTGTTATTTTTTTTTTTAACTCGGGAAAACAAAAAATATTGTTTTGTTTTCACTTTGTTTTCCCGAGTTAAAAAAAAAATTAACTCGGGAAAACAATACCAAAAAAAAAAACAACTATTGCACATGTCACCTCAGTGCCACCGTAGTTTGGCGTTAGTATTGAGGAAATCAAATACCAATCGAGGTTGGAGTAAGATGTTACCATTCAAAACCGAAAACAAATACCAAACTCCAAACAAGTTGTCATTGGAATTTTAATTACCAAAATAAACTATCTTGGAATTTATTCAACTCCACACACCAGATCAATCTCCTATGCCTAAAAGGTTATACAATAAGTGTTATCAATAACAATCTCATTAAACACATGTCTTAACTGCTGACATCGCATTAAAGGTCGACTCAAATTGACCTTTCATTAGAAAATCAAATTTTCGGTTAAAAAAATGCTTGGGTATGACATCTTGAATATTCGCAGGTTAACGGCAGCAAACGGACTTTTTATTGCGGATATCACCAAGGTATTCCGATTTTCAAATTCAAATTGTTTTGAAACGCGCATTCCGATTGGACGATTTTCGACGTCATTTTCTTATTAATATTCATGACGTAAAGGTCCACTTGAGACGACCTTTCATTGGATGTTGTCAGATCTTCGTAGCGTAGAGTATCATAGCTGATTTTAATGAGATTGTATCAATAATAAACATGAATAATATGCCTACTGTAAAATCATTAATTCTCGTTGACATAAAATTCCCTGGATTGCGAACTTAAGGAAATTTCGTGGGCACCTTTATTCGTGGATTCATCTGATAAAAAACTGATGAAAATTTGTGAACCCTCCGAATTTCGCATTGTACATCTGTAGTTCATTATAAATGAATTGTTGAGCGAGGTTCCTCCTTCATTGGACAGTTGAAGCGGGGTAAGTTTTGTACTGATCAAATTGGGACTATGTAGTAGCCAAACCAGTGATAACCTGAATGTCACAGTAAACTGGGGGAGAATGGGACAATACGACAGTGGGAATGGCTAATGTAGGCTACTAGTCAGCTACATGTATATGCAAAATCAGACCTGTAACAGCTGCAAAATGAGTCATAAACAAGATACAGACGAGTTGAAAATATGAATGGTTCAACGATAAGTCAGTACCTTCAAACGTATTATCGGTCAACAAGTAATAAAGTTTGACCGACTTCTTATTCAATATAGCTCTATTTACTAAGATAATATCAAAATTATCTTAAACCTAAACTTCAGACCTGCTTTCCTTTTCCTCTAAGTATAGTGTAACTATGTACAGTAAGTGCATTGTTAACTACAGTGCGTAAACTTATATTACATAACACACACACACACATATATATATATATATATATATATATATATATATATATATATATATATAAAAAAAAAGTAAATATAATGTGAAAATATTTGCACCTCGCTACTGAAATGGACTTAACATACCCAGAACTTTTGTTTTAATACAAAAATCTCAAAATCTAAAATCTCAATTTTGAGATGACAAAAAACATATTTTATTATAAAAAAAAAAAAAAAAAAAATAATACATTTATATAAATTTCAAAGTATTTAATTCACTGATTGAAATATCAATTTTGTCTCGTACAATATAGAGTTGCATTTACAATTTAAAAAGTTAGCGTGGAATTGTGATTTGTTATTTGTGAATTGTGATCTTTACCCTCCTAGTCTTATCAAATAAACGACCTTCAATAACCAAATTATCAAAAACCTGATTTAGATATTTTATAGATTCATTACCTTATATTCTAACACTATAAAAATATGCATTTTAAACCTAGACGGTTTGCGGCGTGTGTTATTTTCCGATAGATGCACGGGTAAAAAATAACGTTTATTATATGACATCATACTAGTATAAGCTCTAAAGTAAGGCGTAATAAAATAAACCGACACATTCGTATAAATTTACAATCGAGTAAATTTGTTAGAATGGAAAGAGAGTTACGTTTTTCGAGCTATATCGCAGAATAATGCTGCGTTCTGATGCTTTGTAATTAATCACCAAGCCCTATGGCTTTCGCGATTAGTTTGTGCATCTTAACTTAACACCGTGTATTGTTCGGTGATCTAGTACTCATAACGAACCACATTTCCTATATAACACATTTGTCCATTTTTATGATACTTTTAAAGGAAATTTAAGTTTTTTCTTTGGCTGAGTATATCATTGGTGCTTAGCTAACTTTGAGTTGTGTAGTTTGTACATCTAGTACGTCGTGTTATGTGATAACAGAATCTTTCATTTGTGGTCATCGTTTACTAAAAATATCAACCTCTTTGGCTGAAATGATACGACACTCGACAGGACCTAGTTTCGTGTTATTCTAGCCAATTTGTTTCATATCTTTTTAGGAGACGTTGACCACTCATGGTTGACCAAATCTGTTTCTATTTACAAACAAAAGTATACTCAAGACAGTGCAAGAGAACAATTAATTCATTAAATTACAATAATACAAAACTAAAATCAAATACAGATATACTTAACTAGAAAAATAAATTAAGAAAACCTCTATAAATCTGATGAAACAATAAAACAAAACACATCATGTATTGAAAGCATACCTCTAAATACCACCCTATCCCATAAGTAAGATCGAACTCATAAAAAAGAGATTCAATATAAAACGCATATTGATACCAGATCTGCTATAAAAAACAATCTACAACAACTATATACAACTGAACACATGACAAACAAACAAACAGGTGACTTAGATAATTACTTCAAATAAACTTTACCTAAACCTACATGCATAATCAATGGACACCTACTTAATAAACTCTTGTACTTTATTATGCACAAATTACGTTATTGTAGTAGCTTTGTGCATGATGCAGTGAAAAAATTGATTAAAAGTGATTACATAATATCATTAAAAAATCTGAACATTTACTTGGGATCTAATAGATCCTTCATTATGCTTGTTCTGTAACAAAGTATAAATCACACATTTGTTCAAATGCCAATAGCACTTTTAAAAAATGTGGTACTTCTAAACACATTAATCAACTAGAATAAATTGGAAGCTGTACTCGTAGGTTATAAATATAGATATAGCACTCTATAATATGATAATACGATAGTAAGTCTTCTAGCATTTCACCCTTTTCTAAACATAATCGATTAGGTGACAGAAGAAGGAAAACGATTAACATGTGGAAACATCTTAACGAATCAAATATCAGTCTACATTATTTGAACAGTAACAAATCACATATTTGTAGATCTATTTAGACAGTTTATTAAGAAAATGCAAACTCAATGTAATGTAAGAATAATTTCTTTTTTCTTTCTTCTATAAATCACATCTATATTGTTTGTAGAATGACACAGGAATACATCTATATTATCTTTATCTTGATATGTGCCATGATACATGTTTGTTTGATTGTGATTTTATTTATTTTGCTTTGTATTGTTTATGTAAAGTTTATGTAAATAAACGGACTGCATAGCGCAATTCAAAACAAATACTATACAAAAAGCATCATTAAAATATAATATGTCTATCTATTATGTCTATATGTCCATTTATATTACTTTATATACAGTATTGCACAAAAATATAGTTTCGAATGCTATAAATACCTATGTTCATTTTTTTTTTAAAACTATTATATTATCTTTAAAAAAACAAAACAAGAAATATTTCTGAAAAAAAATATTCGGCGGCATGCTAAGTCACTAGCTGTTCCGTAATCCGGTACTGTTACATAGAAAACAGTCTGTATCTCATTTTTCACAGTTTTCATGTCAAGTTACATTTGCGAAGAGTAAATAACCCAGTCTGGACCATTAGCCAATGAGCATATTGGACTATTATCCAATGAAATCATTGCCTTTAAGCAGGTGCGTTTAAAACATTTCAAATCATTTCACCCGGTGAATAACCTTGGTCAATAGCAAAAGCATACAGCTGCCGCCGAACAATGTTATCAAACAACTAATATTTTCAAGTGTATTCTAATGTTCGTCAACATTCTGCGCCGACCTGTACGGCCAATGACAAACACGTCATGCTGAAAAGTTGGAGTACATATCGTGCTGTTCCAGAAACGAGAGCACTGCTTCATGGCAGAATTGGAACTGTTCCTGAAAGTCAAAATAAGGCAGTTTAGACAGAAACAAAAAGTGCTTTACTTACACATTGCATTCAAATTTCTATCAGCCTACTTGACCATTTCTAATAATAATAACAAACCGTAAAGCAAAATCTATTTCAAGGCCAGCAGAAGTACGCATGTCCGAGAATGCAGTATATAGGCGTTTAAACGTCTGAGAAAATGGTCAACTTTTTCAAGTGTCCTTTCGAGGCACACGGTACGAGTCGAGCCAAGGATTAGTAAGTTGTAAGATCTTGTATCCCAAACGACGAAACACATTAATTGAGAACCGTTGATGTCGTAAAGGTGGGAATTACCTTAGTGGGTATGATCTGTTCCCGGCGGCTTCTCATCTCCTCTATCACGTGACTGATGGCCACGTCCTGTTCCACCTTCATCCGCTCAAGAACCGCCGATATCACGCAGTACAGGCCGCTCCGCTCCGCCCCATTCCTACAGTAAACACAATACGTGAGCACGGACAGATGATCAAGCATAAGGGTTACTACGCCGTGGTAACATACCCGTCTACGGATCCAAAGGTTGTGGGTTCGAACCCCGTTGGGAGCAAGAAGTTATCAAGACCTACCCAGGCGCGAAGTGCTGGTCCAATTCAGGAAACATCAGGAGGACTAAGTAAAAGGTGTAAGATATTGTTTCCCAATCGACGTAAAATAGATAAGTTTAAACTAAAGGTTACTACATAGATTACCAGTGTTTGTTTTCTATTGCATACTGTTCAAGCCGTCATGCATTTTCCAGTTTTGTTAGTAATCATTTAAGCTCCCTTTTCCTATGCTACTCACAAACAGTATTATAAACAAAACCTCGTGTTATATTGTGTAAACCAGGTCAACCATTGACTTTCTACTGCCCTTTTGAAGATGTTGGATAGTCTGTAAGTCAATTTAAAAAAAAAACATCTGCAAAATACTGGAAAAGTCCATTATGGTCGGCACCGTAAGTGCATTGGAACATAAATGTAGTCTTTTCATTTGATGGTATTTAACACTGCTTGACGATTAAATTATCGCGAGGAGAAATGAAAGAAGTTAGTTTAGTCCAAATGTACTGCAAAATATGAATGAAACTCTAGTAAGCGGATTCTGATCGTTGCCATGTTCCTTGTTTGATTCCTCTCAGACGTCATCTCTCAATTTTGCTTTTCAGACAACCATTGGTACTCGTACATATATCGTGTTAACATGAATCTTACTATCTAATCAGGACTATCTAGATTGCAAGACAATTCCCTCCTATCTTCTGTTGGAATGTACTTTGTAATTAAAATTCAGCTCAGTTTATTATCAAAATGTATATTTTCATTATTTAATACATATTTTACTCAGTAATTAATAGGACTGAACAACAGGCTAATAGCCTATGTGAGTCATCTCCCTTTGTAAACTTTTGTCTAAGTGGTGGGTATTCAATGTGTCGACAACGCGTAGTGATTAGAGTGTTTTCCTTAAAAGAGAATACATTGAAGTCGTAAAAGACCCTTGTGAGGAGGATATAAGGGGAGGGGTGAGGAATCAGATAAAGGAACTTGGTGGTGTACCATGTCGTCTGTTCATGTCGTGGTTTTGATATTTTACTTCTTCATATTATCAGCTAATTATATGAGGAGAAAGACGAGGCATCGCAACACCGGCCTGAAATACATTGTGGGCGGGACTTTAAACTCTGTAGTGTTTAACCGCAGTTGGCCAAGTGTCTCGGCCAATCAAAAGCTTCAGATTTTTTTTAATGTTTGATGATGACGTCTAATTTTCCCCCATCTTTATACTGCGTCTCCACAGTTGCTACTGAAAGCTAAAATTAGGTTAAACACAAAGTATATAAGCGTCTATTAAGCGAGTCACTTTAGAATTAAGAAAAGCTGTTTGCTCGCTGCGCCCACTCATCTTTCGCTTATTAACTCTGAAGTGTTTTACTTCATAGACACTACTATAGAGAGATCAAACAAATGATTGACACATTGAATATATCATCATATTTTCATGCATTACACATGTACACAGATTGACTAATATTAGTAATAATATCCAATGTTCAGTGCCGCTAATAGACCCGAACCCATTAAACACGATCCTCACTTTCAAGGTTTTGTAGCCTACAAATTGTCTTATTGTAATTCGTTTACATATATATGCACAATGTTCTTACATAATTATACTAGTATCAAAATATGTTTTAATCATTAAGACATACAATCAGACAAATGCTTTATGCACTCATGTATATCGAATAGTTAAACTTAGTAATACGCCGTCATGTAGACATAGGGCAAATCATATACATGTGCTGTGTAAAATATGATTTTTCGAACAATGACAAATTTAATTTCACGAATTTACACTAGTAGTACGCACATGCAATGCACGAGGATGGTGTGGTTCCCGGACTGTCGCTGCCAGGCCTGTACGAGCTCGATCATCATTAGAATGCCATCTTTATCGGGAGGTAAAGTCGCATCCGGGAACCAGTCCCCGAACTGGAAGTGACGTATCGACCTAGTCTGAAACACAGAACGAAGAGTTCCCCAATACATTTATTACATTTGATGACGGAGTTAAACGTTACAGAATGTATCCTGTTAAAGGTGTGATATTCTGATGGTGTGCAACATTTTTTATACAGCCCTGTACTTCGGAAATCAGATACTGGGAACCTGTATTAATCATTGCATAGATTATCATTTGCATGTAACCATACCTTGACGTTATAACTTCTTGTGAAAGTGCACAAACAAACGCAGAAAAACTGTACATTCAGATAGGAAAATAAGTTTGATTATATATATATTACAATTTTGGTGAATTTTGGCCAAACATTTTGAACATGTTTCCTAAAAAATCACCGATCAAATCTTTTTCAAAAAATTTAACAGTCAAAATTATATGCAAACAGTATTTACCTTTTTTAAGTATGTAAGTTCCAGCTTAACGATACGGTGGTCACCAAACATTTCTGAACCAAGGTTTTTAATCCTGAATTTTGTGTATTCTTTAATTTCACCTCCTTCCGGCCAATAAATTTCGGACTCCTTAAAAATAACCAGTGGAGAAATGACATGTCGATATTTAAAAATAGCTGCTTTATATATTTTAATATATTCTCATTAATTATTATTCGTCCTGTGATCTTTTATTGTGAAACCGGTTGAGGACAAATAAAACAAATTAGTAGGCTTTCTATTACTTATATTATCTCCATTTCATCCCGTAGTGTGGGAACTCTTTCCGCACTAAATTGTATATTACACCATATTTAATAAGGCTGTGGTTTTTCAAACAAAATGTTCATAGCTCATTTGGATTAATCATGATCATGATCAAATTTGTATCAAATTGACTGTAATCTATGAGTTTGACATTAATATTTAAGCTTGAAAAAGAGAGTAATTAAACATAACAAGAGAGAAAGAGAGTTAATTTGAATGAAGCTAAATCACTGTTTATAGAATTTCCAAGGCTTGGTGCTACACTATATTTTTATCCAGCCCGATTGCGGTGAGCTCGACTTAGTTGTCACAATGGCGGTTCGGTGTTTGTATGTGCGTGAGGTGCGTGCGTCCGAATTTAATCTTGTCTGGGCTGTAACTTGGCCATGGATGGAGGGATTCTCAAACAACTTGACACAAATGTCAAGCTTAGTGAGACATTGTGTCGCGCACAAAAACCAGATTCGTAGCTCAAAGGTCAATGTCATACTTTGAGGTCAAAGATCAAAAACGATTTCATTTCTGTTTTTGTTTCTTCGGGCTGTTACTTCACCATGGATGGAGGTATTCTCAAATAAACATGGCACAAATGTCAAACTAAGTGAGACGGTGTGTCGCGCACAAGAACCAGATTCATTGCTCAAAGATCAATGTCATACTTTGGAGTCAAAGGTAAAAAAAAAAGAGTTCTTTTTTTTATTTATTTTTATTTTTTTTATTTGCTTCTTCGGGATCTTAGTTCGCCGTGAATGGAGGGATTCTCAAATAAAGTGGCACAAATGTCCCGCTAAGTGAGATGGTGTATCACGCGCAAGAAATAAACTCAGAGGCTGCAGTTGAATTAGCTGGCAAGTTTATATCTTTTATATATAAGTCTTTCATGGTCAAAGTGTGTTCCTATAACTGTATATAACTTCTTATAATTGTAATATGGTCTCCTTTAATGGGCTCGACATGTTGCTCATGGGCATCTAGTTTGCATACAGTAACCGTATTTTTGCAACAAGCCTTCGATTTGCCTTATATTCGGCCAGTATACATACGCATAAAAGACTCTTAAAGCAGCCCATTCATAGATGGTCATTGACTAAGAATTTGATTTTATCTATATGTGTGTATTACGTCTATCAATATCCATTTACAGCGTTTCCTATACGAAAGACGGTCAATAGGTTGACAAATAGACATCACATGCTGACTAGTTCCTTATCGGATAATAATGGTTTAGGGTCTTAAACAAAACATAAAAAAACATCTGTACCTCAGCGTCGTCGATATGGTTCAGCATAACTACGGAGTGGATCTCGTGCTGGTATATCAAACGCCAGATGTCCGGTATCGTCTGCTGCAACGGCATCTGGGTCACGATGAACGCTCTTTGGTCCTTGTAAGTCTAGAGGACACAAACACATCGCACGTGCATAAAGACACGCATGCGCACTTTTGTTTTGTATAATGCACTTTGCAACATTGAAAGACAATTATTCCAAATTATATATTTAGTTAAAAAACTATTTGTGAAACAATCATACTATATTTGAATTAAAAATTGTGAATTTATGCATCCATTATCTGTATACTTTCTAGAATATATTTCACCAAAACATCTAATTTCGGAAAAAAAATATTTTCTTCTTTCTACCTGATATTAAAAAAAGCGAACTAAAGCCACCACTTTTAATAGCACATTTTGCAATATATTTCCTTGGAACGATCGATCTGAATTAATTAAACAACATAAATGGCTAAAATGTCTTAATTTTCCCCGAAATATGAATGATATCTTTCAAGATCACGCCATACACAAACTGTACTGGCGAAACCCAAGAACCGTCCAGGGAGCCTATGAAAAGTTGAAATAGCTTGCTATTTAATCACCGTAAGAGATAATTTCATACCGGGAGATAGACTGCATTAATGTACTCCTCATTTGAGCTGCTGGTTGGACTTCCTAATGCAGGCATATATTCAGTAACTGCGAAACATAATAGATATACTTCAAAAGCAAAATCTGACAATGCTGTGCTCAATTTAAATAATCATCTCTAGCCTATATTATTATAAGTTCTTTTTGATTTGAATATTTTTTTTCGAGCATGTTCATCAGAGTAGATGATAATTACCGGTCAAAAACTATTTCTGTCTAAAGCATTGGTAATATTAATTACTTTTTAACTGCAACTGAAAATACTTTTTTCTTTACTTCAGCATTATTTAGAATCGTGAATATGTTACTTTATGTGATTTCCTTTCATTGTTTCTATTTAACCCTTTCCCTCATAGAAGATACCATAAAAAGACCTATGCGAACAGCATAAAACCAGATCAGCCTGAGAGTAACTCGCAGGCTGATCAGGTTTTATGCCGTTCGCTGCTCCTCAGTGGTCTAGTAATGAGGATTTTACAATTAAATTTGGTAAGGTTTGAGTTTGACTTTCTGCAGATCAGGCTTTCTGTGGTACCTATTGAGTGCGTCAAAATGAGTCTATATGAGGGAAAGGGTTAAGCATGTTTTTGTCTTCCATGGTTTCTTTTCTAAGAGTTTTTAAAGTATATCATACACGAAATCAAAATACATGTAATACAATAACTGTATATGAATTGATAGCCAAAAACGAGAACCTGAAAAGTTCGATGATATTAAGACATCAAAGTAAATGCATTTTATTTAGATATCATCCATTGAGTTTATCTATTTTTTATTTAATGTTTTTAAAACATTACCTATATCAAAATTACTTGAATGTAAAAGTATGCAGGTTCTATTTACTCATTCAGCCCGAGATTCTTTCTCGTAAATGTTTGTAATAATTCTAGATATATAAGTTTAACCCGAAAGTATAAAAATGGAAGAAGATAAAATGCTATACTTTTGAAAATAAACGTTACACGGGATCATGTGTCTGTGTATTCGAAATGTCCACGTATTAAGTGATTTTGCCGTTTAACACCACCTGATGTAAAATTGATTATGAGAAACTTTCACAAAACAAAGATCAATAATTACAGATTTTAAATAACATAACTATATTCTGGTAAGGGTGTCTATCGTATCCCACCTGGCAGTATATTTGAACACCTGTTCTTCATCCTGTTCCTCACTTGCTTGGCCGATACATATTGACTCTCCTCGGCCACTGGGGACATCTTCCTTAGAGTCTAATAATCAAAGACGTGAGATGGGTCAACATGTATGACGTAAATATACATTTCTAATAGTATTTCAATTGTTTTTGAAACGATATCGACTTATGAAAGAAACAATGCTGTCAAAGTACAATATCACGTAGTACCATGCTCATTTAGATTCTTTACATGTTTGAGAAGTGTTGAGTATTTACTGAATGCTTTTATGTATCCCTATTAAATCAAAAACATACGTAATTTATGGAGAGTTTAGATTTTCATACCTTAAAAAAGAAGTTTTCGCATTTATTGTTACTTGTAGTAATACGCAATGGGTAGCGATCTTATCATAACATGAAAATAAATGCATGATCAAAAAATCATTTTCATTACACTGTGTACTAAACACCCGGTTGACTAGTTCCGTTTCACTTCATGAGATCAAGCCGTGTGAAATAATTAAAAATAAAAAAGTCATTTTACAGCAGTCGTTGACTATCAACCGATTAAAACACGCCTAATAAAAGAAAAGTAAACGGTTACATTGCCAAATGTAAAAACGCGATGGAACCAATGAAATGGGGTAATTTGACACACCCTAAAACGCCGAAATATAGGCGTAAAATTCCACGGCCGATGGAAGATATCGATTGATTGGATCTGGGTTTCCGACGATTTGTACCTATAATCCCACAGGTATATAGTTTTTATTAAAGTTCTATAACTATTTGTAAATATTTAAAAATGAACTGATAGGTTATACTTCAAATGCCAAACTCAGTTTCCGTTTCCTTGTGATCGGGTCTGTTTGCAAAAGCTTTCGGAAGGATTCTGGGAAGTCAGCGGCAGACATGGCGGAAGTTGACAACATCAGAGCCTCCACAAGGGCGCGGTGGATAAAAATGTACTGGTCCTGGAATAACACAATGAAAAAGGGGGTATTTTATATATTTTGAATTAAATATTAAATTAAATATTAAAGAAAAAATATTAAACCTTCTCGTGTATCATAAAAGAATCTTTATTGATGTACCTGTTACAAAATGTAAGCAATGGCTCGCTTGGTGCCATTTGTTTCAGCATTTTGCAATATGTGTTTCTTCTTTATCTTTAAACAAGTAAGAAACAGTTTTTAAACATTCAGAGATTAGAAATATTAAGCGTATGTTTAAACGCACACCATTGATTAAGATCAATTTAACCCAATTCTATTTATTTTAACACAGTATAAAATGAACGTTGTATACCAATGTCTGGACGAGTTGTGTCCTCTGCCTACGGAGTGTCTCCACACACCCAGAGACGTCCACATAGCCCAGGGCTCGGGCCTGGTCAACCAGGTAGTCCAGGGCAATAAAGGTACCTGTTCGGCCCACACCGGCACTAGGGAAATTGGTAAATATTGCAGTTTTGTAAAGAGAGAGAGAGAGTATACATCAGTGAGGAAGCCTAGTATGAAGAGAAAGTGACGAAAGATTGCTACAACGCGGACAAGTAATATAAATTGAATGAAGTAAGGGGGAAATTTCGTGAAATAGGGAGATACAGGGTACAGCTTATTTATGGAAATACACAGCTTTATTTTGATATTGAATTTGAAATATATACATACACTTAGATAGATTGTGAAGAGGTGTAGATCTATAACAAATACAAGGCGGTCAAGTATCAGGATGCGAAAATCTAGAGAGGTATTATATATGCAAGGAGCAGCTTGGTATTTTGTTTTACGGAGAATTACATTACTTTTTCGGCGCATTGTTTAATATGAGATGGTACTGCACAGAGGGGATTGGGATACATTATACCTATATAAGGTAGCAAATATATATTTTAAGCTGGATCTCAAATCGTTCCAATAATTATCAGTTTGGTGCCTGGCCAACACATGCAATATCGGTCTAATTTAAAGTGTATTTTTACTGAAAACAAATGTTTTATTATTTACCTGTATATTCGAAACAAGAAAACGTTTGTAATGTTATTTTACGCATGCCATATCTTCTCGTAAAATGTATTCAAACAGTGATAAAATGTATGCTTGTACTAAGCATCATACTGATGGATGGAATACCTTAATATAAAGAAAACAACACACAATGGAATTATTCGGAATAAAACGTTTTTTATGATACTGACTTAAGATTAATCATTTTATCTAACTGAAAACAACAAGAACAACAAAACAAAAGAACAAATATGAAGATGGTCGCCCTAGTATAAATATAATACATTGTATGTCACTAATAAGAAAACTAGCCGAACCATGACTTGGAAGTATCATTATTCAAGGGATCACCTGCGTCTTAGTATTTATGGTAGAAGACAATAAGGAGACTATATCTGCAAAATCAAATTAATCCTGACATTAGTTTCAGAGCAGAATTTTAAAATGTCTTATACAGATTATACAAGGCCTATCAAACAGGGATCTCATTTCCAAGTGATCAATTTTGTATTAGCATTTTCGGTAAATGGCCATAATGACATATTTGTAAAAACATTATTAATTTCTGGACATTAGTTTCAGAGAAAGAGGCTCCTGAGATGTTCTTTATGGATTGTAAATAAGCCTCATTTTTAATGGATGGATTTTATTTAAGCAATTGTGGTAGATTACCTTGAGGTGACCATTTGTGCAAAAAGTTCTGGCCACTGTTTGAAAGAAGATGATTTTTGTTAATTAATCAGTATCAGACTCCTAGGAAGTATATTATTTTCAAGCTATAACCTTTGTTTTAATAATTTTGGTCGAGGGTCATACAGTGATCATTTGTGCCCAATAAAATTATATTGTGTCCACTGGTTTCAGAAATTATTTATTGTTAAATAAAATAATTTTGGTTGCTATGAAAACCAGAGTTTTATATGGGTCAAGTCTATTTTATCAACTTTTCTAGATGGACCATACTAAGGTTTTATCGGTTTCTACCATATGGTATTACTTTCTGAAGATGTGTCATTTAAAGCAAGCTGTTGAGCTTACCTACAGTGCACGACAATTGGACCGCGTGCACGTTTCGTCACGTGTTTAATTTTACTCCAGAAATGAACAAGTGACGACGCATATTTCGGAACACCTTTGTCCGGCCAGGTGGTAAAGTGGTATTGTTTTACTCTTTTCTCCTTCGTGTTTTCCTGAAAAAGGTAAACATCAACCTCTAGAAATACATTTATCTCTGTATAAGAAAGAAAATTAGGAATCTTATTTTCTGTATTGGCAGGTATTATTTCATCATTACTGTATTTAAAGAGGTCAAAATCTATGATATCTTGGTTGATATTGTTAGCGAATGTGAGTTTGTAGAAGACACTTCAACTTCAAAATCGTTTTATTTTTCAACTGCCTTTATTGCAATTTCAAATTTAAAACATATTTGTATCATACCCCGACATCAGAAGTATTTTAGATAGAGAGAAGTTCAAAATCTATTAGACCTGAAATTAGTCCCAGATAGGTAAGTGCAAGGTAACAACTTTGTTCAAAATAACAAAAGTACATTAATTTTGTAGGTTGCAATAAACATAGTTTAAACAGAACTGCACTTTTTTTACATGTTCAAGCATTGTATAATAACGTCTTACTGACCCATTGGAAACTACACACGCACCACACAAAACAAGTTCGTACCTTCTTTATGGAAAACGTGCGTATGGTGAACTCAGCAAACTCGTCTGCTCTCTCAAACCGGACCTGAAGGTCTCCAAACCGACTGGTACCTTCTTCGGGCCAGTACTGTTCACATTTGACCTAGAACATGTAATACGAGAAAGTCACGTTACTTGAGAACTTTCTATTTCACGCGTATCGTTATGGGTAAGTTAGGTTTTTTTTTCTGTAGTGTATCATTTGGTTCACTTATGACAGATATATGACTAGCCTCCCCTGTATGTTTAATATCATGTAGACTTCACATTTACCCTTTCCCTCATAGAGGAAACCATGAAAAGACCTATGCGAACAGCATAAAACCAGATCAGCCTGCGAGTAACGCGCAAGCTGATCAGGTTTTATGCTGTTCGCTGCTCCTCAGTGGTCTGGAAATGAGGATTTTGTAATTAAATTTGGTAAGGTTTAACTGTGGTTTTCTGCAGATCAGACTTTATATGGTACCTATTGAGAGCGTCAAAATGAGTCTATATGAGGGAAAGGGTTAAAACGAGTGTTTGTAATCCTCCGAGTACGGTAAAAGACCATCACAAATAAGAACTATAATAAACAATGGAAATAGTAAAATTGTCAAAATAACACACACACACACACACACACACACACACACACGTGTTATGTTCTTACAAAAATAATTTCGGTCGTAGATAGATATTGGATATTTCTGTAATATAGAAATTGTAAGGAGGAATATGAATTCAGGATATATTTATTTGTATTATCACATTACTTCTTACGTTTCCTGTCATATGTTTATATCTTGTGCACTTAGAAATACATATACCCAAGGACTTAAAGAACGCGCATTCTTGAAAAAAAAACCTTTCATTTTATTTCGTGTTTTCAAACGGATTTAGGTTATTTAGAAATGTAATGAGGTATTTGGTGCATGTTTTATGTCCTACTTGTACATTTTATCACTATAAAACATGTTTACAGGAGGGGTCAACTTGTAAAAAAAATAATAAAGTGAAACACAGTTCTAAGATTCATTCAGGAGTCGTTTTTAATGTCCTCGAGTATACATCATGTAAACTTTCTGTATCAGATTCCTTTAGCAGAGAATACTGGTCATAGATAAAGAACAAAAGGGCAATATGCCATTTTAATGATACATTCTATAATATGTGATCAGCCAGATACACTCTTCTATGATAGTATTTAGTTTTCGTATCAATTAATGGCTTGATTTATAGTCTCGCCAAATAATCAGTTTTAGTTTTAATTTACTATTTACTAGAATAAACCCTATTTATTAGTCAATATACATAAAACATTGCATATTTTATAAAAATCTTAAATTGAAATGAAAGATAAAAATACTTTTTGATGCTCCACAAGATTAGTAAGCATCACGATTTTCCCACTGTCCGTTTGCCAAATCATCCTCCAAAAATCTTGCAGCGTTTCTTTCAAGGGGCCTGGTCAAATATAACACACAAGTCTGTATAAAATTAATTCACGTAGGAGGTTATTATAGTTATTATTTATCTTAATCAGGATTTTAGACCGTAGTGTTTGACACACAAGCATTTCGTCAATGCACCGTGGATTGGTGCTCATAAGATCAGGGGAAAGCCATTACGAAGATGAAGGACCTGGTACCCAATCCTTTTGTTTGCGTCTGTGACGGTACTGCCTGTGATGGGGGAACCATCCATTTTTTTTACGGTCACGGATGGTTGAATTTGGTGACATTGCGCCTGAAGATGGGTATTGATAGACGTAACACACATAGAGTTAAATGAACAAGCTGCTTTAAGTAACCCTAGTTTGAATTAATTCGTTGATATTTGTAGTAAATAATATTCTTAAAATTGTTTTAAGGTAGCGACACTGGGTAATGGACAACTATCAAATTTACTGGTTTTGAATAACCTGAGTATAAACATAGTTAGTACAAAAGTTATACCCCTATCTTATGTCAAGATATCTGTTCTCAGAGTCGACAAAATATAATTAGTACCTTTGTTATTCCCCATATTGCACACATTTTTCGAAAATTTCGGACAGCGATATCTAAGTCATTTTTTCACTAAATAACTTCGTTTTTGTATTAAACTGTATCTATACAAATGAACTAGTGATCCGTGTCTCAAATTTCTTTTAAAATTTTCTGTTCAAAAGTTATTTAACTTAACTTTTTATTTTCGCTTCGAAACTCGCCGCTCGTCAATTAATTAGCCATTGTAACAAAACTAAAACAATTATCGAAAAACTAAGACACGGATCACTAGACGGATCAAAGACCTTCCGACAGACGAAAACCGCTCTGAAATCGGACAACAATCAACTTTGTAATCACTGTCCAAACACCCCCACTACAAGCTAATTCCAGTGTGTGGAAAATTAGCTTGAAAGATAAAACGATCAAAATGTGCTAATTAAATGGGATTATCGCATAACTGTTCAGCCTTAATTAAATTCTTTTTGCTCAGTAGTTTAGCTGTTTGATACATCGTCCATTATTCACACTTTCCGAACATATAAGTACCTAAACTTTTGGTTTACATCCCATAAAGTCATCTAGTGTCATAGTGCACACGGCATATAACACATAAAAAGTCACGTGACTATCTTCAAGCGTAGAGATAAGGGGCCCCACACAGGGAAATAATGGATACCGAAGCCGCACTAAGCCAAGCAGTCGTAGGGGCAGGGTATGATTGAAATGTGCTTTTTGCATTTATTAATTACATATACCGTATTTTGTTATTTGATATTATGCCTGTTTCAATATGATACATAATTAGGGTTTTGGTTAAGGTAGCAACATTGGGTAATAACGGTAATGCATCAAAATGGGTTTTTAACGGAATAAAATACTTCACACCTTCTAATGATCTTTCAACCGGTCATTACCATTGTATCTTTTCAATAGTTTTTAATATACTCAACATCTAAAAGTATTTGTCCTTTTATTTGAATATCGAAATGAACTTCATTTTTTTTTTCATTACACTTTATCAGTAC
>CM037777.1:70420618-70446951 GCA_021229015.1 Solen grandis
ATTTCTGAAGATTTATGTAGTAAGTTGCTATATTATGAAGGTTCGGGGTTAAGCAAGTACATCACTACGTGTTATATTTGCAGATGTTGAACTTAGCTGTACTGATGACAGCAAACCAGTCCGAGACAGGTTCACTTCTCTGGTACAGACAGTTGGACAGGTAGATACCTTGATCCTTGAGAATACTCAGTTACTCATTCTAGCAATTTTTCTTTCAATAGTGACTCAGTTTTATGTAAATTCTTCAATTTATGAGTTTTTAAGAAATCCACTCCAGCTGACCAAAACAAACAAAAAATTATTCAAAATTTGATAATTTTGATTTAATTAGAGATGGTTTTAGTTCTACATTGAAATATTTTGGGTTGTGTTTCAGTTCCCTATTTGTGACTTTACACCTAGCTTCTTTTGTGGTAGTTCAGAGATATTTCTGTCTCAAAAGAGAGTAATCTCGCATGTAGGCAATTAATGTAAGAAATTGTTAATTTCCAGTAAAAGATTATGGATTTTTATATACTCTTGATCTCCGATTTAGCAGTTATAAAATAAACAAAAAAAAACCAAAAAAAACAAATATCATACAGTCTTGCTTCTAATGATCTCTTCAACCTGCAGGAAAGTTTTTTTTTTTTTTGTGTGTCCTTTGGCAGCTTAAACTTAAGTTTTTGGAGACGAGAACCCAATTAAATACTTGAGGACAGGTCCCAGTGGTTAGAGTGTCTGTCCTGGAATAGTGAGGTCAAGGGCTCTGATCCCAGGCTGCGACATACGTGTAAGTCATAAAAGAATGGTACTGGTATAGCTTCCATGCTTGGCACTCCGCATATATAGGTAGTTCCATTACTAGATTTTAAATTGATAAGCACCTGATATCAGATCTCTAAACTACTAGATTAATGATATCTCCTCTCTGGAACTACCAGTATGTACAGACCTGATGTCACACCCTTGCCTTGTGTTACAGAGTCTAGACTGCGAGGCACTCCTCAAGTCGCGGCTGGACCATGACACGCTGGAGAGTGCCGGCCTCGTCCCTAACAAAACCGTCTTCACACAGAGACACGTCAAGATTAAAACACGCCTCTAGTGAGTTGGCCACTCTTTATCTTAAACAGAGTACAATCCTCTTACCACCTTGGATATGTAATTTATCAAGTGGTCTACAAATTGATGTGAGCATCAAAGACAAGGATCTAAGAAGATGCTTTATTTTTGCAAGTTGAAGCTTATTCATATGACTTGTATTGTTTGATAGAAGTAATTAGCCCAGGCAAAGTATTATAGGAATACTGTCTCAGGTGACATGTAGCTTGAATGCTATAGTCTTTAGAAGATAAAAGATACAGTTTAAGGTGGCTATATCTCAATTTTTGGGTCCAAGCTCAAATACTGCATTCTTTTGGTCTGCGTAGTAGGTTCAAGAACGTTAGGTGTCTAATATAAGCAATAAGAATGATTGAAAGTTATTTAGTTATATTAAATAATTCCATCATCATTCTCTCTTTTCTTTCATTCTTACTTTAATTGCCGTTGATGCAGATTCAGAAAGTATTGTGTACGGTATGGTGATGTGAAGTGGTTACATAACTCTTAAGTACATGTAGGGTGTTAATTGGTTTGACCAATAGATGTGAAATACATAACACTTATAACCTGGGGCCGGAAATTTAGTTTGAGACTTCCAGCCATCAGTATTCGAACCATCCAGATTTGAAGAATAAAGAATTAAGAACAGTTTTGCCAGGACCATGAAATGTGTTCGAGTAAAGTATGGTGTTCCAGTTTTCAGTGTTCCAGTTACCAAAGTTCAGCTGTAATTATATGGCATCCATTGTTTTTCAAAATAACGTTGGTGTGAAAATTGCCCTTTCATTACAATTTATCGCTATTTGATATTATGATTTGTTGATATAAAAAGTTTTGTTGATGTTTAAATGAAACAAATTACCGGATAAAGCTTTATTGTTTACTTCTGTTGATGACAATCGGATATTTTACGGGAGTTTTCATTTAACAAAGATACCATAATTTAGGTATATGCAGTGGGTTTAAACAATGTTCAAGTATCTGCTTGGCATTGAATGTCCATATGAATTGAATGTTGGATTTATATACCATCAAACTAGCATTGTTGCTGATCATTAAAACTTGGTTGTGTGATCATCAACTTCATCCAAACACAAAAGCTTACCACCAGGGGTGTTAAATTGTTATCACTTCTGTGTGTTAGTTCATTAGCATGTTTAGTGCTGACAGCAAAACTGTTAAGTACATATAGATATAGAAGGAGGTGGATTATTTTTGCAGTAAGCCTTAAGCACCAGAAAATGCAAATGGCGCAATATATTTTTTGGTCCATAGATCAATCGCGATGTATTGTTCAATGCAAAATTGCAGTCTGCAATAAAGCAGCATGACATGATTGTAAAATTAGTTGAATAAAAACACCTGATATTCCAAGGAAGGAAAAATTTATTTACTTACTTAAGACATTAATGTTTCATGAGAAGTCACTTTAAAATGATAAATGTCATATATAGATGTTCCTAAAAAAAGGAATGACAAACCAATCCAAATGTCACATTAAAAAGAAATGTGTCCAGGTCACTGATTTTCATGTTTTCTCATCAGTTTTTAGCTCGACTATTCGAAGAATATGAGAGCTATTGTAGTCGCCCTTGCGTCGGCGTTGCAGCTTTTGGTTAAAGTTTTGCATGCAAGTTACTATCAACCTTATATTTCAATAACCATTTATGGTATTGACTTGAAAGTTTATGAATATGTTCAGGGGCATCACACAACCAAGGTAGATAACTCTTGACTGAATTTAATATGAATTATGGCCCCTTTTTAACTTAGAAATTTTGGTTAAAGTTTTGCATGCAATAGAAAATTTGGTTAAAGTTTTGCGTGCAAGCTACTATCTAGTTTGTATCTCAATAACCATTCATGGTATTGACTTGAAAGTTTATGAATATGTTTAGGGGCATCAGACAACCAAGGTAGATAACTCTTGATGGAAGATATTATAAATTATGGCCCCTTTTTAACTTAGAAATTTTGGTTAAAGTTTTTTTGGAATTAAAATTATGCCCCTTTTTAACTTAGAAATTTTGGTTAAAGTTTTGCATGCAAGTACTTATGCTAATATCTCAGTATCCAGGCATGGGATTGATTTGAAACATCTTTAATATGCTTAGGGGTATCATACTTTCATGGTAGATAACTCTTGATAGATTATGTTACAAATTATGGCCCCTTTTTAACTTAGAAATTTTGGTTAAAGTTTTGCATGCAAGGTACTTTCATGCTTATATCTCAGTATCCAGGCATGGGATTGATTTGAAACATCTTTAATATGTTTAGGGGTATCATACTTTCATGGTAGATAACTCTTGATAGATTATGTTACAAATTATGGCCCCTTTTTAACTTAGAAATTTTGGTTAAAGTTTTGCATGCAAGATACTTTCATGCTTATGTCTCAGTATCCAGGCATGGGATTGATTTGAAACATCTTTAATATGCTTAGGGGTATCATACTTTCATGGTAGATAACTCTTGATGGAATATGTTACAAATTATTGCCCCTTTTAACTTAGAAATTTTGGTTAAAGTTTTGCATGCAAGGTACTTTCATGCTAATATCTCAGTATCCAGGCATGGGATTGATTTGAAACATCTTTAATATGCTTAGGGGTATCATACTTTCATGGAAGATAACTCTTGATAGATTATGTTACAAATTTTGGCCCCTTTTTAACTTAGAAATTTTGGTTAAAGTTTTGCATGCAAGGTACTTTCGTGCTTATATCTCAGTATCCAGGCATGGGATTGATTTGAAATATCTTAAATATGTTTAGGAGTTCCGAGTACCATACTATCAAGGTAGATAACTTTTCATGGAATATGTTACAAGTTATGGCCCTTTTTTTACCTTAGAAATTTTGTTTAAAGTTTTGCATGCAAGGTACTTTCATGCTTATGTCTCAGAGTCCAGGCATGGGATTGATTTGAAACATCTTTAATATGTTTAGGGGTATCATACTATAAAGGAAGATAACACTTGATGGAATATATTAAAAATTATGACCCCCTTTTAACTTAAAATTTTGGTTAAATTTTTGCATTCAAGCTACTTTCCAGCTTATATCTCAGAAATTGCTTGTGGAATTGACTAGAAAGTTAAGGTGTGTCTTCAAGGGCATCAGAAAACTAAGGATAACTTTTGGACTGATGCAAATTATGACCCTTTTCTAACTTGGATTTTTGTTTAAAGTTTTGCATGCACAGTGTTACTGTGCTTATGTCTCAGTAACTAGGCATGGGATTGATTTTAGACATCATAAAACTATTAAGGGGTATCAGACTATCAAGGTATATCATTTTTGACTATTATTATGTACAGGGTATGTGAAGGGCAAGAATTGAAATAGATTTCATTTGATTTACCAACAAGCATTTTGAATAGTCGAGCGTGCTGTCCTCTGACAGCTTTTTTTTTTGTTTTTGTTTTCAAAATGTTTCTCACAAGCATTTAGCATTCATTAAAACCAATTGAAGTAGGACTATATAGGAACCATGTGTACTGTCTCATCCTGTCTTACATCAAGTTCTATCTTGTCATATTGTTGAATCAAAATGGTATACGTGGGGTATTAATTAGGTTCATGGATAGTTCTTTCATCTGTGATATGTACATGATGAAATTGATTAGGATTTTAAGATTTTATTAGACTTTATTCATGGTTATATAGAAGATGTCAATGCTTGTGTTGCAGCTATAAACAACAGAAGTTCAACTTGTTACGAGAGGAGAGTGAAGGATACTCTAAACTTGTTACAGAGCTGAATCAAGAAATAACGGAGAAATTGTCACCAGAAGTTGTTCTTCAAAACATCAAGTCTCTTATAGGTATGCAGACATATTGGTTCATTTTATCCATTTATATAAAACAGTTCTAGTTAAAATTATAAGAAACATCTCAGACAAGGCAATTGATAAAGGACTATTCTATAGAAGGTTAACTACCCTGTGGGGAACTATTTTACTGGATTAGCAGCAAGTATTACAAATTTTTATCCTTCCCTAATTTAGTTATTAATGTTGAAGTATTTGAATCTTCAGAGAAAATGATTAGAGTATATTGTGTTGGTTGCAAATGGAGTTGCCATAACTGATTTAACAAAGACTATTTTAAAATTAAAATAATTGTTTGTTGTTTTAGGATGTTTCAATTTGGATCCAAACAGAGTGATAGACATCCTGCTGGAATCATTTGAGAATCGTCCTGAGTTAGAAGAATTCTACGTACCACTGATCCGCTCGTATGTTAGGGACAATGAAACACTCTGCCACATTCTTGGCTTCAAGTTTCAGTTCTTTGAGGTATACATTAAATGTTTTGCTGATATTACAGATAAATAACACACTGTAAAAGTGTTCTCAGAAACAGGTTGTTCGTGTTTAGGTTGTGTAGTAAATTTTCTCAACATCTTTTGGATTTTTATATAAAAAAAATCTTTCTTTCCAGGGTAGATCAATATTTGATACAACGACATGGCAATGTTTTCACGAAAATAAAAATGGTACTTAATTAGGATTTTCTTACTCAGACTCGTTTATATGAATACTCAGAGAATATGATGCTCAAATTTAAGCCAGAGATCGTATTTGAGTGTATTGAATACACAGGGCCTGTGTGAGAGTTAAAACATGACATGTAGCTGCTAGTGCTGGGCATGAGACAGGAATCCTTTTGTTTGAAAATCTAAGGTGCTGGCACACTGCAGCTCAGAGCTGGTACTTGGCACAAGTCATTATTGGATTGGTTCCTGGCTAACATACTCAACCATTTATGTACTCTTTTGGCTTGTGCTGATCAAGGATGAACTACTAATGGATTGATTGGGTCTGTTGTGGAGATATTTTGACCAGATGATCTAGATATTGTCAGTTTGATGGTATACAATAAGGAGGCCGTCTGTTGAAAGCTTCAAGGGGACTGAAGATTGGTGGAATTTAAGTGACAGCAATAAGTAGGATACCCCATTTTGTAATCTGTTTTGGCCTAAACAAGTGACTTGATTAGATCAAAAATAAATTCAAAAATAAACATGTAAGATGGTACCTGATTATTGTACCCCAAGATAAGATTTATATGGGGGCTATATTTGAGTCTAGTCCGATGGTCGGTTCATCTGTAGACGAAGTTTGTCCACCCAATTTCTTGCCTACCTTTGGTCAGATTTTGATGAAATTTTACAAGACTGATAAGTACCAAGCCTAGTTGTGCATCATGATTTGCTTGATTTTGAATGTGTTATGGTCCTTTGTTTTATTTCTCAAAACTGTCTGACATGGTAACAGTAACTGTGACATGTGACAAAGCGGTATCTTCAAAGATAATTCTTGTTGTTATTGAGCAGAACGAAGAAGGATCCATATAGGATTAGTGTATGTTGTCCCATTGTGTCTTGTTTCATTGAAAAACAAGTTCAACTGCTGTATATATTTAAGTAGTATGTTGTTTAAGAAAATCATTGACAGTTCTTGTTATTCTTGTGCTATTTATTTGTTTCAACAAACCTTGTATTAGAGCTGTTGCACTGTTGGGATCAAGTATTATAGTGTGATTCTGACTGGTTTATAAATCAGAGAATTGAGAACACTTCAATGTTCCATCCACAGGATGACGAGACACCAGTGTCCCTGTACAAACTGGCCGCACTGCTGATGAAGAATGACCTGGTCTTGCTGGATGACCTCTACCCACATGTACGTCTACCTTTCCATAAGAATAAGATACTCCTGGTGAAAACAGAGAAATACCCAAGATTGTTAAATCCCATCATTTGAGATGTTCATTGCAATAAAAATAAAATTTAAAATAGTGTTGACTTACTAGGGTTAAATAAAAAATAAACAGCTTTCCATGGGGAATTTCAAAGACAATCTTGTTATTCCATTTGTTGCTGTAGAAAAAACATTTACTTATTTCTCCAAAATCTTGAAAAGAAAAGGTTTTCTTTATGACAAAGAAATTAAATAAAATTTTAGAATATAATAAACATATGTTCTTAGTACCATTTGGCAAGATAGAATGATCCCTTATGATGGATTTCATGTCACTGTTGATTACAGAGTCATTTATCTGTATATAAATGTTAAAGACTTCGCATACAGTTGGTAATCTCTTCACAGCATCTGTATACTGATATAAGAAAAGTTATTTCCAATTAATTTCAGCTGTATCCATCAGATAATACAATATTTGAGTACAGTAAGAAGGAGATGTCTGATGCGAAGACATACGCTCGGAAACTGATGGTCGTTAGTCTGTCTGACAAGGCAAACGAAGAGAAGAAAAAGGAGGAGGAGGCAGCTGCTACAGATAAGATAGATCCAGTAAGGGGAATATTGCATTACTTAAGTAGCAAGTTGAGGAGATTTTGAAGGCAAAATTGAATGATTTGTATTTAAACTAAGTTGATGTTACTATAGAGCAAAAGACATGGACTGATTTGTGAGCTGTTAATCAGTCATAAAGAATATAAAGATAAGAGTTCTTTGGAATACATGTGTCACCTGCTGAAGTGTGACGGAAAATTGTGAAAGACCTACAGATGGACAGATAGACAGACGACAGAAAAGTGATCCCTATGTGTCAACTCTGCTTACAGCAGGAAAAAGTATTGATATTTTTCCTATATGACATTATGTCTCTCATAAAATGATCCTGAGAATCCCTAAGGAAAATATATTGAAAGTGACTATGTCTTTAGATTCGATTTTTTATCCATCACATTATTTCCATCTTGTGTTGTTTTTAGCTCACCTGAGCCAGAGGCTCAAGGTGAGCTATTGTGACCGGTCTTCGTCCGTCGTCCGTCCGTCCGTCGTCCGTCCGTCCGTCGTCCGTCCGTCCGTCGTCCGTCAACATTTTGCTTCAAACGACATCTCCTCCTTAACCGCTTGGTCAATTTTGATAAAACTTTACAGGGATGTTCCTTGGGTGGTCCCCTTTCAAAGTTGTTCAAAGAATTGAATTCCATTTGGAATTCTGGTTGCCATGGCAACGGAAAGAAAAAACTTAAAATGTCTTCTTCTCCAAAACAACCAACTGAATTTCAAAATGTTTTGGCACAGATGTTCCTTTGGTAAGTGTCTACCAAGATTGTTCAAATTATTTGGATCCGTAAAAAAACATGGCCGCCAGGGGCGGGGCTTATTTGCCTTATATGTATATAGAGAAACCTTTAAACAACATCTCCTCTGAAACCACTGGACAGGAATTTGATTAAACTTGGCAGGGATGATCCTTGGGTCAACCTTCACAAAAGTTGCTAAAATAAACTTGATCCATGTAGAACTCTGGTTGCCATGGCAACAAAAAGGGGAAAAAAATGAAAACTTTAAAAATCATCTTCTTCAAAACTACTGGCCAGATTTTAAAATAAATTGGTACAGATGTTCCTTGGGTCAACCTCTACCAAAGTTGCTAAAATTATTCCGATCCGTAAAAAAACATGGCCGCCAGGGGCGGGGCTTATTTGTCTTATATGTATATAGAGAAACCTTTAAACAACATCTCCTCTGAAACCACTGGACAGAATTTGATTAAAATTGGCAGGGATGATCCTTGGGTCAACCTTCACAAAAGTTGCTAAAATAAACTTGATCCATGTAGAACTCTGGTTGCCATGGCAACAAAAAGGGAAAAAAAATGAAAACTTTAAAAATCATCTTCTTCAAAACTACTGGCCAGATTTTAAAATAAATTGGTACAGATGTTCCTTGGGTCAACCTCTACCAAAGTTGCTAAAATTATTCCGATCTGTAAAAAAACATGGCCGCCAGGGGCGGGGCTTATTTGCCTTATATGTATATAGAGAAACCTTTAAACAACATCTCCTCTGAAACCACTGGACAGAATTTGATTCAAATTGGCAGGGATGATCCTTGGGTCAACCTTCACAAAAGTTGCTAAAATAAACTTGATCCATGTAGAACTCTGGTTGCCATGGCAACAAAAAAACAAGAAAAAAAGAAAACTTTAAAAGTCATCTTCTTCAAAACTACTGGCCAGATTTTAAAATAAATTGGTACAGATATTCCTTGGGCCAACCTCTACCAAAGTTGCTAAAATTATTCTGATCCGTAAAAAAACATGGCCGCCAGGGGCGGGGCTTATTTGCCTTATATGTACATAGAGAAACCTTTAAACAACATCTCCTCTGAAACCACTGGACAGATTTAGATTAAACTTGGCAGGGATGATCCTTGGGTCAACCTTCACAAAAGCTGCTAAAATAAACTTGATCCATGTAGAACTCTGGTTGCCATGGCAACAAAAAGAAAAAAAATATGAAAACTTTAAAAATCATCTTCTTCAAAACTGCTGGCCAGATTTTAAAATAAATTGGTACAGATGTTCCTTGGGTCAACCTATTTATCTCAGGTGAGCGATTTAGGGCCATCATGGGCCTCTTGTTTCTGTTTTCAAAGTCAGTTTGAGGGGACATAGTTCAGGGGATTGATTTGCAGTTATTCATTTATTTTCATGTCTTCTATAAATGTTAAGTTTGTAATCACTACTACTGCAGCACAAGAACAACCAGAAGCTGGGCCTGGTCGAGGCACTGTTGAGTATCGGAGCATGGGAGAAGTCCAAGTCTATCCTTGACAGACTGCCTGAGTTCTTCGGCACAACATACAAACCTGTGGCCACTGCTCTGTGTGCTCTTATACACACTGTGCTGGACCCAGTGTACAGGAAGTAAGTGTGAAACCCTGACCTCTATAGGATAGGCTCTTCAACAATAGTCACTGACACTTTTTCAAAAGTAGTTAAAAAGATAAAGGAATTACTGTAATTATCATGATACCTGTAGCAAATAATTCCCCTTCCTAAACTAGTTACAGTTAGTAACACTACTGGTTAGGGAATTGTTGGTGTATTGTATGTCTGGTTGCAGGTACAGTGGAATGTCCCAGAAGATAGTGGCCAAGCGCAGTAAGAGAGAGAAGGCGGGATGCAGTATACAGAAGGCCTCCACCTATCGAGAGGTGCATTCTCTAGCGTTCCCCATCGTGTCGTACCTGGGACCGTACGCAGCCTGTGATCCGGTGCTGCTGGTCAAGCTAGTGCGACTGGGCAGGAGCTACATGTCTAAGGTACCACCCCACCTGATCATCTTATTACACACTCTCCAAGTTGGATGGTTAGAGGTCAGAGTGTTACCACAGTGAGGCTACCCTGTGTCTGTCTCTACCCTGTGTCTGTCTCATATTTAATGTATGTTCCTGAACTTCTTATTTTAGGTAAACTACTGATTTGTTAAATCAGCCGTAAGGTAAAATAAGATCAGTTGATTAATCATGTCTGATGTTTAATACTCAACCAGTGACATATTTAGACCATAGAAAAGCCAAATTAAGTTAATAGCAGCTGTCAGTTACATTTCATGTATTTTCATTTTATCTCAGTCGTTTTTCTTTTGAGAGCCATCATCTCAAGCTGTTGAAATGCTTTTGTTCTGATCAGGGTTTATACTGGTTGATATTTTCCAGTAGGGAAAAAAAGAAAATAGTAATTGTCTTCAGGGTTTTCCCTGGTGCAAAAATTTGCTCATTTTGACCCTTAAATTGCATAAATGATCCTCAATATTTCACAATTTATCTCTTTATCTATATAGCAAGTGGTCATTTGGCCCCATTTAAAACCCTGGTCTAAAAAGATAGCTCATTATGTGGGTATGGATATTTTCAGAGGAACCAGGGCACTCTCTCGGTGGAGGACAACGGGATGTACTTTGGGCTGCTGAGTGTTGTGGATGAGGTGATACTACCCAGTCTGTCCTTCCTCACATCCAACTGTTGTATCTCCGAGGAGATATGGACTCTACTGAAAATGTTCCCGTATGAACTGAGGTATATAACCATACACACAAATACACAGAGCACTTAACTTTTTTCATTGAAGATAATTGCCATTTCTGAAGGGAGGGATCAAGAAGAAAGAATAGGTGATTTTGTAAAATGGTAGAAAGTTGACATTTTTTACAATATATTGTATACATCCTTTGAACTGCATTTTTGGACAGTTGAAACATGTTCCATCTTCATATAATCAACTAAATTCCTCATTTTAGTGTTGTATTGCCCAATAGAGGTGTTTGTTTACCCTGCATCCAATGGGAGTCAAGAATATTTGTTATTTCCATTAAAAAATTCTGTTCCAACACAAAGACTGTTAATAAATATTGACTACAGGGATAGTTATGATTTTTTAATTGTGTCAGGTATCGTATGTACCGATGATTATCGTATGTACGGATGATTTTCTAATTGTGTCATGTATCGTATGTACGGATGATTTTCTAATTGTGTCAGGTATCGTATGTATGGCAACTGGAAGAATGAGATGTACCAGTCCCACCCTCAGCTGATCAAGGTTCGCGCTGACTGTCTCGAGAAGTCCAAGTACATCATGAAGTAAGTTACCATCTCCAGTTCTCAGGAGACTTGGAAAGGAGCTGGCCCTCGTGCCTTACTCACTTAAGACATTAATGTTTCATGAGAAGTCACTTTAAAATGATAAATGTCATATATAGATGTTTCTAAAAAAAAATAATGACAAACCAATCCAAATGTCACATTAAAAAGAAATGTATCCAGGTCACTGATTTTCATGTTTTCTCATCAGTTTTTATTATCCCACCATTACATGTTCAAAAACTAGTTCATATTTCAGGTGAATATCAAGCCCTGGTTAAAAACGTGTATCCCTTACTATGTGTATTAGTGTCTAAATTTGTATTTAAAATTCATTTTTCAACCATTTCATTGTAGTTTATTATCAGTTTTGACAAAGTGAATTGTAATACAGTTGTTGGCAGGTTCTAATGATATAAACATGATAATGATTTCTACAATGCAGACGTTTGTCCAAGGAGAATGTGAAGCCCTCAGGCAGACAGCTGGGCAAACTGAGTCACAGTAATCCAGGGGTCTTGTTTGAATATGTAAGTAGACCCCTTATTCTCTTATGTCATACACTTCATTGTTTGTAACAGACCTCATGCAGAAATTCTTTACTTACTACCATGGATAGCTCTCTAGTGCCTTTCCAGTAGAAAATTAATGTAAATTTATGCGGTGTCCTCCAATTACTGGTGTACAAACCAAGCTTCCAGTTATTAATTTAAGACTAAGAATTTCCCACACAATGAGAATATGCTTTTTTCTCTACATCTTAGAAATGAAAAACTTTCAGGAGATAACTTTTTATATTTACTCTAATTTTTACATTTACTCTAATCCATAATATATATATCCCCACTTCAGGAATCAGACAAGTTATCCAGTTACTTCCCTCTTACATAAAAAATGTTCAATATTATTGAGTCAAGATGTAGTATCTGGGATACTCATCACCAGTATTGAACTTAACCAGTGTGAAAGCCACTCAAATTATTACCATGGCATACTGATGACATTGCTTGTTAGTGTAAGGAGTCTTGGCTGTGTTACAGGTGATCAGACAGATAGAGAAGTACGACAACTTGATTGGGCCAGTGGTGGACTCCCTCAAGTACCTCACTAACCTCTCATACGACATCCTCGTCTGTATCCTTGGTGTGAAGCCGTCTCTCGGAGTTGTAATTGTTGTATTGGTTGAGTGCTAGTTTTATCCTCTGGGTGTGAAAGGGCTTGTATGTTGTGTACCCCATTGCATCAGAATCTTAAAAGTAGATAATACACCAGTGGAACTTGGAACATCTTCTGTCACAAAAGGTAGCTTGGGGTATATTTGGAATTGGTTTGGGGGAGTTCTACAGAATTGATAGTGGTATGGAAATTGTGTGTAAACTGAGACAAAGTAGTGTTACTGGCGTATCTATCACCTTCACCTGAACTAGTGTTGTTTGATTGTTATTGTTTCTTGTTTTTTTTTTCACTTGTAGGCATTATGTAGGATAAAATCTTAACGACTAAGATCAAGATCAAATCTGTTCCTGTAAACTTAAGTGTCACGAGCCCCTGGAGTGTGTATTCTCCTAAGTGATGAAAGGAAATATCTTGTGAAAAGAAACTGTGTCTATGTACACATATTGCATTGATGCTGTTATCCTTAACCAGTGAACAGTTTGTATCATTGAAGCTGTAGCCAATCCTGAGAAAGAGAAGATGAAGTTTGACGACACCAGTCTCTCCTTGTGGTTACAGAGTGAGTATATCACCCACTATTCCACCTTTGAACAAAGTTCATGAGTATAAACACTACTAGTGATTTTTATTTTTTTTTGTTAAATGTTAAAATATTAAAAACAGCTTGACATTAGTCTGCTGAATGCCTGGGGCAAGTTAAGTTTGGGAATGGACAAGTATATTGAATCTGCATTAGTTATACCCAAAGTTTAAGTGAAACACCTGAAACAGCTGTGTGATCTTTTTACATGTATGTACATACTGACTGTATCTGGAATTAATGTCATAACACATTCAGTATAAACTAATATTGACAGTCGTTCAGAATATTTGATACAAAGGATTACAATATTTAGGAGATATTTTGACCTGATTGAAATTTGCAAAGCAATCTCACATTAGCTTTCGTTGCCATCTAAAGTTTGCTGAAGGCATCAAAATTCAACTTGTTTATTGTGTTGGAAAAAATATATATATGATTTTACTATGGTGTTTGTGTAGTAGGGAGAAAGTGAAGGTAAAACAGCTTTTTCTGATTGATTGGCCGCCTAGCATAAACATAAAAGCCTTGACCAAGCTGTGTTGATCACAATTTCCAGGTTTAGCCAACTTTGCGGGGTCCGTATGCAAGAAATACCAGGTGGAACTGTCGGGCTTGATGCAGTATGTCACCAACCAGCTCAAGGCAGGCAAGAGGTGAACAATCTGGCTTATCTTATAATACATGTGATGTAGACACATCTGTAACTGATTATATAGGTCTTCTGAAATACTTTGCAGCTCTTGTGTTTATTGTAAGTGACAAGATTCTAGTAGTTGACATAAAATTGATAATTACTGTAAATATTAAACAGTAGAATATAATGGAAGACCTTATATTTTCTTTTTTTCTGCTCCATCTCTCTTGTTAAGATCTTACAGTAAGAAGATAAAAATCCTGTAATGTTTATGTAAACGGAGGAATTTTTTTCATTGAAGTTAAGATCTTTGGGTAAAATCTCCTGTGAATTAACAAATGTTGATTAAACACAAATGATGGTGAGGATGTTAATGTTTCCGTGACAGTATTGACCTGCTGCTGATGCGCGAGATTGTGCAGAAGATGGCGGGTATCGAGATATCGGAGGAGATCACTGTGGATCAGCTTGAGGCCATGTCTGGCGGGGAACTGTTGCGGCAGGAGGTGAGTGGTCTGTGGGTCTCATGGAGACAGGGTGTTTAGGGTTACTTTACTTTCTGATTGATTTGAAACATATTTAGTATATTTAGGGGTATCATACTATCAAGGTAGATAACTTTTGATGGAATATATTAGAAGTTATGGCCCCTTTTTTAACTTAGAAATTTTGGTTAAAGTTTTGCATTCAAGCTGCTATCCAGCTTTATCTCAGAAATGTTTATGGTATTGACTAGAAAGTTAAGGAGTGTATTCAGGGGCATCAGAAAACCAAGGAAGCTAACTTTTGGACTGAATTTTATACAAATTATGGCCCTTTTCTAACTTGGATACTTGGTGAAAGTTTTGCATGCACAGTGTTATTATGCTTATGTCTCAGTAACTAGGCATGGGATTGATTCTAGACTTCATAAAAATATTAAGGGGTATCAGACTATCAAGGTTTACCAGTTTTGACTATTATTATATACAGGGTATGTGAAGGGCAAGAATTGAAATAAATTTCATTTGATTTACCAAAAAACATTTTGAATAGTCGAGCGTGCTATCCTCTGACAGCTTTTATTGGAATTTAGGGTCAGCTTTTTAAAAGAAGTTAGACTTCTTGGCTCAACCTAAACATGTTAAACTTTGTATGTCCAGGGAGGGTACTTCACTCAAGTCAGGAACACAAAGAAGTCGTCCAACAGGCTGAAGGACACTGTCTTGGAAAATGACCTGGCACTGGCCCTCTGTCTTCTGATATCACAGCAGAGAGATGCTGTCATCTACAAAGAGGGCTCAGCCCGCCATCTCAAATTGATTGGAAAACTCTACGATCAAGTGAGTGTTGTTATATCTCTGGATGAGGAACAGAAAACAGTGACACATGATTTATTTCTGAAATAATTAATTGTTAATAATGTTTCTCAATTAAAACTTTAATTATGTCCTCAATAAAAGATTTTCTCTGTAAAGTTTGTCATATAAAATGTAATTATCTCATTGTGTAATCTAGAGACAATATCATTAAAATTTTACACAATATTTTGCCTTAAATCTATGCCAGCAGTTCTTGAAACTACTTCAGGTATAAATGAAATCTTATACTGAAATTAACATTGAATCTTATGACCTGTTAAAAGTCACAATTAATTTTCATGTATTTGAGAACACAATGTCTGTCAAGTCAGATAACTTACTGGCTAAGTGGTTAGAGTGTCTTCTTTGTAATGTAGAAGTAATGGGTTTGATTAGTGCTCAGTATATAAGGGAAACTTTCGGACTTGTATGAGGATAAGATGACTTGGTGTGGTATCATAGTGAGGCATTTCTCTTTATCTTTCTAATGCAGACCTAAGTCTCCAAGGTGACTGAATTACTGATAGGAAGATATTAAACTTAAGCAGACAGATAGTTTCTAGGACAAAATAGTTTGTCTGATGAGTGAGAGAAAGATTGCTGAGAAAAAATCATTTGTATATAGCCATTATAAGCATAACAATGTTAAGTTTAGTCAACATTTATATACAGTTGTTTGGTAGTGGATGGACCCTATCCATGTTAACCAATCCTATAAATATGATAGTATAACCTACATGTGTTACAGTGCCAGGACACACTCGTTCAGTTTGGCAGTTTCCTGTCCATGCAGCTGAGTACTGAGGAGTTTGTCCGACGCCTGCCCGCCATAGACAAGATGGTTGGAGAGTATCACGTCCCACCAGATGCAGCTTTCTTCCTCTCCAGGCCGCTCTACAGCTACGAAGTCAATGTAAGTACCCATGTCCTGACTAGTAATGTACTGAAGATTTTAATGTTGGTGGTAGTAGTTACAAACGTTTTCTTTTGTAGTTATCGCAGAATAGCTTTATCTATATTTTAGAGACCATGTTTGACTTGATTTAATGACTGAGAATATCAGAAAATGGGGTGGTTTGTGATTTAATATGAAATCTACTTTTTAGGCAAAGTTTGATGAGCTTAGAAAGGCTGAGAAACTTGACAAAGACAAGAAATCATCAAGTGCCACAAAGGTAAGTATTAGTCTTGCTTCCTGAGCAATTTGTGTTCATTTATTACTGAAAATGTTAGTTTGTGTAATTGGTACTAATATTAGAGACAGATATATTATCGTCGTAAATTTTTATATGAAATCATTATGTCCATATGGTCTACATGTAATAAAATGTATCACCATTAAATTGGATATGTAAATAAATATGATACCCAGTGGTGTGTTCTGTCTGTCTTGACTTGAATGTCGTGTGTAGTCTTACGGAAGTCAGTGAGTTCAATTTTTGCATGTTGCAAACAGTAATATAAGTAATTTTCTTCCATCTATTAATCCCTATCATGTTAAATGGATTTTGAAGACAATACAGTACATACCACATGCAAACCATCAAAAACTGACCCTTTTGACCAGCATAAACTAAGTATGTTTTAGACCAATATATTCACTACCTAATACCTTCCCTATAGCCCTGTTTGTCAGAAATGGAGGCTATATAGGAATCACACTCATCATGTTTTTGTCATGTCTCATTTATTGAACACTCACATTGCATGAAGACAAGGTAGGATGCTGAGGTATTAATGACCTGTAGCTATAGTTCTAGTTGAGATGGTAACACTATACCTGCTGAAGATGAGAGTTGTGGTCTAAATTAGTGTAAAAAAGCAGATAAAGTATACTAGTATTAGAAGAATTGTTCACCAGTGGGCGGTGTTCTTCTGTTACAGCTACAGAAGTACTTGGAGGCTGCCGACGTCGTCATGAGTCCTGTCATCGAGTGTGTCCGTCCCCTGCAGTCACCCAAAATATGGGAGGATCTTAGGTATTATCTCTTTTGTTGAATTTCAAGCTTTCAATGTTTTTAAAAAAGATAATGATTGAAATCATATCAAGCAAAGATAGACTTGATTTGATAGTGTCATACTGATCAATTTGTAAGATAAAAGTAATAAAATGTATTTAAGAAAAGAAAAGAAACAGAAAGAAATAAATTTACAAATAAATCAATTTTTTAAGAAGCATTTTGAATTTTTTGTTGAGATTGAGATAAAGGAATATGAGGGTGTGTATTACAGTCCAACATTCTACGTCACATTCTGGTCCCTGTCAATGTATGACATCCACGTTCCCTCGTCTGCATATGAGAAACAAGTGTCCCAGCTGACCAGTCAAGCTACGGCCTTCGAGGACAACAAGGATCTAGTAAGTCAGCGCTTGTTATGTTTCATTGAACAGTGGTTCCATACGGCAAAAGAATGTGTGAAATTCTATGCAAGATACATGTATATTGTATAAAAAATCTGACTACTAAACAATGCATCAAATTTAGATAAAAAGCTGATGTTTGATTTGTAGATGTTGTATGATAAGATACTTTTGCTCCCTTTGCACATTTTGAGTGTTATGTACACAAGACAGTTGTACATGTCAGATTCATTAATGACCTTTCCTGCTCAAAGAACTGCTTAAAATTTCTCAAGGGGAACAGAGAGCTTAATTTCTTGTCAACATGAACATATAAGGAAGGTCAGATATATTCTCAATGTTAATTACACAGTTGTAGTGAGGGGTAGAGCAGTAATGTCAAGTTTTATTTTGTTCATAGCCGCAGAGCAAGAGGAAGAAGGAGAAGGATCGGTGTAACCAGCTGATGGACAAGCTGAAGGAGGAGGAGAAGAAACAGACGGAGCACGTACAGCGCGTCATGGCCCGCCTCAAGAACCAGAAGGAGAGCTGGTTTGTCTCACGTGAGTAATATATTTGCAGAATTGAGTGTTGAGAGCCAAACATATCCAAGACGAGTTTTTTTTTGCAAGGTGTATAGACAGGTTTCTTTCTTTGAAAGGAGCTTGCAAAATTCAGTGAGCTTGAGAGTTTTTATTGTGTCTGTTAGGTATAGAGACAGGTTAAAGGTTCATATTTTACAGCAATTATTGCAGCTTGGAAGAATGATGTAAAGTGGAGAAATACAGAAAACATTCAATTTGTGCAAGGAATGTTAAACCCCTGAACAGTTGAGAGACTTTGAGCCTCTGTGGCCGAACGGGTAGAGTCGCTGACTTTAACACTCACTCAGCCCCTCACAGCGTGGGTTCGAATCCCGGCAGGGTCATTCAGAGTCAGCTGGACGTCGCTATATTACTGAAAAACTGTCAAAGCGACGGAATAGTCAAATCAAGAGACTTTGAACTTAGGTCTGAAATGTTGTTAGTGAAATGGAAGATTTTAAAGCATTGCAAAAGCATATACTTATATAAAAAGAGAAAGTCTGATATTGAATATAATCTTACCAGTATAAATGCCAGTACTGACTCACAGTGCGGTTGTTCCTGCAGGGTGCACAAAGAACGAGACCATCACCCAGTTCCTGCAGCTGTGTATATTCCCCCGGTGCTGTTTCACTGCCAGCGACTCCGTCTACTGTGCAGAGTTCATTCACATCCTGCACAACCTCAAGACACCCAACTTCTCAACACTTATCTGTTACGACAGGGTAAGGTGCTTTTAACAATCTAATTACAGTTTATTTCAGCAAAACATACAGAGAGTCATTTATACAAAGTTAATTGAAACAAACCCACAGAAACTAAGGATTATGGTAAGAAGATAGGAAAAGAAGTTCAACTTCAGGGAAAAATATTAGGCCTGCGGAAATATACTATAAATAGATATAAGGAAACGTTAATCTTTACAGTATTGTAGTAGCTTGAGGATAACTGATTGTATCTTGTGTCTTACCTGATGTGCTTTTGTCCTTTCTGAGTTATTGCCTCCATGTTAATATATCTCTAAGCTTTCTTGTGTTAGAGTATGTCAATATGCTTTCAAGAGTATATGTTACGTCATGAAGTACTACTTAATGAATGTATGATACATCTTGTTTCAGATATTCTGTGATATCACGTACACCGTGTCATCGTGTACGGAGAACGAGGCCCACAGGTACGGCCGCTTCCTCTGTGCAGCTCTACAGACCGTCATGAGGTGGCACAGCAACAAACACTTCTACGACAAGGTAACACTTTTGTACTTCAACCAGTAGTTAGTGATAGAAATGGATATCATGGATAAATCACTTTACACCATGGTATTCAATAGAAATTCCTTATCAGACTGATAGTAGGACCTCCATATTTCTATAACAAGTTCAACCTTTGAATTATGCACATAGACTGTTTTCGGTAAAAATATCCCTTGTGTAGTAAAAGCTAAAGTTATGTGTATTTTATGTTACACTCAACAGTGTCTCTTCCTGGTGTGTTTCTAAATGAGAGTTCATTTAACTCCAGTTATGTAGTTACACAGATCAGACTAAGTATAATATAAGGTTTTCACTCTTCTGTGACAGTGTCAGTCTCTTCTGGAGGTATAGTCACATTTGGTATTGTGTCCTTGATCGATGTAAGTCCTCCATATATGAGTAAAGTTTGAATGTGAATAAAATGTGGCAAAATGGAAATATTTGAGCCCTTTATTTTCAGGAATGTGGTACGTACCCGGGCTTTGTGACTGTGTTCCGGAAAGGTGAGAACAGTAACAACAAGGCTGACCAGCTGGACTACGAGAACTACCGCCACGTGTGTCACAAGTGGCACTTCCGTATCACGAAGGCCATGGTCGTGTGTATAGAGTCAGGCAACTATATACAGATCCGCAATGCTCTCATTGTTCTCACCAAGGTACAACTGTGTGTGGATTGACCTGTCATGGAAATGACTCTTAATAAATAATCATTTATTCCAATAAAAATACTTAGTTACATATTGAGAACTTCATCATGTGTTTTGCAATTTTAGAATTTTTATCCAGATATCTCTCAACAATTGTAAGGTGTTGTTATATTAATTTAATGATTAGACTAGTTATTAGTACTGGAAATTTTCGTGCTGATCAGGTCTGAATTGGCTAAATTTGCTGTTTACCAGTATTGATATCAACCTGACTCAGCGGTTGCTGCAGATTTTTTTTGCTTATTTACCTTAATTATTGATGCATTCATAAAAAATCTGATCAATCCATCATCCATTAGTCCGTGTTCATTTCTCCTTATAACCCACAAAATGGTTTTGTTTTAAACTTTATAATTTATCTGTAGAGAGGGTCATGGATAACTGATATACCTACAGTACATATGACAGGCATCTTTAAGGTTACAACAAACACAAGTATCATGGGAGATTTTATCAAGACTCATTGTTAGAATTCTGGCTGTCTTTGAAATATGCATTTAAAATTGATGATTACACCAAGATATGTACAGTGGATTAAGATTAATTCTTTGTGTTCTCTAGATCTTGCCCCATTACCCACGCATCATCCAGTTTGGATCTCCGCTGGAGAGACGAGTGGACAGACTACGCATGGAGGAGAAGGACAAGCGACCAGACCTGTATGCCCTGGCTATGGGGTGGGTCTCTAGTTATCATAAGCCTGTAGTCTTGTTGGTTGTGTAGCAAAGATGACCATAACTCAAGTTTTAAATGTTTGCATATAAAGTGCAATTCTTAAATATCTTCTTCTATATAGCTTTAATTTTTACATTTTTTGACATTTTATTTCAGAACAAGAATTACAATTTATGGTATTACATTTAGGCTGTAGCCTTCTAATGAAATTCACAATGTGATGTACTATTAATAACACACCATCAGCCATTTGTTGATTGCTTACTAAAGATACTTTTTACCATCCTGGATATGTTTTCAGTTACTCTGGTCAGTTAAAGGGCAAGAAGAGTACATGGGTGAATGAGACAGAGTTTCACCATCGGGACAAGGAGGTAGGGGGTGCTGTGTGTACCATGTCAACATATCTCTTGCTAGCATCTTTCAAATCGAGGTGGTACTACCTGATACAATGGAAATCTAAATAAATACGGTGTATACACTGGATGATTTGGATTAAAAAGATGATGTTGGTACTATCTCTTAGGGGCTATAAAACTTAGTAATCTGATACATGTATTGGGGGTGTAGAAACAACAATTCAAGTCAGATCCGTCAGTCCGTCAGTCTGTAGACAAGATTTGTCCAGGCTATATATGGGCTACATTTGGTCAGATTTTCATTTAACTTTACAATAATTATAAATACCAAGCCTACTTGCTCTTATTGAAGGTATGTTATGATTGCTTCATTTTTCATATTTCTTTAATAAATTTTATCAGCTTTATTTCTCAGCTACTACTAGCCTGGTTATGATTTAACCCCACAGCAGTTATAAGAATCAACACTAGTTGCACATATCCTTGGTATCAAGCATGTATCTGACATGATTACAGTAACTATAACAAACAGTATCTGGGGGGATTCATCAACTTCAATGATAGCTCTTGTTTTAAACAGTTAACATACAATAAAATATTTTGTGAATCCTTAAGTTGACTGCTTAAGTTCACTATTTCATGCTGCTGCAGTATATTTAAGTCAAATAATTATAATGTTTAACCACTGACAGAAGAAGGATAAGGCTGCCTCATCAGCAGGCTCCATGGTGTCAGAGAATGGCGTCTCAGGGAAGAACGACTCCGGGGCCAGTGGGAGCAAGGACAAGACCAAGTTGGTGAACGGTGACAGTAAGTACTGTATGTATACACTGGAAGGTCTAGCAACTTGAGTAGCTTGAGGAAAAACGGGAAATATTTGTGGAAAAATAAGGTGGTTTGTGTGTTTGTCTGGTCATTAGAAATGAGTAATGGCTGTTTTATATTATATTTTTCCAAATGTTAGATGGAGAACTTTTCTATAAGTATGTTTTCAAATATATATGAATCAGAACTTTTATGTCTGAATCTGCTAAAAATAGTTTGTCAGATAGACACTGTTGTTCAGTACCTGCACAGACTCTTGATGCCGCCCAAGTTTGATTATTGAATCCAACACATTGCTGTTAGTGTCATCCTCAGTGAATAACTTTACAGAGAGTTCCAGTCAGTCTAAGGACAAGGATGGCAAACAGAAAGTGAAAGTAGAGAAGCCGGATAAAGTCAAGACAGATGACAGAACAAAGTCCTCCGACTCTAAAAAATCTACTGAACTTGACAAGAAAGATGTCTCACTTAAGTAAAACCAAATATTTATTTTATTTGTTGATTTATTTTCATCAGTCAATTTTTCCATGTTTTTCTCCTTTCCTTACAAACATACATGGTGACATTGCTCATTGTTTTATGACATTATGGCAGTTCGGGTGATAAATAAACCGTTCAACCAGTTCTCCCTCTTCTTTGCCATTATGTAACTACTTTGGAAATTCTATGCTTATATTGATTTTTTTTGCATTTCTTGTGATAAGAGGTTTATTTAAATGATTTGTCACATAATCTTTGAAAAATAATTGTTTCTTTAATGGTGATATAGATGTCTTTTTAATCAGCTTTTCAGTATTAGGTTATAAACAGAAATCTGGTATTGTTTTTCTTATTCTTAGCTCGAAGCCAAGTAGCTCAAAGGATGACAAAGATAAATCTAAGTCCAAAGATAAGCTTGAGGATAAGATGAAGGCAGATAAAACATCCAAGAAAGATGAGAGAACAGCTAAAAGTGGCGAGGGAGACAAAAAAGTGAGGAAAAAGCAAAAGAATTGAAGCTGAAGATAAAGGAGGAGAGAGAGAATTATGAGAAGGAAAAGGCAGAGAAGAGTAAGCAGTCACGGGAGAAGAACGAACGATCTGCATCTGACACAAAATGTAAGTTCTGTGGATAATAGGGTCATTAGAAGAAACAGTAATGATGCATGCTGTGGGTTCATTCTATATGTTGTATATTTAAACAAATTAAAACAACCCGCATATAACTAACCTTGGCCTGAATATAAGCTTGTAACCAATCTTATTATTAGTTGGTTTAAGACATAGACTTTTCATCTTTCTTTGAGCAGCAGATAAACGCGACAAAATGGCAGCCAAGGAGGAGAGGCATGAACGAATTAAGCTGAAACGCAGCTACAGCCCCGAGGAGGCCCGGGACGGTTACTATGACGACAAAGGGGAGTGGGAGGAGAGGAGCGCCAGTGTAGCATCCAACGGAAGCAGCCACAGGTCACGCCACCACAGCCCTGATGAATCTCCTAGAATCATCGAGGAAAGAGGTGAGAAAAACAAGAATGTTACTGTGGAGTCTCATGGACTTGATGGTTTATGTCAGGGGGGTTTTACAGAGTTGGAAGCATGACTAAGTCTTTTTTTTTTTTGGCGATTTGGCATATAGTGCTACAACTGTCCGTGTGTATTTGTTAAGTGTTTACAAGAATTTGTGTCCCAGCTGTAACTTTGTTATGTATGTTTGCTTTTTAAACAACTTGGCATAGGTGATCCTTAGGACAAGACGATATGTCGCAAACAAGAACCAGGTTGCTAGCTTGAAGGTCAAGGTCACAGTGCTCAGTTGACCATAAAATCTTGTCTCAGCTGTAACTTTGGTCTTGCTTGGTTGTTTTTCAAATAACTTGGCACAAGCGATCCTTAGGACAAGACGATGTGTCACGAACAATAACCAGGTTGCTAGCTTTAAGGTCAAGGTCTCAGCACTCAGTTGACCTTTAAATCTTGTCCCAGCTGTAACTTTGTTATGTATGGTGGTGTTTTGGAATTACTTGGCACAAGTGATCCATATGACAAGACGATGTGTTGCAAGTAAGAGCCAGGTTGCTAACTTGAAGGTCAAGGTCACAGCAGTTGAGTTCAAAATTTGTGTAAGCAGTCCTGTTTAGGCTGTATCTTTTTTGTGTATTGTCATATTTTGAAATAAATTGGCACAGGGGATCCTTAGGATAAAACAATATGTCGCAAAACAAGTACTAGGTTGCTAGCTTGAAGGTCAAAGTCACATCACTTGGTTTAGGTCAGGGTCACAGCACTCATTTGATGTTAAAATCATCTTTTATATTTCGAGTTTTTCATCATATTCACTGACAAAACAAAATGGTGGGGGCATCTGTGTCCTTTGGACACATTTCTAATATCTTAATGGTTTTTCATAAGTAAGTTTACATTATTTTGCAATTATTTTTAGTAACTAGGTGAGAAAAAGTATTCCATTTAACCTTTGATATGACTTTGTCAATTGTGCCCTGTTAAATGTCGAAATGTGTCAAATATCCTAAATTGTGTATTTAAAAATACTAGCGTAAAGTTGTAAATACTGAGGTAAAATAAAAAAAAAAATTCTGAAACTCTGACTTGTATTTTCAGTATAGTTTTATCTTTTTATGTGATTAAATTAATAATAATCATTTTATCTCTCTTATTGTAGATTCAAAGCGGCGGAAGACAGACGTTGGGGCATCTAGTTCTAAGGTTAGTATTGGTGAAGTGTTTTCACCTATGATGGAGGTTACCTAGCAACACTTAGAGTAAGCCGTTTACATGTTTCTATGGTGCTGTATATCTGGGGGCGTGCAGGTCACAGCTGAGGTCATTGAGGTCAAGGTCGTTGAAGATGAAAGCAGGTGGTCCTTGAAGTTTGCTCGTAATGTTGGTTGGTCAAAGGTCGCTCTTTCCTTGATAAGATTGAGGGAAGACCCTGTTGTGAAGAAGGCAAATGATGAAAGCTTCGAGGGGAATAAATATCAGGATACCACGACACACACAATTGAAAGCACCCTTTGATAGGCAGTCTTGCTCCTTTAAATTTGCTTCAACAAAAGGCATGGAGCAATATTCAGTTTCATACAATTGTAAGAATTAACTTTTCTGTTGGTCTCATCCTTGTCAAATTAAAGGACACTGTCATGTTTGATTGTGCAATTAAGTGTTATTATGGATGTATTGACATTTATGGTTCAAGGTCAATGGTAAGCAGGAAATGAATAGATGCATCTTGTCAGATTGATGGCTTGATGTTCTCCTATAGAAGTGATAAAGTGCAAGGGAACGTGTTTGCAGCAAAAAACATTGGATCATTACGAAATCCGTCCCAGTTTTATGAAAGGAAAATGTGTCTTATTTTCTTTTCTTTTTTTTGTATATATTTTAATGGACACCAAGAATGGTATTTGCTCAACAAAAGGATTAAGAAATTATGATTGCTTTGAATGCCAGAGTACCTTTCTACATCTGTCAAGAATATACAACATTTGGATATAGGATTACATTATCAAATTATGCAGCACTACAAGATCTCAGCCTGGATGGCACTTTTAAAGACCTAAGTGGAATTAATTTCTAAAGATATCAATTTGGATTTCTCCTCAGTATACAACGTGCAATGCATCTAGTGATGCTCTTCTACTTGTACTCTTCCTACCTGTAAATTGGATTTGCTCATAAGAGTCCATTTCGTCCAATATAGAAGGTTCAGAAAAAGCCTTAAAGATGTGCTGTTTAGATTCAGATTTGAGGGTGGTATCCATCCATAGCAAGAAATCTGCTCTGAATGATTTGGACGTCTACATATCTGCCCTGCCATTGGATGTGGTCCTGCTGAGAGAAATAGTGGCCTACAATAACCAGTATTAACCACAGATTTTGATGTACCATTCTCTTCATTTACCATGAATTTGTAGAGGGGGCTTTCGAGGGGGCTTTCCTTTTCAAGGGCATATAAGCTATACATCTGAATAACAACCATAACAACATGTTGCATAGTCATGAAGCAGGTAAAGAGAGCTGGACTCCCCATCTAGCATGTTACAGGAAGAGAAAACATCTAGCAATTTGGTTTCACAAAAAAGAAGATTTATTAATTAAATGGTAATTAGAGTTAAATATAGGCTAGATTTTTGGTTTGAAAATGATGTCAAGATCTGTTTACCTATGCCAAGAAAAGGATGGTCTGCACTTGATTTCTGGAAGAATAACCAGTTACCTCATTTATTAGAAGAAGAATGGTCTACACCTCATTTACTAAAAGAAAAACGGTCTACACCTAATATATTAAACAAAAAATGGTTTACAACTTATAGAAGAATGGTTTACAGCTATAGAAGAATAGTTTAATTAAAAAAGA